>JAOVYX010000036.1:0-42816 GCA_035668315.1 Drosera spatulata | reverse complement strand
AAATTATTATATCATATAATATCATTATAATTTAAATAAAAGGTAGTATCTGTTATAGGATCAAATGAAACTATCCCAACACTGGTTTTGATGAGATAAAGGATATGAGTTGGTTGCTCATGACGACAAAAAGCCGCGTGCGCAAACAATGGAGAGAGACCTTTGACAGGTCATACCAGATCTGAAGAGAAAAAGTGGAGCCAACCACGATCCAATCCAACCAAACTCACCTTTCCCCCCCACACACATCATCTCCCCACGATATTTATCCTCCTCTCTCCTCTCCTTTCCGCCATTGTCATCCTCCAAGAAGCAGCAGCAGCTCCTGCAATTCCCCTTTCGAATCATCTCCATTGACCTCTCCCATTCTCCGATCTAAGGTCAGCAACGCCTCATTTCCACCTCTACGTTTCCGATTTCTTTTTGTGACTGATTGTTCCTTTGATTTCAGGATTCGAATCGAGTGTATCGAGGGCGGAGAGAGTGAGCGAGTGAGGGGAAGTGTAGATCTGTTGGAGGAGGAGGAGAAGGGGATTAGGGGCATAGGATTGCGATGTCGTCGTTTACGGGGACGCAGGAGAAATGCAAGGTGTGCGATAAGACGGTGTACGTCATGGATCAGTTGGCGGCCGATGGCTCCAGTTATCACAAGTCCTGCTTCAAGTGTAGCCATTGCAAATCCAGGCTTCAGGTCTTATTTCACTCTTTACCATTCACCATAATTCTTACCTTGGGGTTGTCGACTGATTCATATGGAAACAATGTTCGGTTTTGGGTTTTATATGCGCAATGTTCTTCAAATAGAGTAACTACAGTTGAGTGCAAACAGCAAACTATAATCATGTCCATGATAATCGTGAAAGAGGAAGCTGGAAACATGACTGAGATTATAATCTTGTCCTGTTTTCTCCATCTCGTTTAAAACTGTGGGATTCTCATGTTTGCCCTTAGTTTCAACGCTCCTTATATGAGAATTCATTACTTGATGTGAAGAAGTGTTTGCTATTTGAGAGTTGGCTTACTATTTGTGTTTTATTGCTGGGTGGTATCAGAAATTCAACTTTTTCGAGAGAAAATCAGATTGCTTGTGCACAGAAGTTTGTTGGTACAGAAGTTTGTTGGTTAGAGGTTGGGCCTATGGAGTTATGCTGTAATAGATTTAGACATTTTTTTTTATAACTTCTCATGATTTATGGTCTTGAACTACTACATTTTGGGACTTCTCGGTACTAACTGCTCGATTGGTTTTTGTAGACGAATGCCGGTTGCTTGTATATGCTAACATTGTGAACTGCTCATTTCAGCTGAGCAACTACTCCTCGATGGAGGGAGTTCTCTACTGCAAACCTCACTTTGAGCAGCTATTCAAAGAAGCTGGAAACTTCAACAAGAACTTTCAGTCTCGTATGCTCTAACAAAAATTTCTAGTTGCTTCACCTTATTGATTGCCTTTTTATGAAATCCAGCTAACTCAGAGTGCATTTCGTTTGCAGCTGCTGCAAAGTCAATTGAAAAATCAGCTGAGAAACTAACTCCAGAACTGGTAGAGTTCCTTAACCTTAGAATGAGGCATAAATTTCAATAAAAATTGTTACAAAATATTATTGTAACCCAAAAGCATACCATTACAATTCGATGGTTTTTTTTTTTTTTTTAATTTCTCCCTCGAAGAGGCTATATGAGAATTGGACTACATAACATTCGTGGAATTGGGCTAAGGGACAGCAGTAGGAAATTAAATGAAGCAGCAATAGTAGAAGAATAGGGATAAGTGGCTGTAGAAGGAGATATTAATCTTCACTTTTCATGAAAAAGATTTTTTATTATCAAGCTTTGACCTTTTTTTTAGGACATAACTCAAATAGATAAAAACATCTTCGAATGAGGAACTATAGCTAAGCAGAACCAAGTTTTTTTTTTTCCTTTGATGGCTGGCTAATGTCACCAGAATGGCACAGAATTGTGGCCAACTATGACAAGGACTTACGAGTTATGATAACAACTGCTAGTGTTAGCCTGTTAGGGGTTATGGTTGACAACGTTCTAGTTTTGATGGTGCCGCTTCTGCTACGTCATTAACTATCCTTGCTTATCAAGGGTCACTCACGAAGATTAATCTGTTTGTAACTTGAAACTGCATATTACTACAATTGGCTACAATAGTTGTTTGCTACTATTCTTGCCACCTGTTTCTGCTATTGATGATTGCTTCTACTGGCATTGCTGTTGCCTGCTGCTCTACTACAATGCAAGTTGCAACTCCTGTCTATTACTACTACAATTGGCTACCTGTGAGGCAAGTTGAAGATTCTTCGACTTGAGGGGAGTGTTGGAATATAAAGTATCTTATTAAGATTTTACTATGACATTATTTTATGTTAGGACATTAGTTTAGTTTCGAGTTCATGATATCTGATATCTTTAGTTTGTTAGCTATTTTTGTATTATTATGAATAGGCATAAAGATCAAAGATCGACTTGTGCTAGTTTGTGTTTGAGTTCAATAGTATTTCGTTACATGGATGAATAATGCTGTCGCGAAGGTGGTGATAAATTGGCTAGTGTTTGCTAATTTTTCTCTGTTGTTTTAGACAAGGTCACCTAGCAGAGCTGCTGGCATGTTCTCTGGGACACAGGAGAAGTGTACAACTTGTGGTAAAACAGTTTATCCTATAGAGAAGGTGAGTCTTTCGTGGACTTGACAATTTGTTCTTCTTTCTCAAATGATTTTAGCATGTAAAAATTTCCTTTGAGAACATGGAAGTGAATAAGAGAAACGGAATGAAGAAGATGGTTCCCCCCCCCCCCTCACTTACAGGTTTTTACTAAATTCAAACTTGTGAGCTGAACACTCAACAGTTTTGATTTCGTAGGATATTTCAACTTGCAGAAATCAACGTGTGATTGATGTGGTATATAGAAAATATTTGTTCCAGAAGTTTTTCTCATCTGAAGTAGACCTTGTTTTGTCTTACGGTCTCAACTCTAAGTCCTGGGCTAGTTGCTTCGAGTCTTTAAGGTTCACATCATAGAGAAATCTGAAAAGGTTATCCATGATCGATGAATTATATGAAAGCTTATATATTTGGTGAGATTGCTAAAGTGACTTGAGCTTTTTAACATGTAATAATATTGTGATTGGCCAAGTAGTTTCTTGTATATAGTTTAAGGTTGTTCGGATGTCTGGCGACTGCATGGAAGTTGTATGCATGACAAAAGTTGGATCTTTATGATGCCTTTTAGGGACTGTGGCACTGTGCTCTTACTTGAAGAGTCTATTGGGTTTTTTGTGTTCAAATTATCAAGCCATGTTTGCCCTTGTCAGAATCGATTCTTGTTTAAGTGGATATTTCATTCCATTGTTGTTACTTGTCTCTGAGGGTTCTCCTCGTAAACTTTGTTCTGTGTCATGTGCCCTTAAGTCGTGTTTCCTGTGCGGCCTGCGCCCTTAGTTCATATTTCGTGTGTCCCTATGGTGCTTCTATGCCTTTGGTTATCCTTTGTTTTTCTGGGTATAATGATTTAAATTTGTGAAGCCGTAGCATTTATCTATTCTTGGCATAGTTACTTTAAGCTTTCCAAAAAAGAATTTCTTGATGAATAATAATGGTAACTGGATGCCACAAGATTCATCCGCATTTGCAATCTCATTGTAAAAAGGACTAGAAAATTGGGAGGTGTTCAACTTTTGAATAGACATGTTATTGAGTCACATGCCACTATCAAATCACATCATTTTAGCTCTTTCTGTACAGTCCTACTCTCGCTATAATAGATCAGCTGACTTCTCTTGTTACTTGATAAGAGTGTAAGTTCTAGTTGGTTTCTCTTTCTTTCTTTCTTTCCTTTTGTTACTTGATAAGAATGCAAGTTCTAGTTGATCTCTTTTTTTTTCCCTTTTTTTTATTAGCATTGATTTACCCTTTTACAATGATGGTTATTACTCCCTCTACCCCAAAAAAAATTGTATTCTTTTGATTTGGCACGCTTGACAAGACGAGTTTGACTTGTGTTATAGGACGATCAAACTTTTTTTTTCATACAAAATATCGTGAAGCATTCCTGTTTGGTATGCTTTTCGTTTCTGGATTTCTGTTTTGGATTCTCTTATTAACGAATCTAAACTATTTGATATAGCTTTCTGTTTTTTCAAAATAAAGAATCTGAAACAGAAAACGGAAATCCAGAAAAAGTGGATTTCAGTTTCTGATTCCTGATTTATTTGGGTAGAATATTTGATACCTCATTTTCTAATAATCATTTTATTTGACATTATGATTTTGGTCTTGAATTCTGATTTTCTGATTCTGTTAATGATTCTGGAATCCACTATTTTGAGGAGTCATACCAAACAGCCTCTTAATGATAGTGAATGTTATGTATTATAACCGTGAACAAAAGAAAATTTAAATTGTGTTGTTTAGAGGAGTAATGAATTCTCTCAAATCACGTGTTGAATAGGATAAGGAGAGAAACACTGTAAAATTTATGGGACGGAGGTAGTACTTATAGTGGCGTACTATTGGTAATACAGACTACAAGGGCTTGATACTTGATATTGCACAATGCACTGACCTATAGACTTAGACAATACGGAAAGGAGAGTGTTATGTAGTGTTTGATATGGAACAAGATAGAATTTCAATGCTCTTGAAACCAGACTAAATTACCCTAGAGTCTGGCAATGTAAGCATTCTATTAGGAAAAAGAAGAAGAAGAAGAAGAAGAGAAACAAATGGGTTATAAATCACTCTGTTGCATGTCTTAGCCCTTCAAGGCCGTCAAGGCAGTACCTTGAGGTTTATGTGGCAAGTAATAAATGATTGAAACTACATAGCTTCAGGCTATCAGACAGCACTACCCAATCCCAATCACAATAACATGTATTGCAATAGCATACTCTATGTCGTACGTAAAAATAGGGATCACCTGTCCTCAATAGACGATTGCTAGCTAATGTCGGCCTCTTCTATGCAGTCAGGAACTCTTTTTGATCAATTGATTGTAGGGGCTAATAGGGAGTTATTTGGGTTACAAAATTAAATCAAAACAGACGATGGGAGAGCAGATTGCATAAAAAGTGATTGCTTCTGGTCAAGACATACAAAGATGCACATCCGATGTTAGAATCTGATATAAGTTTAGCTTGTGTCTGCATGAGAAGTTGTCTGTAGCAAGCGGAAATATTTTGAGAACACAAAGAAGCACATGGGATTAGAGATCCGCTTTAAGTTTTGGCGTTTAGCCGTGATGGCATAAAAACGATTGCCCTTGGCATTCCCTTGAGGAAAAAGATTGGGAAATGCATAGAAGCACATCTTATGAAGGATCTATTTCAAATAAAACTTGTCACAGCATAAAAGAGATTGTGTGTAATATTTTCCTGGAGGCAAAAAAAATTGAGAAGTGTACTATTGCAGTGAAGCACGTCATATTAAGGATTTCTTATAACGATAAGTTTAGCTTGCTTCTATTAGGAATTGAGCAATTATACCATTTGAAGTGTCTACCTTAGCAGCTGTCAATTATCCAGTTATGTATCGAGTATTATCTTTAGAAGCACAATGCATCAGAGAGAATAAGAAGCAGCATGGTTGCTATTCTTTTTTTTTTTCTTTTTTTTCTTTTTGGGTAAAATTCTGCTGTAGTTTTCTCTTTAGTTTTCAACTTAAAGAAAGTCTTTCATGTTAGACGATGAAGTTTTGACTTGTGCTCTTATAATTGTCGATTTGATTTTTGTGGTAGGTCCCCTCCATTTTCTTATCTTCTTTATGTAAATCTAAGTATCTTAGCTCTTCTGTAGGAAATTCTCTACAGATAAGTTAACTAATACTGCAGATGTTTGTACACATTGTATAATTTATGCAGTTCTTGTTCATTGCACATTTTGCTCTGTTAAGAGGGTAGAGCCCACGTCTCACCTACTCAGGAGCCGCTCGCAGGTGTCAAGTTGCAAATTTGATCATCTCATGGGTCTTACTGTTCCACTATTTAGTAAACCGTATCAAATGAATCTCTCTTTGTTGTTTTATTGTGTAAAGTCTCAAAAAACATAAGAAAGACTTGTACCTTGTGACATTGCTATGAACTGGCCATTATTTTGGTGGTTTTGTTATGTTCTTTTTTTGCCTGTCACATATATCAACACGATCACTTAGTGGCTGACACTATTTCAGGTGACAGTGGAGGGTCAATTCTATCACAAGTCCTGCTTTAAGTGTTCCCATGGCGGTTGTCCCATAACCCCTTCAAACTATGCTGCGCTCGAAGGAATCCTATACTGTAAGCATCATTTCTCGCAACTGTTTAAGGAGAAAGGAAGCTATGCTCACATAATGAAATCAGCATCCATGAAGAGGACGGCTTCACCAATACCGGATGTTGTCCCAGGGTCGGATGCTTGAAGCATGAATTTGTTTCCCTACTGTTCACATCTCTTTTGCTTCTTTGGCTTTCGTGTTGGAAGCTGGCGAAGAAAATCCATGCCTAATATCTATTTTTTCAACTGTTTCATGACTGGTTCATTGTAACATTTGTTGTATGTTTGGTGCTTCTGTAATTTCATAAAATTCGTCATGGGCAGACGGATTCAGTTTTGAAGATTAATATATGAGACGACATGGTCTACTATATCATCTGACAATCTAGGGTGTGTGACAATTGGTTTGGTTCCAGTTCTACTTATAGTAGTGTGATTCTGCAACTCTTTTCTTGGAAAGTCTTTGCAAACTTATCAGTTGGACAACTTTGCACTTTGCACCTTCAGAGATCTGTTTTTTTTTTGTTTGACAGGATAGATCAATAAGGCATCAGTGTCTTGATCCCGTCTAAGTTTCGTTCTGGGCGTTGACTCAAATTGAGCAGTTCTCTGAAGATATCAACTAGGAGTACTATGTAGTTAGTCTGGCTGGATTTTCGGTGCTCGGTTAATATTTCTCGCACTAAAGTTGATCTGCTCCTTTCATGTGGTTGGCTACGCACAAATTACCTCTATAAGTTCATCTACGTAATAGTTTTGCACCCTTCCATGTGTTGCGTCTCTAGCTTCGAACTCTTCTCATTCTTCAGAGCTTCTGATCAAAAACCTGCGTGGCTTGTGATCCGATGTATGTACTTGTTACGGTCATCAATGCCCTCATTTTCATGGCTCTTAAGCTAGCTCAACTATGGCTCCATTGAGTCCATGAAGAGAAGACTCTCAATGCCTTTGTTAAGACGAGAATGTTGCTGCATATTTTAAATTAAGAACTCGAGTTCACTCCATGAGTTCCAATCTTGAGTAGAGAAAGAGTCCGTCACCAAGGTACATGAAAAGATTCTGTCGACAATGTTTCTTGCTCGACTTATCAGTGTTCTCTCTAATTCATTTATCTGATCATCTTCTGGGATCTCAGATTAATCTGTAACTGCAGTGTTAATCAGAACGCTGGAATTCATAGTGGGAAATGCATTGAAACAACGTCCGCAGATTCATGACATCAAAACTCGTCATCTCTGACTCAGATGTTGGCTTAATGGACACTTTGACATTTGTAAAGGTCACCGGCTAAGGCAAAGTTGAATGGCCAGTTCAGTAACCATTTCCAGTGTCAATGTTCTTCGACAGGAAAGCAATGGAACCACTTTACTCAATCAGTGCAAGGAAAGAAAGAAAATTACGAAATCATCTCAATAGAGCAGCTTCCATTAAGTAATCAATGTCAGAATTGCTAAAAGAAGTAAAGAACAGACTAAAACATATGACGAACGGAACTCTACAGACATTCTTTGCAAAAGAATTACATAAGTATTTCCCCATGATAATAACCTGCTATTTTTACCAATTAAAAAAAGTGATGAATTGTTTATTGCAATCCGTATTCTTGGCTTCGTCTTACTGAGGATGCTCAGCGCAGACACGTGGCAAGCCGAACCTCCACAATTCTTGGTGAGGAGGATTACAAACAAGATGCAAAATCTCTGGCAACAAATCTTCTAGCATGGTTCCCTGTCCTTCAATAAACAAAAAAGATGATAGTCTGCCACCGCGATTCAGAGAGATAACTCAATCATTTGCTTCTTTTCTTGGCCTCGCTGTACAGGATCACTCCCATGACAGTGAGCGCGTAGCCGAGCATTCCAGTGACAGAAACCGGGTTTCTGAAAATCAAAATGGAGACCACCACTGCAACTGCCCCTTTCGCATTTCCTAATACCTGAAAAGTGCAAAAAAAAAAAAAAAAGAAAAAAAAAAGAAGTTGATAATATCCAATTGCCATGAAATATTATAGGTAAATTTGAATAGACTGATCTAGTAAATCCTCATGTAGACTTTGAATTAAAATCATCTACAAACCGGCATTGTGGTCAAGATAAAAACAGTAGTGCTATGAACATTTGTGAATCAATAAAGATGAAAGAATTAGATAAACAGACCACAACACAGAAATACTACATGCATAACTAAATATATCTCCAACTCGAGGAAGGAGCTCGACCAAAAGCTCAAAAGCCTTGTGACAAGAAGCACACAGAATTAAATGAAAGCCAACTCGTCAAAATATGCTAGCATACTCCACAAGTAACAACATATCATAAGCATAAAAAATCCTTAAATCCAAGAGACAAGTTCACCTACAACGGAAGGCATACTCAATGAAAACTTAGTGCATCCTGCTTTATTGTATTCAGAATCACATTCTCACCGCAGCTCTCCTTTCTTTTCCCCCTTTTTACCAGGTAGCCAAGCAAACCACATGGAACATAAGTGATGTACTAAAAGTGTCATTTGTACTATTAACATATCCATGGTTACCCAGAAAGTGTGGCAACAGGGTTTGATATGCGAAGAGCTACTTATGGAATAAATGGACTTTTGCTAGGGCTCGCATTCAAATATGCAGTTCACACAAAGGAGTTGGTGTATACCATATCACCATATCAGCAGTAAGAATTGGACGAGTGTAAAAACCAGGCCCTTCCAATCAGTGGAGGAAATTTTAAAATCTGGCTCTAACCAAAAATGGTCTCCAAAAACTTTAATCACGAGATCCCACTTCTACATCCACTTTAATTATTCAATTTTATGTGCCAATTTGCTGCATCCCGTTGCAAGCTTTAATTTTTATTCCAACTAATTTTCACAAAATCACTTTCTCGCACAGGACAAGAAAAACAAAAAACTACAGAACCAGAACAGAGTTTGGCCTTGATTAGCTCAAGAGGGCATCGCAAATATACAAGCAGCAATCTCACTTTGCTTATATATTTACTGCCAATCAGGAGCTGATAAAGCATAATTAAATCAAGCAAGCTTCGGAAGAGGACTGATTTTGCTACTAGGAATGCAAACAAGTTCCAATCTTATTGTCTGATTCAATAGGATGATTTTTCTCTTTATTATCTCAAGAAAATTGTGGAGTGCCCATGTCCAGTATCTACAATTTGTTTAATATGGAAGCAAAGTCTCATCGTTTGATAAGAATTGTAGTTTCAGAGTAGATTGATCATGAAGGCCAGAATATATTCAGATCTGCTATGTATCAAAATAAAATGAGAACTAGGTGCAACTGAAACCCCAAGGATGATGACTACATTCATCCCCAACTTAATCCTGACTTATCACTGGTCCAATTGATAGTACAAAATGTTTATACATGTCTAAAAGGTGTTCATAGAATGGCTTGGACCTTATGACGTTTAAATTGTTCAAAACTCGACTCAAGGATGAGTAAAGGTTAGAACGGCATCTTGTCTATGCACTGCGAGGGTGAAATTTTTAAATGGACTTCTAAATCTTTTTCTAAAGCACACATTCTTACTAATGGGGCAAGTAAAAAAGGGTACAAGTTCCCAAAATCAGCAATACGACTCTACCAGTACGACAAGAAATCTCAACAGATCCTTCCACAGCTCATAGCACTAGAATCAAGAGATACAGTCTCTTTCATATCCAATTAGTAGAGGATCAGACATCCTGCCTAATTAATAATTATACCCACGAAGTCAAGCATGTCAAGTGACATGTTTGCAGATAAGAGAAAATTCTTATAACATAGCTTTCATATCCAATTAGTAGAGGATCAGACATCCTGCCTAATTAATAATTATACCCATTGCAGATAAGAGAAAATTCTTATAACATAGCCAGAATGCCAAATAGCTGAAAAATATGGGAAAATTCAGTCCTCTCTAGCAGAAAACACCAAACGAAGAGCTTTTCACACGTGTGCAGAACTCAGAGGGATAGTAAAATGAACGAGATGGAATAAGCGCAAAGCGAACAGAGAAGCAGCAAACACTAGGAATAGAGACATACAACAAAAAGCGCACCAGAGATTAAAAGTATTACTTGAAGTGGAGGCTATTGCTAAGGAGGAGTCTTTGATTTCAACCGTAAAAGAAAAAAGCGGGTTGGGAATAAGAAGGATTTTAAAAAAAGTGCCGTTTTAATCAAGTCATGAACTAAAACGATTATTTCAAAATGAATCATCAAGGACAGAGCCTGTGCATACCTGGAGAGTCAAGGCGCTCGTGTGTTTTGTGACCAGGAAATTGGTGAGGTTCACAAAATAAGCCAGTGCGGAGTTGAAAACGAGATACCATATAATCTTCTTGTCCTCTCTAGCAAGTGCTAGTGTGATGCCGACAACATTTTCTTCCATCAGTAGAGTTGCTGGAAGCAGAAACACAACAGCTATAGGAGCCATGTAGAGCAACAGGTTCATTGAATTTAACTTTTCCCTTCAGTAAGCAGAGAATTCAAAGTCAGCAATGATTAAGGTTAAGTCTGAACTTGCATAGATCCAACTACAGATCTAGTGGAATCTGCGAAAGAAAATGAGCATAAACTGAGGCATACCCTTCAGAAGAAAGCAAAATTCCCTGAAGCACCGACTTAAGCGCTCTAGCTGCTGTTGCTCCAATGCACATGACAAATCCAAAAAGATGGAAGCTCGGCTCACCCTACAACATCATCAAAAGGGAACAACAAAAACTATCAGAACCCAAAAGAAAATCAGCGAATATGAATATGTTTAGGTTTGAGTACAAATAGAATAAGCAAGCTGGAGAATCAACATCCAAACATCCACATGATAGAAAAAAGATGAGATTCACACCTTGAGGAACTCTTTCAAAAGAGAAAACAACTCGATTTTCTTATTATAAACACGAAATGCTACACAAATATCAGCAAAACAACCATACAGAAGTTGCAGATGCACCAAAAACTTCAGGGGGTAAAATTATCATCGTTCATTATTGCATACCTTACAAGTAAAACAGAGAGATCGAACTAGTTCCCATCCAGAATTTCACCGGCACATCCAAAAAACCCAACTGCAAATCATCTTATTCCTACATAAAGTGCCTTGCCAGTAGCTAATCCCAATTGTATATTCTGACTCAAATTCAACGATTTGTTTCCAAGATCGGATTCAATAAAAGTCAATTTGCTCGTATGATTCTTATTCGTTCTTCCAACTGAGAATTATAATCTCGACATTTGCTACCTTGGCTGGTACAGATTTACAATCCACAGCTCAAAATCCCAGTTCCTGTCCCACAACACAAACAGTACACATCCAATATAGCCATGGCACCCACCGACACAAAACAAACATTCCAGATGCAAAAAATCAACATAATCAAATAACCAAACTCAAAACCATCAACCATGATCACATCATCACAAAGAACCCCAACAATCAATCAAGCGATCAACCAATCAATCAACAAATCTCGCAGCTATCATCATCATCATCAACTCTCACCCCGCTAGCAATGACAACCCCGGTCACAACCGGCACGAGAGTAAAATACGTCAACCAAGCCTCCCGCTTAAACGTCATCAGATACGCAAACACGGCCGTGAAGAACGGCGTGGTCGCCCCGATCGCCTGATTAAACGAGACCGGCAAGTACTTCAACGACACATTCCCGCTGACAACCGAGGCACAGAAAATCAAACTGAGAGTGGAGATCTTGATAAACTGGAGCCTAGACCGGATCGTCTGCATCGGGACCATCTTCATCCATGCGATGGCGATGTAGCTGAGGAGGGAACAGGCGGTCATGTGACACATGGTGAGGAAGATGGGGTACTTGAAGCCGTAGTTGCTGAGGAGGTACTTGTTGAGGAGGAGGACTCCGATGTTGGACGAGTACCACGAGGTTACGAGACCGATGGTGAATAGCTTGCTCGAGGAACTCGAATTTGGACTCGAAATGGCACTCTTCATCGCTGATAGATATATCTATCAATGCACAATCGAAGGGGATAGAATCGAAAGGGGATCGATTAGGGATCTGAGGAATAATGGCGGTGGATGAGAGGCGCGGAGGCCGCGGCGGCCATGGATCTGAGGAGGAGTCTGTTGCCGGGGGGGAGGAGGAGGGGAAGGAAGGAGATGAAGGAGACGGCGTCGTATTGAGGGATGGATTGATTAGAGAAGGGAAGGCAGGAGATCTGAAGGGCAAAACGCGTAGAGACACACAAACGCACAATACAGTGAAAGGGGAATTGTGAAGCCAAGGAGGTAATGAATGATGATTCTCTATGTTCCTCTCTCTTTTCGTGACTTGGTCTATGTTTTTTACTTATTTCATCTCACCACTTTGAATTAAACGATATCAATCGGACTTGGTAAGGTAAATTTTGATCAAGATAATAACCGCTTATTCATATTTTATGTAAATTTATTTATGAGGTATCAAATATAATATAACTCATATATATTTTTAGGCATTATTTGGTATCGTTGTTTAAAAATATAAATAGTAAACCTAATAATAGATACAAGTCAGTAACAAAAATCAAAATACTTCATCCAATAAAATGATTTAGAAAAATATCTTAATAATATACTCACATAAAACAAAAAACAAAACTGGAAAATCCTTTTTTTTTTTATGTTTCATCCATTTGAGAAAATAAAAAAACAAACACTTTCGTTTTATATTTTAGTGAAATGATAACAAAAAAATAGAAATAACAACAATACCATAGACCCTAAAAATAAAGATGCATAGCATATCAATGAAACATTACTACTCCCTCCGTTTCAAAATATAGGCAACGGTTTGACCCGATATGAGGATTTATGTGTGTATTGAATTTGTGTGAAATTTGATTAAAAAAAAGTATTATTTTTTTTGTGATAGTGGGGTTTACTGTAACAGTTGTGAGAGGAGATAGTGGATGTACTGTAACAAATAGTGATTGTTTTGATTTTTTTTATATGAAAATATTACTAATATGATATGTTATATAAATTTTGGAACGATCCAAATAAATAAGTATTGTTTATATTATGAAACGAAAAAAACATTTGATATAACCTTTAAAAATATATATTGAATAGTGACATTTTGAGAATGTTATGTTTTTAAGGAACCAATGAAGTATCTCACTTGGTCTATATATGTTTTCAACCTTTTTGGTCATTATTTCATGGGACAAAAACATATCTTTAAATCTAAGTGATTAAAGATAAAGTCTTCTCAATTAAGAGTCGATAAACAGGTTTTTTTTTTCCCCTTTCAATATCTCAACATATACATCTCCTATATCGATATTTTAAGTTGGATGAGATGAGAGAAAAAAATAAAAAGAAAATTTGAAAAGTTCATCATTCTATTTATAAAAACAATATTTTTTTATTTTTTTATTTTTGAATTATAACTCGAGAGCTCTTAAGCCTCATAAATTTATAAACCATATAAGTAGTTTCCTCATAATAGATGCCGGTAAACCAACGTGGTAAGGAGTATCAAGTACTAATGCCTGGTCGCTGAGATGTAGAGCTACTTGTCATCGATGTATGTAAATTCTCCTCTCTATGGAAACGAAGTGGGGCATCCTCATTATTATTATTATTATTATGAGAGAAATGCAGGAATTGCCTTGCCCCACACCATTTTCAGACAGTTGGAAAATAAACTGTACACTATAAAATCTAATACTGGGCACCAGTCAGTCACCATACCAATTTTATATAGTTTGGGCAGAGAATATACTCATAAACATCCCTCGCTTTCTAGGGAATTTAGATGTCTAGACACTCGGTATATGTAAAGCTGCATCATATGTGTTGTATTCCTTCTTTCATAGAAAAAAAAATTGATACAAGAAAAAATTCTTGATTTATAACTATTCATATGTTTTTCATGTATTCGAATAATGTGGATTTGATGACATCAACATGGAGCAAGGTATTTACTTAGAGTGTAGAGTTAAAAAGGCCGAAGGTGGAGTGCATATATGGCTTATGAGTAAGTGGCCAGAAAAGTCAATACAATGTTATCTGTGGACCACTTTGAGTGAAATTTGGCCAAACACACATTTTTAGACTAGATCTGGTCCAAGTCTAAGACGCATCATCATCAAATATCAACGCAATTAGTTCTTTATTCTACTTGTCAAACCAACCCATTAGTGCACTCTTACTTGTTTTGAAGTTCTCAACGAGACAAGCTTTCCCCTATTCGTGAGGATATGAAATGTCAACTTGAAGAAAATAAAATGTCATGAGCTAGCTCCACGAATCCAGCATGAACTAAGGTATTCTTAATATTTGAACTTATGAACGTCCATAGATGTGGGGTTTATCCACATCAATTACGTGGGAAAGTATTGGATAATGTATACATTAAGGAGGTTCTTTCTTTTATTAGACCTCTTTTCAGATATTGGATTCTTTTCTTGGATTTTGGGTCTAATAGATTTTGATCATTATTGTTGCTTTTCATCGATTAACATCACAACAGAAGGTCGATGGTTTATGACATAATTTTCATTTTCTCGTGCTGAACTTCAATTTCTCATTGTGTGTATAGACTATATATAAATGAACGATGGAATCAGCAATAATTTGCTTGAATTAGAACCGATTTGAATGGGTATATTTCCAAAACAGGATACTTATCACTTTAATTAATATAGAATCACATGTCCTTGATGAACTAATTCGAGGATTGGATCTTCTTTTGACAATTGTAGTTTTCATTTTCATTTGAATGCCGATGAACTATGGTTATGATTTTATCCACTGATTGCATATCATATATGTACCCGCATTGCAGTTTCACATGTATATATACACTACAAAAATGCATGTGTGACAACTGACATAACACATCTTTTTTAAAGGACTTTCTAATACCTCTATGCAAAGCGTCCAAAGACTAGTGAGAAAAGTCAAAATAGATCATCTAATCTAATTAAGCTTGTAATCTGAGCAACTACCGTTATAGGAAATAAGGTCCCACGACATGATTATATATCTATGAAATAGAATGGCTAACTTTATGATTACATGACTTTCGCAAATTCCCTCCCGACGTGGCCTGCTCAAAGCGGGCCCATATTTCATTTATTGAAGTGGTCAAGATTAATTTTCATAGGTGAAATCTTTTGTTGGTATCGGTGGTTGTAATAAAATCAATAAATTAAAAAATTATTTTTTCCAAATATAAATTGTGTATAAGTAATCAAATGTCAAAGTGAAATCTATAAAGCAAAAGTTTCTGAGTTTTGTATATTGATTCTATTATCAATTGTCAATACACCTATAGAGAATAACTTTTCCTTTTATACACAATTCATCCCGTATCACAATTGCTTTCTGAGTAGTTGATGGAATCTTTTGAGTGGATAATGAGTTGAGTGGAGGAGCATCTTTTTATGTCAGCCACCATTGCACATTATTCAACACTTTCTTTTGGATGACAAGACAATGACAAAATTTTATACTAATGTATTTCTCATCTGATTATGAGAATATGACTGTCTCGTGAAAACCTTGTTAGGAAAGTCCCATTGGGATAAAAGTCTGATCGAAAAAAAGAGTACAGTCTTCCCCTCAATAGTACCTCACTTTATTGAGATGTCTTCAGTCAGAAAGATCTTTGACTCGTTGAATCCCGATTTTGTGTCTGAGTACCTAAAAAATGGCTTTGGGAAGCGTCTTTATGAATAGATCTGCCAAGTTCGCAGTGGATCGAATTTGTTGGATAGTTATATCTCCATTCTTTTGAAGATCATGTACAAAGAAGAATTTTGGAGATATATATTTAGTTCTATCATCTTTTATGTACCCTTCTTTGAGCTGTACAATACATGCTGCATTATCTTCGTATATTAGAGTAGGGTTGTCTTTAATTGAAAATAATCCAAATGAACTTTGAATGTGATGGATCATATACCGAAACCAAACACATTCTCGACTTACTTCATGAACAGCAAGTAGTTCAGAATGATTTGAAGATATAGCAGTTAATGTCTATTTTGTAAATTTTCACGAAATTACTGCGTCATTATAGTTAAATAAATACCCAGTTTACGATCTTGCTTTTTGTGGATCAGACAAATATCCTACATCTGCATATTGAATGAGATGTAAGTCTGTCTCTCTTGAATAAAATAAACCCATATCTGTAGTTCCACGAAGATAATGCAATATTTGATTTATGTTATTCTAATGTCTTTTAGTTGATGAAGAACTGAACCTTACTAATAAATTAATAGTAAAGGCAATATCAGGCCTTGTACAATTAGTAAGATACATTACTGCACCAATAACACTGAGATATGGGACTTCTGGCCCAAGTAACTCTTCTCCATCTTCTTATGATCGGAATGGATTCTTTTTCACATCAAGTAATTGGACAATCATTTGGGTACTTAATGAGTGATCTTTATTCATATAAAAACGACAAAGAACTTTTTCTAGATATGTCGATTGATGAACAAAAATTTCAGTGGACAAATACTAAATCTGTATGCCAAGGCAGAATTTCGTTTTACCAAGACCTTTCATTTTAAATTTTCTTTTTAAGTAATCGCCCGTTTGTATGATCTCTTCTGGAGTACCAACGATATTTAAATCGTCTACATATATGACAATTAAAACAAAACCAGAATTTGATTTCTTGATAAAACACAAGGACATATCGTGTCATTTATATATCCTTCCTTAACAAATACTCACTAAGACGATTATACTATATTCGTCCAGATTGTTTTAATCCATACAACGACCATTATAATTTAATTGAGTACAAGTTTCGTAGTTGGGTATCAATTGAATCCTTAAGTCCTTCAGGGATTCTCATGTATATGTCATTGACTAATGATCCATATAAATATACTATCACAACATCCATTAGACGCATATCATATCCTTCTCTAACAGCCATGCTAATTAAGAAGCGGAATATAATTCCGTCCATCACAGGAGAATAGGTATCATTATAATTACAACTTGATATCTGTGAAAAACTTTGATCAACTAAGTGCACTTTATATCTCACAATTTCTCCTTTCTCATTTCGTTTTCGAAAAAAAACCCACTTATATCCAACCGTTTTGATATTTTGTGGTGTCTGGACTTCTGGTTCAAAAATTTCATGTTTAGTCAAAAAATCTAATTCTGCTTGAATTGCATCTTTTCATTTTGGGCAATCATCTCTTTGTTGACATTCATCCACACTACGTGGTTCTAGATCCTCATCTGGATTCATGATATTTAATGCCACATTATAAGTAAAAATATCATGTATCTCGATTTCATTTCTATCCCACACAATATACGTGTAAACATAATTAATCCAGATTTCTTCATTTGTAAGTGATTGTTTCTCGATAGTATCCTTATTATCATCGCTAGTTACTATCTTTTCATCAATCACCTTTATGGATTGTAACGCCCCGACCAAATCCTTGCTACCGGGGTCGTCACTAAGAACCGCTCGTCAGGCTGACAATTGGCCCCACAGACCAACACTAGTCCTTTCAGTGCGCTTTGGCCTCACTCGCGCACGTCCTGGGAAACTTCACAGGAGGTCACCCATCCCAGCATTACTCCACGTTAAGCACGCTTAACTAGGAGTTCTAAAGTGATGGGCTACCGAAAAGAAAAGTGCACCTTATTGGTATAGGTAGTATCATCAAACCATTTAAGCATTTCTTTGGGGTATTACATACACCTCCACTTAAAGAACGCAACGTCCTCGTTGCGACTTCAAGCACCACACACAGCCCCAGAACCTTCCCCTGCTAGGCGGCTGACCTGGACCTCTTGTCCACAGGTCCAGCACGCGGTCGCAGGGTTGCTCTGATACCATACTGTAACGCCCCGGCCAAATCCTTGCTATCGGATCGTCACCAAGAACTGTTCGGCAGACAGACAATTGGCCCCATAGACCAACACTAGTCCTTTAAGTGCGCTTTGACCTCACTCACGCACACTCTGAGAAACTTTCCAGGAGGTCACCCATCCCAGAATTGCTCCACGTTAAGCACGCTTAACTGCGGAGTTCTAAAATGATGGGTTATCAAAAAGGAAGGTGCACCTTATTGGTATAGGTAGTACAATCAAACCATTTAAGCATTTCCTTGGGATATTACATGGATTTGTCCATTGGTATGATTTTTTCGAGAACATCATTACCTTTTGATTTCCTTTTATGAGGAACTATATCTTTCGCATCAATGGGTCTACCACGCTTCAAACGAGGTTTACACTCTTCTAGAGTGTTGGCGGTATTGGATTCATTTGATATTGGAATTCTGATAGGAGCATTTACAACTGGTATATAAGATTTAACTATCCTCTTTGCATCAGTAAATGAGTCAGGCATTTCATTTATGATACTTTATAAATGAATAATCATTTGAACTTCATGTTCAGATTGGCGAGTGCGAGGATCATTGGAGGACAGTAATGATGATTTTCATGCTATTTCATCCCAAACTTTTGGTGAAATATGTGCTCCTTTTTTTTCTTTTCTCCTCCTAATTTTGGGAATTCATTTTCATTAAAATAACAATTTGCAAATCTTGTAGTGAACACATCTCCCGTTAATGGTTCTAGATACCGTATTATTGAGAGAAACTCAAAACCAACTTATATCCCAAGTTTATATTGAGGACCCATCTTTGTTCATTGGGGTGGTGCAATTGGAACATATACAGTACACCCAAAAACTCCTAAATGTGAAACATTCGGTTCTTGACCAAATATGAGTCATAATGGTGAATAATTATGCTAGTCTGTAGGCCTAACACGTGTCAATACTGCAGCATGAAGTATTGCATTCCCCCAAGCTGTAATTTGTAATTTACTTTCATAAGCAATGGTCTTTCAATTAACTGAAGTCTTTTAATTAAAGATTCAATTAGGCCATTTTGTGTATGAACATAAGTTACAGAGCGCTCAATAGTAATATCAATAGAAATGCAATATTCCTTAAATGTTTTTGTCGTAAATTCTTCAGTATTATCAAGACAAATTGTCTTTATTAGATGATCTTGGAAATGTGCTCGTAATTTGATAATTTAAGCTAATGCCCTTGCAAAAGCTGCATTTCTTATAGAAAGAAGAGAAACATGTGACCATCTACTCGATGCATCAATTAGTATCATAAAATATCTGAATAGTCCACTTGCAGGATGGATAGGTCCACATATGTCACCTTAAATTCTTTCTAAAAATGCTGGAGTCTCAACATTAATTTTTACTAGGGATGATCTTATAATTAATGTCCCCAATTAGCATGCTGCGTATGATAGATCACGACTTACTAGAATCCTTTGATTCTTTAATGGATGTCAGTTTGAATTTTTAATAATTCGACGCATCATGTTGGTTCTTGGATGACTAAGTCGTTCATGCTAAATCATTAAGGCATTATTGTCAACGAACTTCTGGTTCACAATAACATTTGACTAAATTGTTCTAATTGTCGTATGATATAATCCAGGAAAGAGTGTTGGGAATTTTTCTAATATATGCTTCTAACATGATACTATTGAAATAATATAAAGATATTCTTTATCTTATTCGCTTCCTATTTCCACATGGAAACCATTTAATCGTATATTCTTAAACTCAATAAATTTCGTTTAGATTTTGAAGAATACAAAGTAAGGAATTTAGTACCATTTAAAAGTACTAATTTTGCTATTCCAAATCCCTCAATTAAATATGCGTTTTCAGCGATTGTGCCAACATTAACTTTTACTAATGTTAAATGATAGAAATATCTTTTATTTTGAAAAATAGTATGTGTTGTGGCGCAATCTGCTATACATTTATGTTCTTCTCTCATTTGTAATTATGTGAAAATATTTTTAATAATACACCAATATCATATATTTATTCAATTAGAAATAAAGTCCATGATTTTATTTTTATAAATAAACACAAATACAAGGGGAAAATAACACAAATAAATTAAAGTTACACATTACTAATCAAGATCTCTTCTCAAAGATACATGCTTGACCGGATAAAATCCGATATATTCAGATAAGTTGTATCTTTTGATACTGTATTTTGTGACAGTGTTTGATTCTGGATAACATTGTTAAGGGTTACTGCTTCTTGAATAACAAGATTGGTCTCAACCTGCTTATCCTTTCCTTGGGACTGTTGATATAAATCCACTAAATGCTTTGGTGTTCGACAAGTCCTTGGCCAATGTCCTTTGCTATCACATCGATAACATGTATCTTCGTGATGCTTTTGTTGATTTTGGATCTCAGGATTGACTCATATATTTTTTCATTTTCCTTCTGCTTTATGTGGTCTTGAGTTATTACGGGTTGCTAGGTAGTTATCTTATCCACGTTCCCGTCTTTGGCCACGATCATGACCACGACCTCGACCTCGGCCTTATCCGCGCCTACTAGAAGATTTAACATTACACATCTATACTGCACTTATTGTTGAATGAAACTGGTCTATCTGAGGCTACTAGCTGAAACAGGACTTTATGTAGTTATGTAGTTTTGGTTTTTATGGTATCGATAGAAAATCCATCAATCTCACTATGTGTTTCATCTTTCACAGATATCTTTCGTTGCTGCGAGGAACATACATGTTTCCCCAGAGCCTTGGCATTTTGGGTGGAAAACCTGATGCCTCTACTTATATAGTTGGTGTACAAGATGACAAGGCATTCTACCTCAACCCACATGAAAATTAGCAGGTATGAGTAATTTATATTGTCGTCTCTCTTCTTCTTTGTCATCTCTCTTTTTATGTATGTTCAGTTGGGTTTGATAGTATATAAATCTAATCACGTTTAATTGTATGGAAGCTTTTTTTAGTGTTGCTAATGGCTGCTGGTATTTTTATGACTGTTATTTGCATCATCTCGACTAGTTGACATAGAATAGAAGGGATCATCAAATCATTTTAGTTCATGCACTCTCATGCAAGTGGGTTTTCCTTTTAGTTACGTTCTTGTTGATATGGTGAAATGATGAAGAAAGATTTTGATATAATGCTTATAATAGAAGGATTTGATATAATGATATGATTTGCCTCTATGATTTCCAGGTTGTCTTGTTCAACGAAAATGATGTGGAGGTTGATACTACATCATGGCCCGTGGTAGCAACCCGCTTGATCGGCCTCCTCACCATCCTCGGGATCCACCGTCTCCCCCCGACGTCGTCGAATAGACCACTGCATTTTAGGTTTTGTTTTTGGAATATTATTTGTTAGATTTTTTGGTTATTCAGACAATAGTGATGTGTAACCTATTTAAATGCAAATTTAAACGTCGTTGTTATATCTTTCATTATATTGATGCTTGTTTGTAAACCAACCTATAAAATTTGGGTGTTTGGTACCATGTATGTAGCGGACAAGCACGATTTTTAGCAAAAAAAAATTCCCCCAAAAATGAGGTTTTGCGACGAAAATTAGTTATCCGTCGTTAATTAGCGACAGCAACTGTACATCCGTTGCTAACCTTTGCAACCACCTATCTGTCGGTCGCTAATTAGCGACGAAAATTCAAATGTCCGTCGCAAAATCCATTTGTGACTAGACTATAAGCGACTGCCAATTTCCATCGCAAGTTCGTCGCAAAGTATTGTTTGCGATGGAATTAGCGACAGATAGGGTTGTTGCTAGTTACATGAATTTTTGTAGTGTAAATATTACATAAATAATTTGGTTTGAAACCACTTGTAGATATTTGGACAATATATTTGTGAGGTGATGTATTATAATTTGGGTTTGCATAACATCATCTGGGTTTATAATGATAATGATTTGGTAGCTTTCCTTAGCTTCTATATCGACAAACCCGTTTGGATTGGTTGACCTTGTCATGGACTTGGTCTATGACGACATAATGTCACATGTCGGGCATGCCGAATTTCGGAGTGTTACGTCATGGTATCAGAGTTAGGGGTTTCTACGTTAGAGGTTAAGAAAAATTAGAAAGTGGATTAAAACTAAAATGATAGGTTTGTAAATGCATTGAGTGTAGGTGCGGTAACATGGGACTTAAAGCATGAAATTATATAAAATGAGTATATACTCGCTTAGATGAGCGGATACACGACTATAGAAGTCAAACAACATGCGTGTTTTCTTTGGGCATGAGAAATTCTCATATTTTGTTTTCTTTTAAGATAACTATGACAAAAACTTAAAGTTTGTCATGAGTTTTCTATGAGGATTTTGATTACAATCGATATATAAGAATTTACAAGTTTAATTATCTTGACACACAATTCTCATATATATGACCTTGCAAGTAATTTATAGGTTACGGTAATATTGAATTTGTCATAAAGCTATTCTATCATGGAGATGAGTTCATATGATTTACAAATTTTTTGCTATTCAAATGACGATTGAAGTCAATTCGTGTGATGTTAGAAAATATATATTTAGTCTTGATTTATTGGAAATCGAAAACGATGTTAACCTTGGTTTTCAGTTTAAATTTCAAGTCATGTTTGAAAGTTTGTAAAATTTTAAGTTAGTGAACGTAATATGAGATATTATATGGAGTTATGCTTATACTGTCTTTCAGTTTCCACATCAAGATTTGTTTCAATGATTGTTCAATATTATATTATTGAACCTAGTTTTATTTGTTGTTTAGAGATTGAGCAACACAACATGTTTTAGTTTTAATAACATGATTTGATTTATATATATATTGCGATGTTGAGGTTTTGGGACTAAACCTAAATTAAATGTAAAGTACAATACTTGAATAGTTTTTTATTTCAGAAAAAGGCGTGTTATAGAAGTGCCTTTGTTATAAATGTATTTTTCTTGGATATACGTTCATATGTGAATATTTAAAACTAATGGTCAGCCAATGTTGGCTTTCATGTATGTATTTCACGGATTTTATTGGTTTCGTCCTTCCTAATCGATCCTGTTCTTATGTTGTATTTAATTTGATTGAGTCATATCCTTGAATCTGGGTTTTGTAAGTAATATCATTACTTCTCCACGTTTTGTTGTTTTACTTCATTGAATTAAGGGTTTCCATGCTTGCGTTGATTTCTTTGTACTAATGGTTTAATATGCTCAATGATTGATTGAATTCACTTTTGAATTCCTTCTATGATCTAGTTTTGATTTGCATGAAATACTTCAATCCTTGAACATGATCTACTTCTTTAAGTTGTGCTAAGTTTATAAATTCCAACATTCATGGTCTTTGATTTGGAAGTTACGAAATTCATTATTTTCGTCAAGGACTTGATAGTTGTCTATACTTCTAATTGAGTTTTACAATGGAAATCTATGAAAGTTAGCTACTTTGAGTTATATGTGAGTTAGTGTTATTGTTATCCATTGAATCTGTTTTTCAATAGGACCCAATGCTCAACAATTCGATTATTTGAATTAAGTAAACTATTGTTTTCAAGTAGCAATTTTTATTTAGAATTGATGCGTGTACTGTTTTAAGCTATTTGTATTGGTTTTGAGTAAGTTGTAAGGACTTATACAGCTCTTTTCTTGGTATTTTGATCGAATTGAATTCCACCTTCCATAACAATGCAAACAATATTCAAATATTTTGATTTTATTGAGCTAGATCTTGAATCAACTAATATGATTTGAAGCTAGACAACTCAAGGTTCTTAACTTGAGGGTGCTCTCAATTTTATGGCTATAAGTTTTATGGACCCTTAGTTTTGTACTTTATGTGCCAGAAACTTACTCTATCTAAATAATCATGGTTTTATATTCTTGTTGAAAAAAAAATAAGTCTGTAAATTGTTTCGTTGTTACAATTATTCTGTCTTAAAACAAAAAGAGTTAATTTGAGTGAAGCTTTCGATTTTATCCTTGGCCTTAATTCCTTTGAGGTCGTGCTTGATAAATTCATGGTAGGAATTAATTTGGACAAATCTTATGAGTTATAACAGTTTCAAACGTCATTTTCAAAGGATATGGCTTCGCTATTCTTCTTATTCTAAACTTCCACAAATTTTAATCTCAAATGATGTTACTGGGATCCAGAGATTTTAAGAATTACATAAACTTTGCTCGTATAATACAAATGTATCTATATCTTTTGTTTGAATAGGATTGACATAGTTTCTTAAACTGGTTAAGATTTGTCCTAATGTGTAACGCCCCGTCGTCCAGCTTAAGCTGACGCGTGCATTATGCCACTAAGGACCCACTCGATCTAAAGCAAGGCTAATAACCCGCCTGATCGTCGGTCATCTCACTTCCTATTTGAACGCCAAAAGTGCTCATCCTTGGCAGTGAAATACTACTCCGAGCTGGCAGCGTAGTCATATAAGTCTTGGTAGCTGGCGTACTTTTGACCTGTCACCTTGTCTTTGATTCTCCAATGAATCCTTTGATAAATCGTTTTTGCTTGGCTCTGTCTAAATGACAGTGTGGCTGTTGGAACCGCAACAGGCTGGTAAGCTCTGCAGCATATGCATAAACGGTCGAGTTCTCTTGCAGGACCTTTCGATATTCCTCTTCCTTCTGATCTCTCAGTGATTCCCAATAGAACCGATTCCTAATAAGCTCGATAAACTGCAGCCAATCAAATTCGGGCACCCTAGCATGCTCTTGTACTGTGCGCCACCAGACATCAACCTGTCCCTTTATGTAGTAGGCCGCACAGTGTACTTTTCACTTATCAGGACATTGCGCCGGATCATATAATTTCTCCATCTCCTGAATCCAATCCTCCAGTAAGGCGGTCTTGCCCGTATCGAAGAACCGAAAAGGGTTGTAAGCGAGGATGCGACGTGAGAAGTGATCATGGTCATTCCCTTCTGATGTGTCATTCTTTCGCCTTTCCCTAATCAATTCCTCCACCAAGTACTCGACCGAGATGGGAGGTGGTTGATTCTGCGCAATTTCGCTACCACCTCCCCCTTCCAGGGGTACATTAAGATCAGGTAGCTCATTATTACCAGCTTCTTGTCACATGTGTGCATCGTAATTATTGACGTTCATATTTATCAATAGGCAGAACATTTACATGCAGTGAATAATGGAATTTAAAACTCGCATTCAGAAATTTGTAATTCATTTATTTACTACAAAAAGTGCCTTTCAAGGCTATATAGGTCATAGGTGAAGGACTGTATCTAACCCAAGAACAAACAGTCACCTCACCATATTAAGCTGATCGAAATTGAAACTAGGACATTCAAAGGATGATTATTCTACTGTCATGTCTTATAAGCTGACACGGATATCTATAATCAAGGGTAGCACCGAAGTTATCTCTAATCGAAATCAGTGTCAACTCGGTCTCTGACTCAGGGATGTAGCCGGAATCAGGATCATGGGTCGATTCGGGTTCAGACTCCGTATCCTTGTCCATGATCATGTCTTAGAATGGGACTAGGTCTGAATCTGAGTCGAATGCTATGTCTGACTCTGTAGGTGGAAAGAGTTTGGACATGACCATCGAGAGTCACCTTATTACTCTCAGGAGGCTCGGCAACTCCCAGTCTTCATGGTTCGCAATGACACCCCAGTCATTGACATCCTCAGGCCCTCCGAGCTCCTCATCTGGATCTACCTCATAGTCAGCCAGGAAATACCCAACAGGTAATCCTCTGGGTAAAGCTCTGCTATCCCATCCCCAAGTATTGGCTGAGGCTCTGGCTCGACAACTTCCTCTGCCTCCAAGGCAGGGTAATCTATGTAGGTAGCGACATAGAATAACATCTAATGCTCTTTTGGTACCCAGGGATAAGTGTCCACCTCGAATGGCTCCTCCGGGTCTTGATCAAAAAATAGATATTCTTCCACAACTGGCTATCTGTTGTGACGTACCATCATGACAAGTCTATTGAAGTTTAGCTGCCACTGGTGGTCCCAGTAGTACATCTGATTCGGCTCCCCATCCACCAGAAGAGTGCGGAATTGATTATGAAATCCCCCGTCAATCCCTTCGCTCGGTAGGGACTGTAGTAGAATGGGAGCCTATAACATCGGATGCTCAAAGATAGGGTTGTCCCCTTTAGCAATCGGGATGAAGAAATACGGGAGAAAGTAGAGGTAAAACTCCAACTCTTCACCATCCTCCAAGACTCTAACTCGTTCCATGATCCCGCTAAACGAAGATCGCTCGTCACTCATCCTGAAGAGAATACAAACATAAGTGTTTGTCAAAGCGGACGAGGTGATGTAAGGAAAGAGTATCATCACGCATACTAACTAAAACGATGCTTTCGTACCTACACTAGATGCACATGCAATCCAATCGTTTTGACTTAATTATTTATTTCCACATTTCCTTAACCTCTAGCCTAAAACCCTGCTCTGATACCATTCTGTAACTCTCCATTGTAATAGAAAGCGTGACGAACTACATGCAATGCAAGTCTCGCACTAAGACTCTTCAGAAGCATCTAGAGCCATACCTCCAATGAAACACATAACCTGTGAGCAAAAGAAGCTCAATAACCTAAAGTATATGTATTCCGTTCACAGAGGGCTTCCGCTAACAGCTATGGCAACCGCCGAAAGTCCTTAAAAATATTTTTATATTATAATAGTAAAACATAATGCCATATAAAAACAATATTTTTTTTATAATGTTTAATAGGTATTCGTATTTTCGTAAGTTTATTTCTTTACGTTTATTTCATGACTCAACTCGAAAGACATACCCCGTTACATATGAGAGACTCAGATTTAAATGAAAGAATATCAATCTTCAATCGAGTAAGTCTATTTGAAATGCACACCCGTTTCCTTTCCAGTTCGCATCACCCATTCGCTTTTCCATTCAATACGGCTCACGATACCGACATTGAGAATGGCCTCCCTGCAGAGAGCTACCCATGGCACCAACCACCAACGGCTTAATCGCCTCCCTGCAGAGAAGGGGTCGAGTACGCTGCCGTCCCCTCCCTGTCTAGTCTCTACTTTCCCGTTATGATAATTCAGGGGACAGACATATTTAGAATCTCAAAACTGATACACATGCCTTTAAGGCTTTCAAACGACCAACAACGACTTACTTGGATCCACGAAGGCTCGCAAAGGTCAACCTTCGTAACTCAAGGACACGTATACTACTTGATTCGTTTTTCATTAGTTCATTTTATAAAGATAATACAACCAAGCTTTACTTTGCTGTATCCTTTGTATTTAAGCATTTAAGGGTAGTCTTTAATTAATTCCCGATAGGGTGTGTATGTTATCACGATGTGTATTCTATATGCCGTTTCAATCCTAATACTCCACATCGCATATCAGACATGTAAAACTTTAATCCCCAATCTCGATCCTAATGTCAAGGCTTATTAATATAATCCGATCCTCCTCATGGTATATTTAGTGCCCTTTTAGTACATAAACCTCGTGATTAAAAATAATTCAACACATCACCACCCCAAGCATTCACATATATAACGAAATATACCCATGATATTTTGGGATCATAATTAGCATAAAAATAGTGTCTTGTAACCTAATGCATGCACCAATGCATATATTATCAAAACCCAAGTTCCGTTATTGTCTTAACACATCAACTAAGAAAACAAGCATACCATCGCCCTTCTGGCGGTACCCTACTCATCATAATCATCATAACACATAATATTGATGAAATGTTGAGCACGAGATGGATCGAGAGGGCTAGGTTACCTTTGAAGCGTGTATAAACCTAGTTTGTCTTAAAGTTCAAGAAACCCTAGGAACCCTTACACCCAAGACCTCCCCCACTGCTCCCCTACTCTGTCACTTTCTTGAGCTGTCGCCACCACCTCGGATTTTCGAAAAAGCCGTCGGAGACGCTGGTTTTGTCGGAGATGCTTTGTTAAGGTGTTTTAAGCTTATTCACGTACAAACTTCGATACCCAAGACATCCGAGCCTCACCCCCTTCACCGTCTGCCTGACACCACCTCCCTGGACCCGCTGGTGGCCGAAGAACGTCGGCGGAGACGTTGGGATTCGCCGAAGAGATGTTTGTTATGGTTTCTCGTTGAAACTTCAAGGAGAATCAAAGAGAGGCTGCATGGTCACTGTTATTCACTATAGGGGGTCTTTGGTGATTGTTAGAGGGATGCGAACGATGGTCAAGGTGGTGGGGGCGTGGGGTTGTTGGTGGTTGGCAGTGGTGGTGGCGTGTGTGGTTGTTGGAGGTCGAAGGAGAAAGGGGAAGCTTTGGGTGTTACCAGTTTGCGAGGAGAGGATGATGACGCAGTGGTAGTTGTTGTTAGTGGCCGAGGGTGGCGGCGTCATGTTTCGTGGTGATGGTCGAAGGGCTCGGAGATGATGACGATGCCGGAGGGCGAAAGAGAAGACAACGCGAAGAGGAGGGAGAGCTACGATGTTCGTGGTGGTGGCAAGGTGTGGATGGTGGTTAATCGATGGTGGTGATGGGCGTTGGTGGTTGCGGCTTGGTGGTGGTAGTTCAGCGAAGCAAGGAGCTTTGATGATGCTGGTGGCGAAGGATGAAGACGATGATGGTGATGAAGGAAAGGAGAGGAGATCGGTGGTGTTGGTGTCGTGGTGGTGACGTGGTTGTGATGTTGGTGGCACGGTGGTGGAGGGGTGTTTGATGATGGTGAGGCATGGTGATGAGGGGTGTTTGATGATGGTGAGCTGAGTAAAGAGGAGGAAGATAGGGAGGGAGTATCATAACATACTGCTGAAGCAAGGACTGCAGGCAACATGAAGAAGGTACTTTTTTCGTACACTGATACGCTATTGCGTGTGGGAAATCGAAGCGCAGGCAAGAAAAATATTGCACAGTGCACGGAAGGATAAAATATGCCCTCATTAAACAGACTATTATTTATCTCAGTTTCGTAATATTGACCTCCCGATAATTAATTCGTATCGGTTTAATTATCCTAAAAATATTGATAACGTATCTCGTTTAATAATCTAAATTTTTTGGGATTAAAATGGTTATCCCTAACGCACGGCATTCCTAACGTTATAACGTTATGTTATAACGTAACATTAATTATAACGTTACTTATTCGTTACCTTTACTCATGCATTATAACGTTATTTATTCGTTATATTTATTTGTTCGATATAGCGTCACTCGTTACGTTATAATGTTATAACGTTACTCGTTCGTAACATTTATTCCCGCGTTTATAATGTACATACTTTACATATATTTTAAATAACGATATAAAATTACTATTTCGTTATTTTTATTCTTATGTACTTTTCGTATTAAGTAGCGGAATTTATATACGTATTTAACGTATTTTTTTTTAAGTGCGAAATTTTGGGGGTATTATATCACCCTCAACTTTTAAAAAGTTTCGTCCTGGAAACTAAATTCTCATGGAGATAGGTCAGAAGGACTTACTGGGAAATAGGTATGGTTAACGCTTCCGCATCGTTTCATCTTCTTCCTAGGTAGCCTCCGATGTCAAATGATTAGCCCAGAGAACTTTGACTAGTGAAATAGTGCGGTTCTTAAGAACCTTCTTGCAATGATCCAAGATCTGTTGAGGTCGTTCCTTGTATGTTAAGTTCTCTCCCAGGATAATTGGTTCATGTTGAATGATATGACTCGGATTGGAAATGTATTTCCTTAACTGGGATACATGGAATACATTATGCACGGCTGAAAGATCGGAAGGGCAAGCTTATAGGCAACCTCTCCAACTCGCTCCAGAACCTCATAAGGCTCTACATAGTGAGGACTCAGCTTTCCTTTCCTTTCGAACCGCATAACGCCCTTCGTGGGAGAAAATTTAGAAATACCGTGATCCCCTACATCAAACTCAAGCGGCCTCCGTCTCATATCTGGGTAAGACTTCTGATGATCCTGTGCAGTCTTCATCCTAGTTCTGATCTGTTTGATGGCCTCTGATATTTGTTGCACCGATTCTGGCCCAATAACCATCGTATCCTCAATGTCATTCCAGTAGACAGGGGTCTTTTACTTCCTTCCATATAGCGCCTCGTATGGCGCCATGCCAATACTTGCATGAAAACTATTATTATAAGTGAACTCTACCAAGGGTAAGTGTTGATCCCACGACCCTTGAAAATCGAGGGAACATGATCACGGCATGTCTTTCAGCGTTTGAATAGTCCGTTCTGTCTGTCCATTTGATGATGGATGAAAAGCAATGCTGAAGTTTAACTTCGTGCCGAAGGCTTCTTGTATGCTCTTCCAGAAATGTGCCTGGAACCTTGTATCTCTGTCACAGACTATGAACGCTGGGGCCCCGTGTAACCTAACAATCTCTCTGAAATACTCCTCTGCAAGGCGATCTATACTCCAAGTGGTCTCGATCGACAGGAAATGTACAGATTTTGTCAGTCGATCAACGATTACCCATATGGAGTTCATTCCTTTTGTCGTGGTTGGGAGTCCCACTATGTAGTGCATAGAGATTGATTCCCATTTTCACGTAGGAATTTCCACCGGTTGTAATAAGCCTCCAGGTCGTTGATGCCCGATCTTGACTCGCTGACATGTGATGCATTTTGTCACAAACTCAGCAACTTCCCTTTTCATGTTTCCCCACCAGAAGTGTTGACTTAGATCTTGATACATCTTATTACCTCCTGGGTGGATAGAATAAGAGGTTTGATGTGCTTCCTTCATGATCTTCCTCTTCAAGGAATCGTCATTAGGCACATAGAGGCGCCCTTTAAACCTTAAAGAGCCGTCTTTATAGATTACGAAGCCCACTGCCTTCCTTTGTTGGGCTTCCTCTCTTAGCTTCATCAGTTATTTATTCGTCTCTTGTGCTTGCAGTATCTCATCCCGAAGGGTCGGTTGTATCACCATGTTTGCAAGCATTCCTTCGTTAGCTCCTTGATGAATCTCAATCTCCAGTTTGCAGAAGTCGTCAATCAGTTCAGCTTCCGTGATCTTCAATAGTTGCAAGATACCTTATGCTTTCGTAAGCTTCCTGCTTAAGGTAACGGCTACTTCGTTTGCTTTTTCAGGATGATACTGAATGTCCAGATCATAGTCTTTTAGTAACTCCAACCACCTTCTCTGTCTCATATTCAGTTCCTTATGTGTGAAGATATATTTCTAGTTTTTGTGATCGATGAAGATCTGACACGATACACCATATAGGTAGTGTCTCCATATCTTCAGAGCAAACACTACCGCAGCTAACTCGAGGTCATGGGTAGGGTAGTTTTGCTCATATGGCTTCAATTGCCTTGAAGCATAGGCAATGACCTTATAGTGTTGCATGAGCACATGCCCAAGACCTTGTATGGATGCATCGCTAAAAATGCAAAATCCCTCCCCGTCGAAAGAAAGGGTGAGAACTGGTGCTGAAGTGAAACGCTTCTTGAGTTTTAGAAATGCTTCCTCACATTTATCACCCCAAACAAACTTGTTGGACTTCCGTGTCAAATTTGTCAAAGGCATTGCAATCTTAGAGAAGCTTTCAACAAACCTACAGTAATAACCTGCCAATCCCAAGAAGCTTCTTACTTCAGTTGCATTGGTTGGACTTGCCTAATCAATTACTGATTCAATCTTTCTTGGGTCTACGCTGATTCCTTCTCCAGAGACTACGTGACCAAGGAACGCTACATCCTGTAGGCAGAACTCGCACTTCTTGAGTTTGGCATACAACTGATGGGTTTGCAGGGTTTCCAGGATAGTTCTGAGATGTTCCTCGTGAACTTCTTGCATCTTGGAGTACACCAAGATGTCATCGATGAATACTACGACGAATCGATCAATGTAAGGTTTGAAAACCTAATTCATCATATCCATGAACACTGCAGGAGTATTTGTAAGTCCAAATGACATCACAAGGAATTCGTAATCCCCGTAGCGAGTATGGAAAGCAGTCCTTGGCACATAGTCAGGTCGATGCGAAGTTGGTGATATCCGGAGCAAAGATCAATCTTAGAATACACTGAAGCCCGCTGGAGTTGATCAAAGAGATCGTCAATTCTCGACAACGGGTATCGATTCTTGATGGTAAGCTTGTTTATCTCATGATAGTTGATGCAAAGCCTCATACTCTCTTCTTTTTTCTTCACAAATAAGATTGGTACGCCCCATGGGGATACATTAGGATGAATGTATCCTTTCTGAAAAAGTTTTTCTAGTTGGCTCTTCAATTCCTTCAATTTTGCAGGGGCCATTCAGTACGAAGCCTTGGATACAGGCGCTGCACCCGACACTAACTCAATGGAGAAATCAACCTCTCTTACTGACAGCATACCAGGGATTTCTTCAGGGAATACATCATGGTAATCTCGTACCATCGGTATTTGAGAGAGGGAAGTTTGCTTTTCCATTAAGTCTTCCAAGCTGCAAAGATAACCTTGACCGCTGTTGCGCAACAGTTGTCGTGCTGCAAGAGCTGATACTAGCTGAAGATCCGTTCTTGAGCCTTCTCCATGATAATTAATCTTTCTGCCTTTTGAACTCTTCAGTATTATCCGCTTCTTGTCACAGTTGATTATCGCTTTATGTCTTTCTAGCCAACTCATCCCCAGGAAAACATCGAAATCATGGAGGTTAAAAATAATAAGATTGACTGGAAATTTCTCACCTCCTAGAATTACAGGAGCGTGAGGGATGACACGTTCACTCACGATGACATCCCAGTCAGTAACCTAACATGAATTCTGTTCGGCATATCACTTGACTCTAGACCATTTTTCTCTAAGAATGACTTAGCAATGAAAGAATACGTCATACCATAATCAAATAGAGAATAGATAGTGTTGGAAAAGAGTTCGAGGTTATCTGTCACGGCAGCTCTACTCTTGTTGGCAGCCTATGAGATGGACCTGCTCTATTTAGGGGTACCGTTGGATGTGCAACCACAAGTGCCCTCTCAGCATTATCTCCTTGATTGTTGTTCCTCTGCGTGCAGTTTCTACTCGTATGACCTCGTTCCCCATAATTGTAGCATGTAAGTGATCGATAGTCCTTTGAATAATGTCCCATCTTTCTGCACTAGAAGCACTTCACATTGCTTGATGACTGATTCTGGTTTCTGAAGTTAGATGGACGATTCCTATTTGAGCCCCTCCATGCGTTGTGGGGGTGCCTCTGTTGCCCACTAACCCTATTGTTTCCACCCCGATGTACAGGCATTGGACGCTCGTAAGGAATCATCTACATGCTCGAGTTGCCATCACCCCCATAAGACAGATCACCACCTAATCGTCGGTCATCTCTCTTCCTTTTTGAACGCCCAAAGTGCTCATCCTTGGCAGTGAAATACTGCTCCGAGCTGGCAGCACAGTCATATAAGTCTTGGTAGTTGGCATACTTTTGACTTGTCATCTTGCTTCTGATTCTCCAATTGAGTCCTTCAAAAAATCGCTTCTGCTTGGCCCTGTCTAAATGACAGTGTGGCGGTTGGAACCGTAACAGGCTGTTAATATCCCGAAAAATTTTCGATTTTTAAAATATATATTGGATATAAAATATACGTACGGTACGAATATAATGAAGGCGCGAATAAAATTTATGAATGGTGAACGTTACATCGTTAAAATTTTTATGCATTAAAGTTACAGATTTAAACTTGAAAATATGAGATTATTGAACGGAACATGATTATGACATATTTGGGATAAATAAATCGTTAACAATTAATTATCGACAGACAGATTATACGAATTACGGATAAATATAGACTATGAAATATTTTGAAGAGTGGAATTATTTCCACACACACATCCCTTATCTTTTTTCGCTTCCCCTCCTTCCTCCCACACCTAACCCGACACCACCATCATCTTCACCCACCAAACCCCACCGCCACCAAACCCACCAACCACCATGACTCCGGATGCGATCTCTGTTAACCATCGTAGTTCGTCGCCCCATCCGCTCCCCAGCCTTAGCGAGCCACCAGCGCACCGAGCGTGACCCCGAGCCGCATCGACCACCACAGCCACCACCATCAACCACCGCAAGTCGCCTTCTGTATACGTCGGTGAACCGATTCCTGCCTCCCCGCCCTCGAACACAACCTCCCGAAGCTACCTCGACCACCACGAGCTCGAACCCGACGCCTCGAGGCCCTCACGCATCACCATTCGAACCACCAGTGCGAGGGCCAACGACGCCACCAGCGGGCTTGAGCAGCCTAGACAGCAGCCGAACATCGGCCCGACGGCAGGCCCGATAGGCCCAGGTACGGCCCGACCCTGGCCCGGTGCGGCCCGACTCTCGTTTGGTCGTTCTCATCGTTTCACCTTACGTTTTGTTTCGAATTACACACCGGGGAGGTAACCATCACTAAACCTTTCTTGAATGCCCATGAAATTTGTAATTGATTGCAGGATTGTGATGTGTGGTTATTGATGTGATATCGTCGGGTTGACGAGGATGTGATTCTGTATGTATGGGAATTATATTGCTCTTGTTTGTAGGTTGTGGTGGATGATAATTGCATGATGGGTTTCAAGGAGGATTTGTGGTGATGTCGATGGGCATATGTGTGTTTGTGTAGGGTTAGTTCGTCGGGATGGCGACGATGTTGGGTTAAGGTTTATGTACAGAGGGGACTTTGGTATGAAAAGGTGTTAAGGGGATGATATGGACATGTTAGGATGCTAGCATACTATGGGGAGATATGGTAAGAATGGGTTAGGATGCCTTGGGTTGTTCTTCGATAATGTGTTGGGCTTAGTGCGTGGTTATCATGGTTATATCGTCGTGTTGACGAAACCCTTAAGTTTATGTTTAGGAGATATTAACATGTCAGCAATAATGCTGTGATGGTTACGGATGAGGTTGGGATGTCACGGGTTGTATTTTCATGGATGATTGTGACTATGCTTGCTTATGAGAGTTTATGTGTTGCTATGCGTCATATACACAGTTCACGTTTAATTATGCGATTTGTATAAACGGACGTAAGATCATTGATAACAAACATTATGGGATATTAAGGTTATGTTCATCGGGTAATCGGGATAAATAAACTTGTTGATATATAACTAAAAACATGAATAATTGTTTAATATCATGGTTGTAACATATGGTTATGTCGACGTGGTTTAAACGTACATGTTACATGATTGGGTTTGTTTTTCTAGAGTTTATGTCAAGACATGATTGAAATGCTAAATGTGTTATGTGTGATTAGTGAACATGCTTTCTATGTTATTTATACTCTAAATAAGTGTTATATATCATATATCATATTATGAGAGGAATCGAGATTTAAGGAACACCACAACAAACATAATAACAATGAGGAGGTCGATTAGTAAGACGGCTCCACCGAGTAGGTCGATCGCATAGGAGGCCATAAGCTCGATCGGCCGCCAATGAGGGGGCTAATTCTTCGCCATAGGTCAGTTGGTCATCGACGAGGGAGCTAATTTTGACTGCCTCGTTACAGTCTTTATCAGGAAAAAAAACCTATTAGGTCAAAAAGCCTGACTTATGAAAAAAGAGTACAATCTCCTCCTTCAAGTATATTTTCATTTTGCTTAGATTTTTTAAGTGAGAAGAATATCTTTCAATCGTGGAATTTTGATCTTATACCTAAGTAGCTCAAATGATGTTTCGAGAAGTGCCTTTCTGCTCAATACTTATATCTTCATTATTTTAAAGATCACATGCAAATAAAATTTTTGAAGATATATGTTTAGTTTTATCATTTTTTATGTAACTTTTTTTTTTAAAGTTGTACAATAATATCTTCGTACATTACAATAGGGTTGTCTCTTCTTTTTTTTTTTTACCACAATGCGAATGAATTTGGAATATGATGGATCATAAATTAAAGCCAAATAAATTTTTGACTTTTTTCTTGAAAAATAAGTAATTCAGAATGATTTTAAGATGTAGCAGTTATTGTCTGTTTTGAGAATCTTCACGATATTGCCGCATCATTATAGATAAATACATACTCGATTTGCGATTTAACTTTTTTGTGGATCAGATAAATATCATGTATCTTTAAAACAAGTTGGCTGAAATGGAAGGGCGCTTCAGGGATACTATGTGATCCTAAAATAACTACCAAGTTTAAAAGAAAGTTTTACAAGACAGCTATTCGACCACCGATGCTGTATGGGTCAGAATGTTGGGTAATTAAGCGGCAACATGTACAGAAGATGAGTATAAACGAGATGAAAATGTTAAGCTGGATGTGTGGACATACAAGAATAGATAGGATACGAAATGAAGTTATCAGACAAAAAATGGGTGTGTCTTCAGTAGAAGATAAGATGAGGGAGTAACGACTTAGATGGTATGGTCATGTGAAACGCAGACATGTCAAGAGAAGACGAGGGAGACCTAAAAAGATCATGAGAGAAACCTTGAAGTATGATATGGCCTATCATAATTTTACAGAAGATGATGTACATGACAGATTGGAATGACGTCGTCGTATTCATGTAGCCGACCCCACTTGATGGGATAAAGACTTGATTTGTTGTTGTTGTTGTAGATAAATATCATGTATCTGCATATCCAATCAGATGTGATTCTGTTTTTCAAGATAAACCCATATTTGTAGTTCCACAAAGATAACATGATATTTGTTTTATTCCGTTTCAATATCTTTTAGTTGGTGAAGAACTAAAACTCTCCAATAAATTAAGAGAAAGAATATCTGCTCTTATACAATTAGTAAGATATATTAGGACATCAATGACACTAAGATATGAAATTTTTGATCCAAGTAATTCTTCTTTATTTTCTTATGGTCAAAACAGATTCTTTTTCAAATCGAGTCATCGACCAATCGTTGAGATATTTAATAGATGAACTTTATCCATATAAAATCATATGCTTAAAATATAAAAAAACTTAAAACATGACTAAGAAAGTGAAAGGTGAAAGATGAAAGGTGGACATAAAATATCAAAACTTAAAGATGAACACACATAAAGAAAGTTACACATAATTAAGAAGGGGAAAGGTGATTAAGTGCATAACAAGGATGTGTCCCATGCATCATATCAAAGTGCGAACTCAAAGAAGAGGACAGTCTTGGATGAGAAGGAGAATAAGGAACCTAAGCTGAAGGAAAAGCAACAAAGTCAGCCTAATCCATCGTCGAAGTCACCAGCAATGACGACGATTGGTAAGCAGGGAAGGTGGACAGATCAAGTTGAATCTGAGGCGACAAGGGTTTCTGGACAATATTGCTCGTATAAGAAGGCTGTGAAATTGGGTGTGCCTACTTTAGGGATGAATGAGACTTTAGGATAATCGGATGGTTAGTAATGGGATGAACCAGAGGGAGAAGTTGTTCTGACCAGCTCTTGCACTGCAAAATGAAGTCTATGAATAATAAGATCATACCTAAATTTTCCCGGGTCTATGCTGTAATTTGAAGAACCAGAAAAAGAAGTTTTGGCAGGAACTGATCGACACTGCTCAGGCATGTCATGGCACATGGATCATTGCTTGCGTTTTTTATTCTTTCCTAAGATAGGAGGAAAAATAAAGGCATCGGGGCATTAATTTTGAGTCATGTGTAGATTTGATAAACTGTGTAGCCACCTGTGGTCTTGAGGATGTAACATTTAGGAGATTAGATAGAATTAATGGTAATAGAGCATGATTTGAGAAGTCTGAGAAGACACATCTAGAATTTTTACCTGCTAATGTTAGTGATCACTCCTCTGCTTGTATTAGGATCTTACTATATGCAAGAATAAACAAACTATTTAAATTCTTGAATATATGGACAAAACATCATCTTTTCTTGTAAGTGGTGCAACATGAATGGAATGACAGCATACATGGTAGTCAAATGTTTAGAGTCACACAGAGACTTGAACATGCTAAGCATGAACTTAAAATTCTACATAGGCACAATTTCTCTCCGTTGTCTGATTGAATACCAGCTGCTAAAGGAGAACTGAATATTTTCCAACAACTTCTTGATAACCAATTCTATATTGATATAGCATGTAAAAAGAGAATGTGCAGATTCAGTCTCAAGGTTTTGTGTAAAGAGGAAGATGAGGTTTTGAAGCAGCAGTTGAAGGAGGATTGGTTGAGATCAATAGGAACACGAAATACTTTCATAGCATTCTAAAATGCAGAAGGAGGTGATCTCAAATATTGTTCCTTGTTAATGAGAAGGTAGAAGAATTACAACTGATTCTGCTATTTAAGATGAGGCTATTCGATATATAATGGTAAATATGAGATCTAGTAGAGATAATCTCATTCATATGACTATGGTATAAAGAAGGAGAGGTGTTAACCTTGTAACAGCAGCAAGCTCTAATTGTAGAGGTGACTGATAGTAAAATTAAAGCAGTTTTGTGGAACTTTGATGATACTCGTTCACTTACACCTGATGGATTCTCTTCCTATTTCTTTAAAGAGTCTTTTTTTTTCCTGCTTTCTTGTTAAAGGAGGTAAATATAACTATTCTCAACCTCATAGCTAAAGTACCTGATCTTACTATGTTGGGTGAATATAAACCTATCTCTTGCTACGGAGTGAGTATGAAATCATTGACAAGGTCTTATGTAATAGGCTTGAGAAGATGATGTCATACTTAGTAGGACAAGCTCAGAGCGCGTTTGTTAAAGGAAGAAGTATCATTGATGATGTGATGCTTTGTCAGGAGCTTGTGCATGGTTATGAAAGAAGAGGTATATCTCTTAAATGTATGATGAAAATTGATATAAGAAATATTTATGAAACTGTTGAATAGAGATTCTTGGAGGATTGACTTAAAGCTTTGGGGTTCCCTTTGAGATTTGTTGGATGGATTGTGGAATGTGCATCTTCAGTCCAGTATACTTTAGCTTTCAGTAGACACCATATAATATTCAAAGGTGTTAGAGGATTGAGACAGGGGATCCCTTATCCCCTTGTTCGTGCTGGTAATAGATTATTTCACCAGATATCTGATGAGGTTGATTAGGGTTGCGGGTTTTAAGTTTCATCCAAAATGTGAGGAGGATCACAACTATTAATTTATGTTTTGCAGAGGATCACATGTTATGTGGCAAAGTTGAGGAGGTGACCTATATGAATATTCAGGCTACACTGAAACACTTTAGACACGTATTTGGCTCATGTGTTATGTGTTAGTTGACGAGTGTGAAAAAACTAATAATTTTGTAAAAATTTTCTTTGTTTTATGTTATTTGTGTCTCTTTCTTTTTAGTTTAGTTTCATTTTTGAAAAATTGGTATTGTTGTTTGTTTAGCTTTTATGCAAATTTGCTCGAGAAGAGGATATTTTGACATTTTTAGTAAATGGTACCAAGTGAAGATTATGATAGATGAAGATGTTTGTGACATTCGAGTGAAGATGTACATGTTATGGAGCTGTTCTTGATTGTGTTTTGAGCTGTATTGATGTATTCGACATATATCTCGATATTTGTGATTGTTACGAGGTGTTTCGGAGCAGATTTTATGATTTTTCGTGAATCACGACCGTTCTTTGCTAAAAACATAAAGAAGAGACACAAGCACAAAACGAAACTAACTTTATGGTCGATGTTAGTCACCCAACCAGTAGTGTTACAGAAAAATATCTGGAGTGATAAGGGAGATTAGTTTTGACTCAGATCTGTTGATGTTCAGTGATCGAACTATGGCTTGTTCGAGGGGCAGTTGATCGAACCCGCAGTTCCGCTGCTTGCCTAATTTTATGGGCATTGTACTTATATCAAGCGGCAACTCCATCCTGTATCTGAAACTTTTGTTTACGGATTACCGACTTTGTCCCATTGCATCAATGCACCAAAGATTGAAAAACAAAAAGTTAATCTAAATCAAGTCTGCACAATTCTACTTTGATAAAAAAAAAAAAAGTGCAAGGCTTTTCACAAGGCAATACTGAAACAAAATCTTTTGCCAGCGAATCACCATCAGTTCAACAGCAAAAGCGACCAACATGATGCGGCATGACAAAGAGGTACCTTGATTGAAAATTTTGGTGGTTCTACGCTACACGTTCACATCAATTAACAAAAGGCAAAGCCCTTAGAAAACCAACAAAGGTCACCAGCATCGTCCTTCACTTGGGACTTAGAGCCATCTGAATGTGGCGAGCAGTACTCCAAAGCGATGCAAGAAAATATCAAAACTTTGAACTCTTCGATCCAACACAACAAAAATCACCCATCATCGATCTCCATACATGCAAGAGAAATAGTCTAAATTGTTCAATCACTAGAAAACATAGTTTAGTCTCAACAAGCAGCAGCACAAGATTTAGAATTTAGCAGCTCCTCAAAGCAGTCTCTCCTCAGATTCTACCTGATACGGAATAAAGTACAGAAGATTAGAAGTAGTACAACAAAACAGTCGGCAATATAAAAACAATTTCATATATGCCGAGTTCATAGAATTGAAGGTGGCAAAAGAAGATAAAACCTGAGAGCTGAGATTCAAATCAACTAAGTTTACACAAGTAAAATTCAAAAGAAAAGGGGGAACAGCCTAACAGGGAAAAAGACATACGTTAAACAGCTCTCTAAACAGTGTTTTGAAGTACACTATCTTCCAGAAAAAAAGGACGTACAGGAACAAGATCACCTTCCAGAAAGAAAACAGACTAGTGCCGCAACCAAATTGGATTTGTGACGGATAAAAGGAACTTCACCAATATTAATTATGATGTCAATTAATGTATTGGGCAATAGAAAAAACTAGAGTCTTAAGTCCTGTTATAAACAACTAATGATCTTGCAATTTACAGAAATGGAGCAAAGACTGCTAATGCTAATAAAATACTGGACCTGGAACTACATAGCCTAAGAGACAAGATTGATTTCTATACAGAGGGAAGAGTACAAGAAGCCTGTAAGTAATAAAACAAAACAGAGAGGCTCTAGGATATCAACTTTACAGTAATAATGTCCTCGCAGGAGCCTGGGCATTCAATGGCTCCACAAAAACAAAAAAACAAAAACCACCTAGGGCACATGCCTTAGGTGCCTTGGTGTCCTCTCAGATTCAATTTCGTATCAATGCATGTATCATATATGTATCCAAAATTTAAGTGTCTCCCCATACTCCCTTCTTATTTCTCTTATGAACTTTGTCTTTCCACATCAGATAGTTAGCAATCACAATGTATACATAACACATAGTAATGGCCCGGAGATCCCCATAGGACTGGCTGCCAAAGTCACATAAGACTAGTTTAGAACATTGCTACACAGTCAATCCTGATCTTGAAAACTACAATTTGACTGCTATTTGCTCCTTCCGTTCTTTAATGGGTTGTTCCAATTTACTTGCAACCTTTCTAATTTTGATAAACTTTTCACATAAAAAATACTCCCTCCGTCCCATTATAATTGCAACACTTACTCTATGCACGCAAATTTAGATTTACATCCTTTCTTCCTCAACTCTAATTCTCAACTACACAATCTTTCTCTCCTCATCTTTTTTAATTGCTAACCACATAATATTTTGTAAAAATGAAAACGTTGTAAACAATTTAGGATGGACCAAAATGACAAAACGATACAATTATTTTGAAACGGAGATAGTAACAAAACAATCATTATCTATTATGATACACTCTACTATCTTCTCTCTCAGCTGCTATTATAATAAACCCCACCACCACAAAAAAAAATGCTTTCTTCATCAAATTCCACAAAAATTCACTACACATAAACTTTAGTGTCAGGTCAAACGGTTGTAAGTATTATGGGACGAAGAGAATATTAACATCCACATACTTCTTTTGCTCCTCCTATAGTTCTACTAGCTTCTTGATCGGTTGTACTATCTTGATTATCTATTCACCCTACTTTTCCCACTCTAATAGACAAACACATTCCATTTCCGTATATGCAGAAGTAAAAACACAATGTTTAAATAGTGAACACGAAGTTAAATCTAAATATTTTAAGGAATTCAAATGTAAATCTTTCAGCATACCCAACTCTTTGGTGGAAGAGCAAATAGTAAATCTAGATCTATTCAAGGCATTCAGATTTTGCTTACACTAAAATAGAACCATTTGAATACTGAATGGGAAAACAAAGACAAAAACTTGTATACCTTATATGTAGATCTAGATATCAATCGAGAGAGAGCACAAAGTTTTTCTTTGAATGCATAAAAAATAATAAAAATGCTCCCATCATCCCATAATTTTTGCAACGGCACACACTTCAAAATGTTTGTTCCCATTCTTAACGATGTTAGAAAATTATTTTTTTGGCTCAGGATTAAAGTTTACAATTTGTTTTTTCATTAGTGTCACAACGATATTACATTAAAAAAAATGATGTCTGATCGTCACAAACTAAACTTCCAAATACATGCCCTTGCAAAAATTATGGGACGGAGGGAGTATCTCAATTGATTCCTATGTAGCAGTAGCACACCAAAGACTGACAAAAGTGAGCACACATCAGATGAGTAAACTATTAATCCATCCCTGAGCCAACACGATCACATATTACACAACAAAACCAATCAATTTCAAAATTTCATAAGTATGATATACCATGAAACAATCAATTTTACATTTCCACCCAATTTTCTAACCCGCAATACTATATCAAATTATAACCAACTCAAAAAAAAAAAAAAAAAAACGAACATCACAAACAAAGCTAAAAGCATATTAAAGTACCTTCAGATATTGCTTGGATACATGAAAACCCTAACCTTGGC
>JAOVYX010000035.1:0-72893 GCA_035668315.1 Drosera spatulata | reverse complement strand
TTTAATCATCAATACTAAATCATCATAAAATGAACCAATAGGAACATGAAATGTACAAACTAATAACAACATGACATCTATAGGTTGTGTTGTTAGACAAAACTAGTTCGTACTTGTATTAAATCCTTTGTAAGGATTAAGACTCGCCAAGTTTATGAATTAATGGTGACAATAAAATAAATTTTACAATTAGTATACTAATTGATAAATGCATGTTATCTTAGTATTATTATTTTAGAATCAACCCTTCATGATGGTAGTGAATTAAAACCTTCCTTAAACACTGTTAATTCATTATCGAATAATCCAATATGACATTGACATATGAAAATAATCCAATTATCAACAACAAAATCCCTAGATTAAAATTATATGATTATTATCGTAACTGGCTCAATCTGATTGTGTTCAGGACTTCAATGATGCTTTGGCTCAATTTGATTGAGTCAACTCTTGATATGTTTAGTAATGGTGAAGTTTTTTAATCATCAATACTAAATCATCATAAAATGAACCAATAGGAACATGAAATGTACAAACTAATAACAACATGACATGTATAAACCAATAGGAAGTAAACACGTGGAGTACCAACAAATAAAAAAACTCCAACATTTTTATTTTATATTTATAATGATTATTTCTTTTGAAAAGATATTTATAATGATTATTTATTAGGCCTCGTGGACAACTTTGAATTTTATCATTTTTACTATTTTTTAGCAAGAGTGTGTTGCAGAAAGTGATATTTGGTAATGGAGAAATCATAAAAGAATGGTTAAGGCTTTGATGCTGATAATTATCAGGAAATTCAAATCTTAATTTGATCCTTGGGAGTCTGCACGAAAGAGAAAATACAATGGAAGTTGGATTCCTGGCAGTCAATAAAAAGAATGGTGAAAATGATAGTTGTTTCCTGCGTGTTGAGGTTCCAGAGGTGCAACCTGCTGAATGCAGAAAGCAGCACCCTCCATGCTTACGAGTTTCTAGTTGATATGTTAATGCATGTGAGGCTTGATGATGCTTCGTAAGCTTCTGTCTGAAAGGCATCACAAACGTAAGAATATTAGAGCAAGCTCTATCTTGTTGCTTACATCCGAAGCGATACTTTTTGCTGGTGCATTTGCTGATTATGTTGACATAAATATCTGAAGCCAGAAATATTTGTTCATGGCAAGCCTTCTGTTACTAAGATTATGCTTGTCTCACATTTTAAAATGAAACAATACTACATTGAAAACTGCTTCAGATTATTTAAATGGGTCTATAACTCAACATTGTTGCATTCTTTTTTTCCGAATTGAGAATTCTAATGTTTTTCTGTCTTAAAAATGCAGGATTATACGGTTTGAAGCCTGAGATACATGATATCACCCATCTTCTTGATGACATTTCTCTAAACGAACTGCTAGATGGAAGCTATAACTGCCCTAATTATGGCGAAGACAAGGGAAAGAGAACTGCTGGCACAAGCGATAATATTATGAACTTGGTTAGAAAAGCTTTCTCCATTCTTCGAGTTAGAGGGTCTGGTCATAGACAACAACCTGATGACGTAAGTTTTGGTATTAACAAGAAAGCTTCGGGTTTATCATCAGCCTCCGGCCTGACTGTGGCAAATAGTACTGAACCCGAAGCAGAACATCACCAAGATTTGGATTTATCTTCCAGTGACATTGTAAGTACCGAGACAGTTTTTGTGTCAGGAGAACAAATGCATTTTTCACCCATCGAGTTCTATTGTCTCGCGGCATAGAGGCATGCTTACCAAGTGGTGACATGAACCTGCTATTACTGCCAGTAATCAATTCACAGTTCACATTGGAAAATGTCTTTAGAATACTACGAAATGAGAGGATACTAGTACAAATCACTGGCTTAGGTTTCTCGATTGGCGTTAGTCACATCATTTGGGATGTGAAATGTGGTTGACATATTATCCATTTTGACTTAGAATTGGGATTGTGTGGGTGTTTTGAGTTGTTATGTTTGCCAAACTGGTAGACTCGTCCGAGTAGTCAGTGAATCATCCATTACTGTGCTAACTGGTAACTGGCTGGACTCGGCTGATTTAGTAACTGACTTGACAGATTCATTCCTCTTAATTTTGCTCAGTTATATTTACATCCGTATTTGGCTTACTTTTAGTGCATAACTTTCCCATTCTCCTTTAGGATTCCTACATGTCGAGTATAATGTTGAAGCCTTCCGAAAGATATGAAAGATGTGGGTCGCTCATTTTGTATGGCATGAATGCTTTAACACTGTACACTTGCATGGTGTCTGAACTCTGAACACTTCCACAGGTTCAGAAATCTTGTATCAATGCTGAAGTTATCGATGATCCCGCTGATATTGTGCTGCAACCTGGAGATGTATTGGAGCAATTGATGCTCCCTTCACCCAAGGATCTGGAGTGTTTGCTTCATGACGCAGCCAAACTGGCAGCACCTTCAAAGGTTTCTGATCCTCGTTCTGCCAAAACCACACCTCATCGACTTAGCTTGCCACCACTTCCTTGGTCTCATGGCTATAACGGGCATTGCAAATCAAACTATGATGCTTCAAAATTATCTTGTAGAAGTGTTTGCCAAGGTAGATGGGTAAGGATAGCCAACACTTCCAGTTTCTTTGGAGGTGGGACCAATTGTTCTGTGGAGTTGGACTCGCTTGCTTACGATTCGAGTCTGGTTCCAGCAGGACAAGTGAAGTATAGTTTTCCACAAATGGGAATCACCTCATCATTTCCCAGCATTCCTGGAGATGACCAGGCATCATCTTCTGGAGTATGTAAGACGGTTTCCTCTTCTTGTCCTGGTAAGACACTTTCATGAGAAGTATTGCTTCTAATCCAAAGACACCACAATGCTAGCTTAGGGATGTTTGATTGATTTACCCTTCTGCATTTCTGTCCGAAGTTTTTCTGTCTGATCGGTGTTTATGTTTTGTGCAGAACCGATCAGCAGCATGGACTGCAAAGTAAATGGTACTGCATTATCTGGTCCCTAATTCATAATCAATCGCACACCCAATTGTTGCTTTCAAATTGATTGATTGGGAAGAGTTCCTGTTCATCTTGCATCTCTGACCTGTGTGACATTCCCCGTAGGCATAAAAATGATCTTATCTTAGAGCACATAATTCCATCGACCCTTCACTCTCCTTATCTATTTGTTAGAAGCGGCATGTTTCGGGATACAAACCTTTAGATTCTGTATTGAGAATTCATGGATCAAGATCCTGAACGTGAATTTTGGGTTCATTTTCTTTAACAGATCCGCAATCTCCGAGACTACTTATTGCAGCAGAGACATTGTTTGACATTGCACGCCAATCATCATGTCAAGATCCAAATGGTACGACCAAATGGCTGAATAATTCTTCTCCGAAGGCCATGAAAGCACGCAAGATGAGCTCAACTAACGAATCTGTGGAGCGTTCAGTGTCCAGGTCAGAGACTACATATAAGGACCTGTCTCGGCTTATCGGCCCTTCTAACCCTTTCAAGAAGCCTAAGCTGCCGATGACTGAGAAGAATGGAGACTTCAGTCAAATGAATCCCTCTAGGATGCGAAACTATTATTGGCCGCCTCCTACGTCGAGCAGATCATCCCCTATTAGATTTTCCCAGAGAGATAACATTGCTGGAGCGAGATACAGCAATGGAACCACTGCAAGGCAGTTGATTATGATTCCACCACCTCCAAGGGTTCCGGACAAGAGTAATAACGGCCAACAGAAGCCGAGGAAGGTTGTCCCCATGGACTGGGCCCGGACAAGGAGCTAGCTTGGTTTGCCAACAAGTCTGAGTAAACTCAGGTGGCCTCGTCCAGTGAGATTCATTGTGGAATTGTTGATGTTATGTAGGAGAAGGTAAAATTACTGGTGCTCATGTATATATTGTGATAAAAAGAGTAGGGAAGTCGTTGGCTCTTCACGGAGAGATCTAAGATTAAATGTTGTAACTGTATGTCAAGTCAGATGAGTACAAACGGAGCTAGTTAAGTGTACTCCTTGCCTTGTACAGATCATTCCTCATTCAATATCGCAATAGAAATTCGATTCCCTCCTCCTTACCTTCCCTTTTTCCCTTCTGTCTTTGAAGCCGCTCAACTCAAACATTCGGGTTGTGTAAAAGACTTGAAACTACAATCATTTGCAGGGTAGTGCTGCTTGACTGCAGAGGAAGTTCTCTAAAGATAACAGGTGATGGTTCCCATGTTTAAAACAAGGCATAATTTTATCTCATCCGGCCTAGGGTTTAAGTGGACGAACATTTCCAATAATGTCTCATTCTTGAACACGAAGCCATGTCAGATTTATCTCACTCATTCCACGTCCGAAGCAAGAGATATTTGTTTGCACGACTTATAATGCAAATACAGCTTCCACGATATGATGGATCTATTGTATGATTACCGTTCTTATTGCCATTGCGGTTTGCTGTTTTCTAGAGGGCTCGGAAGGGTATCGGTCGATTTCTCTTTCAGAGGAACAGGTGCAAAAGGTTTCACCGTTTCAGGACAGGAAAAATATGGCATTTAGGTCAAGCATGTGAATTGCAGTTTGGTTTTCATTTCATGGACCAATAAATTTGTTTAGTAAGATATGCGGGAACAACACAAGGCAGGTGGCCGTATAGTTGATATTATGCACTGAGGGGAGCAAGATGGAGACCTGAACATGCAATAACTGCTTGAAAATTGCTGGCTAAGAACATATTGTAAACGTGGCAAGAACAGATGAACAAATAATATAGGATCAATGTAGTAGCAACTTATAAGGTTTGAGTGTAATCAGCACTCCTCATTGGAGAAATATTGGTGCTAAAACAATAGTAGCTCGATATGCAACTCCGAGATTTCATGCCTATATTTGCATCCATTAAAAATGGGCTTGTCTCTGGTTATCGAGACATTATTCTCCATTTAGTTGGTTTCTTTTATTATCTCAGAGTACGTTCTAATAGGTTTATTTTTAAGATCGTTTCCAACCATCTTCAAGAGAGACTTATATGTATCGTGAAGTGTGTAATCGTCTCTAACCCAAAATGATCTCGGATCACATTCGAAGAAGAGGCAAGAAAGCAGATCAGGTCTACGATTTAAGCCTTGCATACATTCCTTCTGCATTTCCGTTTCTTATTTTCCCTCATGAAGTGTAGGAAAAATAAACCTGATATTTAAACAAAAGCCACAGAACAAGCCTCCTATCCCTCCACTAACAACAAGAAAATCAACAAAAGGCGTAAAGTATCAAATCGAAAAAAGTGAAATGTTATGAAAACATCTGATCCAACAACAAAACCACGGTCATGGCAAGACCAGTATCGAATCCAGGCCGTACCACTAACTGAAACACCTCGGAGCCAAAAGAGGCACCTATGTTGGCAGCTTCCTTGCTCTTGATCTCTACCACGACATTCCTCGATTGGTCTAGCACCTTACATGATCTCTGAGAGTATGAACCTTCGACGGAATAAGTCGGCCTCTTATCCGTTGAGGCTCGGAGGAATACATGAGCAAGAACATTGGAATTGGAGTTCAGTATGTTCCCTTGTTTCTTCACAGAGAACATAGGCCCGTCTGATGCTTCTCCGTCATATACTAACCAATAATCTACGAGCTGACCGAGCTTCTGCACAATCAAAACAAACGAACAAATATGTAAGTATATTTAGTGACTAGAATCAACATTTTTCGATTGCTTATTGATCTAGCGATAGAAGAACGTATCATACGGAAGCTAAATCACCTTGTGACGACGAATGGTGTGGATTGATCTTCCATAGTTATTCATGAGCACAATCTCACCAGAATGACCCCTATAGTTATCGACCCGATACACCAACTCCCCTTCCGAGCCAATAACCGTGAACCCATCACAACAACAAACCAACGACTTTCTCCACACCGTGAGGGACGTGCAAGGCATAATATCATCCGTAACGCTGTTGTTCTTGAACTTGGGTTGTGGGTGAACCGCTGCCCTTGATCGTCTTATAGAGCTCATGATCTCCATTTTTCTCTTTGGCGGTTTTTAATATGTCGAGATATCCGTGTTTGGTCTTTGTCTTTGATCTTATAATACTTTGCTGGATATAAGCTTGGTTTCTGCTGTGCTGTTTGAGAAATGAGAGAAGTGTTTTTATAGGATTGTGAGCGAGGAAGTGTGAAGGAATTTGGTTACTTGTGCATCTTGGGACACTGATCTTTGGGCCCGATTGGAATTAAAGCTTCAAACAGTGGACGGCCTGACATGCATGCATTGCGCGTTTGTTTTCATTAGCCGTCGTGGTCCGAGTGTAACACCCGACTCTTTGTCATGTGTGGAATGAGGTGGATTGTGTATTTGAGGCTCGTGGCGTAGATGATGGGCCTTGTAACAATAATATTCATTTTAAGTGTTACAAATGATGCATTATTTTTAGGGTGTGGAGCCGCCGCAATCAATTGGCTTTACCGCCTGGTTGCATCCTACTTTGCATCCTTTCGAGCATAGGGTATATGGTTGACTTTTGAGATGAAATTGTCAACTTATGTTCCTGAGCCTTAGTCTCGTGGATACATTTACGTCTAGTTGTATGAAAAGGAGGAAGGCAGCACTACTGGAAGAATTTATTAGTTTCATCAGTTGAACGATTACGTACTTCTAAATTCTCGAACTATGTAAGAGTGAACTATTATATATTCATTCAACCTGGATTGTTGAAATGGTGTTTGACTCAACTTTTTTATTGAAGATTTTGAGCGTTTTTGTGACGTGACACATCTGTTATTCATTTGAGCACGACATGACCTTTATCTAAGAAGTCTAGCCTTCCGTACAAATATGAAGGTCTGTTATTACTCTGCATATACGAGATCAAAACTCTTGTCTTTTCTCCAAAGACAAGCTCGCAGTGACATTGTTAAAGAAGGGTTGGGTTGACTTCCTCTATAATATCATCATCAATTTGTATTCCCGTGGCAAATAAGGTTTACAACAAAAACTTAATTCACTTTGATAATGAAATCGAGTCATTTTATGAACTTAATGTCACGAAAGCTACAATTTTGTTGCAAATGTATGATACAAATGACTTATTTTTGTCACATCGAAGTATCCGCAGAAGGCATCGAAAGACATCTCGTGCCAATTTTGATTGTCCAGTGAGTATCGCATGTTGAATTCTAATTCAAATCATGCAATTCCAAGGTCTGTTCTGTGCACATTTAATTTTGTCCTTTTTGTTCGTGTACATTTAAAATTGTATTATTTCCACAAATTATATCACAAATGAATTGCAACACATTACTAAAAATGGATGTCTCAAATGAATTGCAACATAAATGGATTTCCCAAATTAATTACAACGTTTCCTAATTTAGCAAGATTTTGGTATTAAAATATCAATATTATTCCTATTTTATATCGCGTCATCTCCATCATCAATATTTTTTCTCTCTCTACCCACTCACATATCTAACCCTTTCTTTTTTTTCTTTCTCATCAATAATTCAACTGATTACTCCTACAAAATCACAAAGGGTATTTGAGTAAAACGACAAAAAATCAAGTGATTTCTTAATATTCGTGTCAAATCAATATTTCGTAATTCATTGGGTACGGAGGGAGTAACAATAAAAGATACCCCTTTATAGTTTTAATTACCTAAAGGGTCGTTTGGTACGCGAATAGGATCAGGTGCGATAAATAATGAAGAAATTGATAATCCCTTCACTATTTATAGTGCGAATTAATTATCTCATCCCTCCTATATCATATGATGTTTGGTACGAATAGAATTGTGACAACTATATAAAGGTGAGCATGGGACGGGACGGTCCGGTTCTTGACCATTTCTCATCTCGTCCCGACTTATATGGTTCCTAAAAATATTTGCCTCATCTCGTACCAATTTTTCAATACCGGTTTCTCGGTCCATCGGTACGGGATTTTCGGTATTCTCTGAAATTTCTATACCTGTATTATGGAATGAAAATAAAATCTCTAGTATATGATGAAATGACAATGATTTACATAGCATAAAAACCTGAGGCGAAGCATCACAAAAAAATGACCAATTTTGTCTATAACCCGAACATCAACTTACAGAGCACCACTGAACATATAAAACACAAACATTACAACATGTCATAAGCACTCAGCAACAACAATTCCACCTCAACAGCAGCAGCAATTCACCACTTAAGCAACACAGTAGTAGCAGTTCGGCAACACTAGCGGCAACTAGCAACAACAGCAAGAACTTAACAACAAACCAGCAATTCAGCTATTCGGCAATTCAACATAGCAACAATAGCCAAAAACACAGCAACGCAACAACTCAACAAGCAGCAATACAACAACCTACATTCAACAACAAGACACATGCATCGTATAATTCCAACAAAAAAGTGCAAAGTTTAATTCTATCGGTCCTGTACGGAACATAGCGATACAGTTTCGAACATTTATCCCGTATCGGATCGATTTTTCGGTACCAAAATTTTTTTTGTCCTGTCTCGAACGAAGTGTCTTGGTACAAGTGCGATAAGATCGGTTTTTTATCCGGTTCGGTTTCTCGAGACGTTTCTACACACCCCAGCAATTATATATCCTTAGTCAAACTATTTAATGATAATTTTTGTATAAATCATGCGCAACGAGCGGTGATCGGCAATGGTACGTGGTCAACGGGTCGTGTTTGATGGTTGTCGATGGTCGTTGTGGTCGTTGGTGGTGGTCGGTGACGATCAATGATAATGGTCGACGGCGACGGCTATCGTCGACCGTCGATAGTCAACGACGATGGCTTTCGACGACAATTGCGTCTATCGATCAACCAGGGCGATCGACGGTGGTCAGGGACAATGGTCGGCCGCAGAGGTGGTTGGTGGCCGGTGGTGGTGTCGACGACGGTCGACGGTAGTCAGGGCGGACGATGGCAATCTAGGTGGTTGGTGACGGTCGACGGTGGGAGACAGCAGGCAACGGTGGGCGACAATCGGTGGGGGTGATGGTGGTCGACGGTGATGGTCGATGGCGGATCCCTATATCTCAATATAGAGATAGGGAATGAAGTAGGGAAACTGCTACAAATGCCCTGAATATCTCAATATAATATTAAAATTCAATATATGAAAAATATGTAAATCTGTATAATGAATCGATATAGAAAATTTGTTGGACGACTAAATTTAAAAGCGAATCCTTATACAAAAAGAATAAGATTATAACACCGTACCGTAAAGATAAGGATATAAAAACTGTTGCGAATTATCTGATTGCGTCGGACCATCCGTAAAGTTCCAATTTTCAAAAAACTCATCTGATAGTACAATTCTGTTTCATGTACATGTATATTCTCGTACAATTCTCGCACATATACAGTCCTATATCATTTGATCCAATACCAAAACCAGAGCCATGGCAAGACCACTGTTAAACTCATTCTCCAAAACCATCTCAAAAACCTCAGCACCAAAAGATGGGGATCCATTCCTTGTTTTCTTGTTCTTGATCTCCACCACAACCTTCCCTGCTCGATCCAACACCTTGCACGATCTTTTCACGTACGAACCTTGCACCCAGTAATCTGGAACAGACGATCCCTCGACGAAAAGGTGACCAACTGTGTCATTTGATCTTGATCCCGACAACAAACTGCCTGCTGGTCTCTTGACATAGCAAGCGGGCGTCTCGGATTCCTCATTGGAAATGACCCAGTGGTCACCGGTTCCACCAAAAGTAGTACCGAGTACTGTCTTGTGGCGGCGAATGCTGTAAATTGGTCTGCCTTTGTTATCCATGAGAACAACGTCCTCTGGACGATCGGTATAGTTGTCTACACGATAGACAAGTTTGCCCTGTGAATCAAACACGGTGAAGCCGGAACAGCAGCAATAGAGTAGTGATTTCTTCCACAATGTGAGGTGTGTGCTCGGCTGGTTATCTGAGATTTGATCGTCGCTGTGAGGATTTTGTTGTGGTTGAGGATGGATTACTGCTGTTGTACTCGATCTTGATTTCGCGATGCTGAACTTCATGGTCGATGAATATGTTGAGATGGTACAATGTGGTATTTGGGGTACTTGTAGGAAAGAAGTGAGCTGGTTTTTTAAAGGTCCCCAAGGAATCCACACACTGATATTTCAAATGGAGTCAAAACTCCCGATATGAGACAAGGTGCAGTGGGATCCTATGAATATAATGGGCTTTATGTGCTGAAAGTGGCTTTGATTGTGATACACATGAAAGAAGTCGCGTTTATGGTGTTTTTACTTTTGGTTGTGGAAGTTGTTACTCGCATCAATTTGCATGGGGCTCACACTCCAAATCATTTGACAAATAATACGTTAAGCGATTGTGTCTAGCGCACAATGCAATGGTTACTAGTGCGTCAAGTATTGGACATGTATCTTGAGTCCATATAAAATAGTTAAAAATATTGCATGTGTAAATTGTTTTGCAACTTAAGAGTTGGGTATGAACCAACATTAAACTATTTCTATATGTTACTCTCTTTATTCCATTCAAATTATAACATTTTTCTTAAACGTTCCATTTAAATTATAATTTTTTTTATCAATATTTTTGATATAAAAATATGAAACTATCTCTACTTTATAACATATCAATCCACCAATCACCATTTTCTCTTTCCTTTTTTCTCTCACTCACCGGGACAAATTGAGCATTTCTTTTAAACTTAACACATATATAAATATACATGTCGGATCAATCCATTATAATTTCATTATAACTAAGAGAATATTAACTACTATTTCAGGTTTGTTTTTATTTGTTGAGTGGATAACTGCACGACGGACGCTGGTGCTATACTAATCGGATTGCATCCTCTTTCCAAGTCCAAAAGCTGAACTTGATGTTTTGATTTTCAAACAATGGGGTGTGAATCGATTCGGTTTATGAAAAGACCATTGTTTTGATAACGATATATGGTGAGTCAACTGGAAGATGGAAATTGCTTAATATTACTTGTTCTATATTATTTATAATATGTTTTTTGGATTTTTTTATAATATATATTCGTCGTTTCTTTTTTTGATAATTTTTACAGACAAAAATTGCAAATCAGCAATACATCTCATCATCTTTCTCACGACTGCTATCATAAATCCTATCATTAAAAAAATATTTATCACAACTACAATGTCTCAATTTTTCATCAATTTATATAAATTTTTGATTATATATATAAATTATTATATCCAAATAAAATGGTTATGTAATTCGGAACACAAAGACTAAGATATTGCAGAAAAGCTTTGGAAACGGAGCACAAAAATCAGTACTAAAAGTCAACCGCTTTATTCAGATTTGACTCCTCCGCAGCAGGTTACTCAAGATCGTGTAGAAGTACATGCCTTAGTACAAAGATCGATCTTTTTCAGTTAATGTACTGAAAACTCAGTCTTTTATATGGTACGTCTTTTCAGAATAAATTTTACAAACCAAGTGGAAGTTTTTCAGTGCTTCACTAATTTCTTCAAAAACATATACTCCAGCGGTTTTTAAATATAAACAATGATTTGATCCGATTTCTTATTAATATATGTGTTAAATTTATATGAAATTTGATGAAAAAAGAATATTTTTTTATGGTAATAAGATTTATTGTATCAATTATAAAAAAAGATAATAAATATACTATAACAGTTGATAATTATTTGAATAATTTTTTATATAATAAAATTATTAAATATGAAATAATATATATATATTTGACAATATCTTAATTATGAAAGGGAGGAGGGAATATTCCTTTTTATTACCGCACATGAGAAAATTCATCATTTCATGCCCCTAACCCCCCGGCGACATACGCGTTCAACTATATAATATGTTCATGGTGATAAGTTATAGTTAATTGTTATTTGATGCTATAATAAATATATAATTGTTTGATGAAATAATAGTTTTATGTTAGTTTGATTGGTCAAGGATAATACTGATTTTTTCGCTAAGGAAAAAAATAATTTCAAAAGATTGAAAACAGCTTTAGAATATAGTTTAAAATTGTGTGAAACACTCTGCACAACATTTTAAAATAATTTCAGGTTGATTTTGACCAAATTTAAGTCTATCAAAAAAGATCCTTAAAAAGATTAATACTCTTTACGAGGTAATGGTTGCCATATTCTAAAATGCGGTGACAAGAAGATCAATTGTCATATCTACACAAATCTTCGAACAAAAGGAAGTGAAAATACAAAAGGCGCGGTGAAGTAATTAAATGGTTGATGGTGATGCGGAGATTGAGATTCAGCACAAGGTATTTGCACCAAAGCAGTAATATCGTAGTATCAACACGAGTTCGCATAACGACGATCTTAAATGTTGACATGACAAAATGAACACTTCACATATCACATTAATACTAAAGTGAATCTGAGTGTAGATGCCCATCAATGCCATCACAGTATTTTTTTATTTTCAACTAACAGGAAGTATTAAATTATAATTAGTTATGCAAAATTAAATTCTCATATGTCGGAATTGGTAGTCAGCCTGAAAAAAAAAACTTTTACATCGTGATAGAAAAGTCAACGAAAAAGCTTATTAGATTTTTTTTATCAATTAAGTCAACGAGAGAGGACTTGTATTTGCACCAATAGCGCAGGAGATCGGCATTCTGCAACAATGATTCATCTAAAATTAATGCTTGAAAAAGTTCTTGCTTTTCCTAGATATATGAACGATACAGAACTCTCTAGTAGCACTTTGCAAATATTAAGCACACAATATGTCACCCTATGAATTTTCATATAAATTGTTTAACAATTCACGTAACCAAAACAACTTATAATCAAACTTACATATATTACGATCAGGCAACCATTATAATGTTGTCGGTAGGGTCAAGCCATAACATCAACCTATATCTTTTAAATTTCCAAAATCCATTGAGCTTTCTTTAAACTCCGATCACCTTTAATTTAGCACGTGAGTTTCTGAAATAAAATCAGAAGAATGACGAACTAAAACAAAGTATAAGTGAGCGGAAATCCGATAGTGAAAACCATGATAACAAAGAGGGCCAAAAAAGACTTATAATAAAAAATAAATTAAGATCCACAAATTTCTCACAACGAACCAATGATAAAAGAATATGAAATATAACAAACAATAAAAATAAATAAATAAATAATAAAAACAAACGCATTGAACTTCGCAATCTGAATAACTGATTAAAATTTGGTATCATTTTCATATTGACTCATCTTGAAATACCGATAACCATGAGTATAACTAGAGATCATGTCCGTTTTCACGTACGTCATGCTCTAAAACATAAAATCTAGACATATCAAAAACTATCAATCCATCAATTTCTGATCAATACCAAAAACTTCCACGTGGTTGTGGTGGTAGGCACGATCAACGATGGTAGCGACGGTCGAGGATGATAGTGGCGGTCGACAATGGTTGCAGCGGGCGGTGGTGATGGTCGGTGGAGGCCGACAATGGCCAACGATGATGGTCGGTGATGGTGGTTGATGCGGTCGACAACTATTGACGGCGATCGATTAGGTATATTGAAATTCTTATCCGAACAGGGGGATAATTAATGACACGGGGGAGTGAAATTGACAATGAGGGGATTAAAGATGTTATCCTCTTATGAGGGATTAGTAATCTATGTATCTTTTTTTGCTACCAAATATAAAATTATCAGGATTGTTTATCCAATTCCTTTTTTGTCATGTGTACTAAACGTGGTCTTAGTATTTCTGTTTCCTTTCTCACTCACATTGACAAAGGGGGATTTAGGTAAATTTCGTAATAATTCAACTCACACAGTAATATGCGTGTCAGAGTTAAACATTGTACTTCCTCCGTCTCAAATGTTTGCACAACACGTATTTCGATATTGAGTTTGTGACGATCAAATATTATTTTTGACAAAATATTATGAAATATCAATGATAGATCAAATTATGAAATCTAATCCTGTGTTAATTTAATATTTTTCTGATATCGTTAAAAATAAAGATAAAATTTTTAAAAAATATATTGTTATAATAATTATAGGATGAAAGTAATTTTGTCGGACCAAAAGGTACTTGTAATCATCATCCAGAGGATTTGTGAGGCACAACTATAAATAATTATGGATTAGCTTATGATTTGACAGTGGTGGATAATTTTATGTCACAAGTAATCCCATCTTTTTTTTTACTCAACTATTTAACCTGGGCCGGACAATTCTAATCGGGATGAGGCCCAATACACTTCTTGTTTGGATATGAGGCCCAATAAATTCCCTCATCCATGCACAATTCTTGGTCTGTGGATATGGGCCCTTTGGACGCAGCATTGAAGAAGCTAGAAGTATGATGCTCCTCTGTTTTGAAAGAACAATTTTTTTATTTTTTTTACTTTCAAAAAAAAAAAAGTAAAAAAAAAAGACTTGGATCAGTTCTTTTTACTAGTATATGAAAGTAGATTTTTAATTAAAGTCACAAAATACCCATAGTTCTTATGAAGTATAGTGGGTATATTATTCCCTCCGTCACAAAAAATTATAACACTTGTTTTATTTGAATATCATACAAAAAATATATTACTCTTTTATTTAGAATTTTTTTTATAAAATTACCAACATATTTTTATCTTTTGTTTTATATCAGATCAACTCATCCCAATATTTTTTTTCTTTTTTTTCTCACTCCTCTCTTCCGCGCAGTCATAAGGGTAGAAAGGTCAAAACTCATAAAATCAACATCCACATAAATTTTTGTGTCAAACCAAACCAAATCGTTGTAATATCTATGAAACGAAGGGCTATGATATCTGAGAGAGAAGAAAGTAGATTTTAATATAGCAATAGAAGGATAGTTTAGTATTTTTTGTTGGTGAAAGTTTCAAAAGGAGGAAATGTTTCATTAGTTTTCGGACCACTAAAAATAAAATTTCATTTATTATAAAACGAATAAAGTAAAATTAATGAGATTTGGTCCAATCCATTATCATTAAGAACTGTTTACTTACGTCATCTTTTTTCTTCATATACCCAGAATTGTCTTTTTATAAGATGTTTAAATTAAGATTACAAGAGTTAGTCCAACCTTTATTCTAAAATAGGTACAACTATTACTATTATCTTATTGCAAAATGTAGTTTAATTTGGGCATCAATTATACGAAGGATCACTTAAATGTGTGATTCTATTTTACATATAATTATTTTAATTTTAAAAAGATTTCGCTTGAACTTATCTTTTTCAATTTATCTAACGAAATTTAATTATCATTGCTATTCTATATGAACTTGTCATAAAATTTTTTCGAACATAGCATAAACTTTTCAAAATTGTCCTTAACATATCAATAACTTTTTTTTACCCAATTTTTTATCCATATATTCAACTAATTTTTTCAATTATATGTTATCTACTTTTCACTAATTAAATAATCTTTAAACCTCAGATTTTTTTGAAAAATAAAAATAAAAATTCATTACTTATGTAGAGAATCTTGAACAGGGCTCCATTCTTAAGGAGATTTCCCAAAAACTACACTTTTCTTAGAAAAATTCCAAGCTTATACAATTAAAAATAATAATAATAATTTTTTCAAACTATAATTCATCTATCCCATTGATCCCTTATCCTATCTTCACATTTAATCCAACAACTACATTCACCGCATCGTCGACGGAATTCGACGACGTCATCGAAATCTTCGTCGAAATCCTGAACGTCGTTAGCATTTTTGCTGGAATCCGACGACGTCGAAATCTTCGTTGGAATCTGAACCCGTGTGTTTGAACAAAATAAAACAGTGCACCTAAATAAATAAAATAGTACGTCTGAACAAAAATCCAACAGTGTATCTGAACAAAATGAAACAATGCGTGCGAATAAAATCAAACAGTGCGCCTGAATAAAATCAAAACAGTGCGTTTAAACAAAAGATGCACTATTTCATTTTATAAAGGCATACTATTTCATTTACAAAGATGCATTGTTTCATTTTATAAAGTCGTACTGTTTCATTTTAGAAAGACACACTGTTTCATTTAAAAAGACACACTATTTTATTTACAAGATAACACCATTCAACACACTGTTTAAATGAAACCAACATATGAAACAACAAATGAAATTTTCAGAATAGAACCAATCGACTGGGTGTCGACGGCGGTGGTGATTGGAGATAGAGCAATGAAATCGGAGAGGAAGAGCAGAAGGAGAATGGCAGGGAGGAGGAAAAAGAAGAAAGGAGAGCGAGTGTAAATGATATTATATATTTGGAAGATTTTTTTTTCCTGTAATGTATGTTTTGATAATAATTTTGAAAAAGATATATCCTAGAGTGATTTACTGCCATTCTTATCGAGATTATGTGAATGTCTACTAAATTTATTTTTTTCATTTGCGTACTAATCGGTGCGTAATTCGTTGTATCGTAAAAAATCAAATAAAACATAATAATATTAAATTAACTTAAATATATCATATAAAAGGTTTATTGATCGTCTTATTTAATCACCGTAATCTTATTCAAACCATCTATTATATTGCTGATAAAATTTTATGACTTTCAGCATTTTGATTCATATATTGATCTAAACCTTTAAGTCATATACTAATATTTGTATGCATTGTTTATGCTATATTATTCAAAATCAATTATTCGATGAAAATTGAATGATGAAGATCAAAAGATTTATTATAAACATCGGCTAATAAAATAAAACAAAGTTATCTCTTGATATTAAGATCATTATGGTTAAAAGATTTAACAAATATTATAAGATAAGATATATTAATTATTTTGTTTAAAAAAATGATTGTACAAATATTTTTTATTTCTATTTTAAATGTTAATATAGGTTTTTTTTCTTAATATATTTGTATATATAATGGTTGGTTTTTTTAAAATTTTTACTTTAATCAAATAGTTAAATTAAAAATTATATTCATAAAATTTAATCTCGACTATTCAATTCGTAGTTAGAGACGAGACAACTAATTTATAAAATTTTATTTAGTAAAAATTAAATAAAATTTTCTAATTGTGCATTAAAATTTTAATAAGGCGTAAATATCCCGTCATGACTTTTGTTATGGATGGTTTATCCTCGGATTTTTTTAATTATATATATAGTGAATAATAGATTCATAGGATGCTAAGTATTACTTAATTATCAAAAGGTTTTTTGTCTTTCTTCTATAAAAGATGCTAAGTTTTATCTTTTCCTAAGTGCAATGAAGTTTATTGAAAGGATGCGATTATTTGTTTAAATAAGTCTCATGTAATTTTGTTAAGTTGTTGGAGTAACAATGAATTGATGAATAATTTTTGTCTTGTTGAGTCTTGAAAGATTTGTTTCTAATCCTTGTTGTATTCCGTTTTGATTCCATCTTATAGGTTCTCTTAGTGAATCTTAATTGCCATTGATGTCCTTATTCTCGATTTTCCTCTTAATTTAGTTCACTGCACTTTTTGGTTCCAACTATACATATAATTAATTTTAGTTCATAACTATTATTTTAGCATCTGTGTTGCCTGATATGATACGAGTTCATTACTATATATAATTTAAAAAATTGAACTTACTTTAGGGATTCCGTCGATGATACGAAGCTAGTGCAACTGATAGTATCTAATGGAATAACTCAATGTGTCTTTTCTGAGAAATTACAGCAGGAAGTAGTCGAAACCAAGTTGGAGACGTCAAGGAATGTAATAAAAGGAAGAAGCAATCCTAACATTAGAGAATCCACGTGTTGCGCCATTTCCCATCGCATCTGACTTTAAAAGTCCTTTCTATCTCATGTTTTGTTCAACTTTTTCGCACCAATAATTCGTATCACGTTTTATTTGATATTTTTTCACTATTACAATCTTTATTCTTTAATAGGAACCAAAAGTAATAGTGAGTTTTGCATTTGATATAAACTACGGTATCAACATATATGCTTTATATACGGTTGAAATTCTAAGAGAGCGAATTGGTACATTTTTTCTAAAGAAGAAAAAAAAACTACGTTAATTTCAGAATATTTAGTTGAACTCAGTAACTCGTTGCAACAATGTCCGAGCTGTGGTACTTCTTTCGTCTTAAAATGACAGCAATATTACTACACTAAAGAGAGTATGTCAAGTAAAAGTTGGATTGAGTCCCGCGCAGCTTAAGTTGTATAGTTTCTCCTTGTTTCTAAAAGTTTTTTCTTCACATATTTGATGAAATAACAAAGCCTTTAAAAAACCCTCATTGGGTAACAATGACATATTTTAAGATCTTTCAAGTATAGAATCAAGGCCAGATGGATAAATTAAAAGGGTGCAACTTTTTTCAAAGGCGCCATTTTACTTCATTGTCATGCACCTAAAAACAAAATTGTGGTCAATGATTTGCTTGAGAGTTCTTTCCAAAATATGACACCGGCCTATAGTTCATCCCTCTATACAGAGTATTAAGGTTGGGTGGTGTATTTATTTTTTTTTACCAGTGAGCCTTATGTAAAATTCACCAATTTAAGCGCAAGACCAATACGATAGTTATATGGGTCGTCAGAACTATATGATAACAATGGCTAAAAAATATATCACTCCAATGACTAAGTTATCTCATAGCAAATTTTTGTCCTTTGCTATTGTGTCACATTTGGTTATGAAAATGACAAACTCTTTTTTTTTCCCTTTTCATAAAAATTTGATACAAATTTTGCATTTTCATTAAATTTGATACCAATTCTAACACAAAGAAAAACAACGAACCAACCTAGGTGGCATTATTTTGTCCATTGATTTACCACATACTCATATTACGGTTCGACTTCCATTGGAGCAATCTTAATAAATTTTAATAAATTTATACTATTCATATATGAGAAAAGTGTCTATATAGCTAGCCACACGATTCCTCATGTGTGGTTATATCATTGGATTTAACAATCAATTGATAAGATTAAAAACTCAATTTGACATTAATTGTGGAGAGAAAAATAGATTTTTAATCTCATCCATTGATTACGAAATCCAATGATGAAACCACATGTAAAGAATCGTGTGGTTAGTTACGTAAACTCCAAACCTTTCAAATATAAAGAAATAAAGGTTTGTCCATACCAAAATATCATTTTATTATTGAACTTGGTCTAAATTATTTGGAGGATATTTAAGCAGTTATATATAGCTACTTCTGCTAGGGGATAACTTTTTGATGATGCCGACATCAACCGTTATGCACTTTAAAGTTAGGATCACTTAATTGATAATTGATGAAAGTAAAATTGGGAGCTAACATTAGCATGTCGCCACGTCCCAACTATTTTGTAATGATTTCATTGATAACCATATAGTTATATAGCATTGGAAAATAGATTCTAGCTTAATAGTATGGCTTTTCGCAATAAATTTTTAACCCTTAGTTTGGTCTATTTGACCATGAAAGGAGACAAAACCAATGAAATTCTCCAATGGCCATTCAAGCTTTGCACGCCGCCCTTGCGTTATCATTGGCCTCAAATTTATAGTATGATCAGGACCACCCAAGTATTTAACAAGAAATTGGATCCTTCACTTCTCATATAAATACCATAAAATCTGTCTTCATTTTGTCCATCACACCATCCATTTTTTTCTTGTGCAAGAAACAAGAGAAACTAATAGCTAGCAAGGTGAATAAGCGTAGCTAGAAGCAATATTAAGAGAACTAAGCCATAAACAATAGAAGGAGAAGATGAGATTCGTAGGTTCGAGGAGATCGAGAGCGGTTGTTCACCATCTCAATGACTCAGATCACGATGATGAATATACTTGTCGAGATGATAAGGAGCCTAGAATGTCATTAACGGTGTGGAGGAAGTCGCTTCTATATTGCTGCTGCAGTGGGTTCACCGTGATCGGTTCCAAAGGTGATTTGGTCTTTCGGGTTGACAACTATTGTGGACATCCCGGTGAGATTGCTCTCATGGATGACTCCGGCATACCAATCTACACTATCAGCCACAAGCATAAGGTAATATTCAAATCTAATGTAAACAAAATTCTAAGCTATAAGTTACTGAGAAGTGCTTATATGAGTCTATGTGCAAGACTTAATTGGTTTCGGCTTTGATTTAACAGAAGCTCAGCTTACATGACGGTTGGCAAGTTTTTGAAGGGGAAAGTTCACCAAAGAAGAACAAGAAAACACCGGTTTTCTCCATGAAAAAGAATGCAAGTATCTTACATGGAAAATCCAACGTACTTGCTCATGTATTTGATGGCACATCGGCAAGGGATAGGAGGCCTGCTTATACAGTCGAAGGATCCTACATGAAGCGATCATGTTACGTGTTCGACACCTCAAGGAACAGAGTGGCTGAGATCAAGAACAAGGAATCCTCTCATGGATGTGCTTTATTTGGCTCAGAAGTATTTCAGCTCATTGTAGCATCCTGCTTTGATCCTGCCCTCGCAATGGCAATCGTCTTAATGCTGGACCAGATGTTCAGTTGACATGCCTCTTCTTTGTCATCAGCATCATCAACTTCTTGTTGTTCTTCTTCTTTTTTCGAGTCGGAGGCATCCTCTTCTTTTTCTCCATATTTTTTTAGAAAGTAAGGTGCCTCCATCGGAGTAGTCTTTTCGCAACTGTTTGAATTTTATGACTAAAGAGTATTCGTATAAGTTTGTAAAGGATAAGAAGATGCGCGGCTGAGATTTTGTGCGCTTCTTTCTTTCTTTAGTAGGACAGAGTTTATGGGAAAGAGGAGGAGGAGATTGTTTAAGCCTCCCTAACCCATTACTTTGTGCTACTTTGATTCGCTCTGCTCACTTCAACTTCCTTCGATGAAACAATGATGCTCAGTAGTTGAGCATCTGTTTTGCCAGCTTGTCTGATGTTTTTCGTATTGGTGCATTCGTGAGCGATGGAGTTAGCGACTGTAATGACCAACGAGAGACAGAAATGTGATGAATTGAGACACGTAGTTGCTAATTCAAAACGAAGACATGTGAAACTCAGTTAGCGAAGAAAAAGATACAGCTGCTAAGTTTGTCATGAAAAAACAAGACCGAGAGTGTTGAAACTGTAAATACCAAGATAAGCATAGGTTTAGAGCAATACGTTCGAGGCATCAAATCATATATGCAAAACATCAGTCTTTCAACATGGGGGGAAAAATTGATCTTCACATTTTATGACAGTTCTCATCATTGTAATTTCGAAAATAGAAAATATGGTAATAATCTCAACAGTTTCCATTACAATATAAAGAAAGTTGATTTGTTGCCAGTGATATCCATAGAATAAGTTACCCACCAGACACTGTCCATTTGCAGTCGGAATGCGTGACGCCAGAGGCATAAGCACCGAAATCGTGAAGACATATCTATTAAGTTCTTCCATTTTCTTGAACACGTAACTATTGGGTCGTGAATACATCTCTTGAATTCTTTGCTTTCTAAACTGCAATGATCGTTATATGCGTACTGCGGCCCGCATCTTAACATACGACACGAGTCTCCACAACCTCACTCAACAATTATTCTCAATCGATCACCGTCTCTCGTTGTTTCGCAGAACATTTATTCTCCATCACAGTCTTGTCTTTCACCACCATTAAACTTTGTTGCAAAGAAAGTATCCGCTAGCTTGTAGTAGCAAAACAGAACAGAAATTTCCACTAAATAACAAAAAGTTACTTTTCCTTTTAAGTATCAAGGACACCTGTTTCAAGCATGAGAATTGGGGAGACGTAATCGTTTTGCTTTGACCGATACTATCTCTTCAGTAAAAACCATACATAGTTGTCTATTTTTTATTTTTTTATTTTTTTTTGTGACGAGGGTGTCACCGAAGTCAACGGACGTGACCAACATGGATTTTGAGGCTAGTGGGATTCGAACCCAAGACCTTCAAGAAGAAGGTTGAGTCGAACACCACTAGACCAACCCAGGTTGGTTCATAGTTGTCTACTTTATGTTCTCCGTAGGTGCATAATGCATTATAATACCTAAGAAAAAATTTAAATGATTTGATAATATTATTTATGTCAATAAAATATTATTTTTTTTCGATAATCCTTCATTTTACATATCTCTCGGAAAATTTCCCAAGAAGTAAGGTTAGTTTTAAACCTGAAAAGAGATTCTTGATGACGACCCGATAGCGATGATTGATCGGAACGTTATAATTTTCTACTTATCCGACTCATCATTGTTCCAAATAAGTTGAAAATATACCCACTGGTAGACTTTCTACTATCAATGTCACCTCCTCACTACCCTCGTCTGCTCATCGAGGAGCGGGTATTAGATGAGCATAACACACATCAGTCGAGGACGTGAAATACTCAATAACCTCAACAAACCAAACACTAGAGTAACATTTTTATAATTTAGATTAAAAACACTTTTTAATGTCAAATTATAATAATGACTATCATCATTTTATCTTTATAGTTGGACTTATGTCAAATAATGACCTAATTATACCTGAATTCTATTTTGATATTAATTTTAGTTCAAGATTGCAACATTATTTTTTTCATTTGGTTTTAAATTATCGAAATAACACCATTCTGAATTCATAATTGGAATTGCTCAATCACATACATACACAACATTATCGGCCACAAATTGCACACAGTTATTTATCCAATATTCATCTATTTTTGCAGTGACTAGCATTCCCGCATCTGTTGTACCACAAAAAAAAAAAAAAAAAAAAAAAAAAAAAAAAAAAAAAAAAAAAAACACATTCCCGCATCTGATTTGATCGAATCATGTGAACTAGAATTATGAAGAGTAGGCCCTCCCTTGCATGATTACGTGTACGCGTCCAAGCAGTAGTTCGTTAATGGTATGTTGAGGCCAGAAGAGTTCCATTTTGCAAAGCACTTGCATCGGTTGTAGTTGATCCCCAAAGACAGCACTTCATGAGACACAGAAAGAAATCATTCCTTTGTCGTTTGATACTCCCACCGTTGCATGAAAACGTTGTAATCCAATATATATTGAATATATATGAATATTAAATTTATATAAATTTTTTTAAAAATAAGAATTTATTATAATATTTATGAGAAAAGATAGTGGATGTATGATAATAGATAAGATTGATTTGATTTTTTTTTTTGTGTTAAAAGGTTATCAAAAAAGAAAATATTATAATTCTTTTGAAACTAATCAGAAAAATATTGTCATTAATATGGGACGGAGGGTATATTATTTTGGGGCATCTCATAAATCTTGTAACATTTACTTTATTTTTCTTATTTAAAAATAAGTTTATATTAAAGTAATCACAATATCTCATTATATTCCACTATCTCCTTCCTCATTCTCTTTCATCCTTTCATATTAATACACCATCATTATAAAAAATCATAATATATTAATCAAAATATATCAAATTTAACACACCTATTAAAAAACAATCCGAATCAAATTATTATAAAATATATGAAACGGAAAGAGGAAATCAAGTATAGCAAAGCGTCTCATGTACCAATGTTTTCATTTTACACTCGGGGTTATAAAAAATAAAAGGTGGAGTGTTCAAATAGCAGCTATCTTGGCTGTCGTAAGCTGTTGTTTGGTAAAACTTCCGAAAGTCAATTTGCTTCCTTACCTTAGCATTCGAAGACTATTACTCCCTCGGTCTTATATTATAAATAATATTTTTTTATTTGAATCATCTTAAAATATAACTAATTAACAATCATATTTAGTAACATTTTCATATAAAAAATATTAGAACAAATCATCATACGTTACAATATATACATCACCTTCTCCTCTTCTCTTATTCTCTTGCCTAAATCCCATTTATATCTCATTATTATTAAAAAGATATTCTTCCTTCGTCAAAACAATAAAAATTTGACACATATAAAATTCGTGTCTCCGATCAAACCCTAGGCATCCTTTGATTCACACTAGCTATAATAATGACCGAAAATTCAAAACATCTATACATGTGTGAAATTATCCGTATGAATGAATGGTTTTGTGGCAAAAATTCATAGAGGAGAATTTGGAAAAATATTTACGTGGTTAACGCTATTACTTCCAACACAACCACCTAGATATTGTTATCAAAATATAGGTGGGTAAGCTTATCAAAATATATACTCTCTCGGTTCCAAAATTATCGCAGCATTTTATTCTATCATGTGTGTCGATGTAAAGTTTGATACGTATGTAACGATGATCCAACGTAATGTTTATAAATTTATCGTGAAACATCAATAGTTGTGTAAGTTACGTACTTCAACCTGATACATGTTACGGGACGATCAGACGTGATTTGATATGAAAACGAGACTTATATTTATGGGTATAAAATAATGCAAAATATTAGTTTAATTTTTCATTCTAATGCTCAAAAATTATGGTTTTTGAATTTTGCTCTTTTGACAATATAAATGATTCGTTGGTTTTCTTGGACATTTATATTTGATTCGTATTTTCATACATATATGGAACATTGGAAGGAGATTGTTTAGGATGCTATATCTATGCAAATGTTCTAACCATAATTACGTATATGTTTCAATTATTATGATACGAAGGGTATATATATAGGTGGGTAAAATTGGGAATAACTATAGGCATAGAATAGGGCAGTAATTATTAATTTGTTTAGACCCTTACTGTAGCATATCCTAATCAAGATCTAGGATTCATTCGTTCATTTCTTCATAGGATATCATAAAGAAAAATTAAGTAGAAGATGCACCCTAAAGAGTAAAGTATTGCGAATTTATATATATATTGATTTAGGATATAAAACAGCAAGCTTGATTAATCCTGCTAATTACTCTCTCTCCGTGCCATATTACATATAACAATTTTTTTTTCAGTTGTTCTAATATACTTATAACCTTTCATGTTTTAACTAATTTTTAATCTAGAGAAAATCAAATCAATCATTTTTTTATAGTACGTCCCACTTCTTCATCTCTCGAGTAGTACAGTAAACTCTATATCACTAAATAGATATTATTTTTTTCATTATATTTTATAAAAAATCAACACACATATAAAATCTCATACCGATCAAACGGTTGCAAATAAATTGAGATAAAGGGAGTATAATATTGAGCGAGATTGTCAGATATACAACGCGACTCTTAGTCATGATATATATTAATAAAAAAGGAACCATTTGGATCACATTAGCTTATAGTCTCAAATATCGTTCGATGAAAATGGCATCAAAATTGGAAACTTATAGGTAAAGGACTACTCAAAATAAGATATTGACTATGATGAAACTTATGTTGTGGCTAGATATTAGACCCTCGCTAGCTCGATGTGAGACGATTTATATTTCGACGCTCCTGCAAATGCAATGCCACCAGCGAAGCAAAGGAACAAGGCGCATTTCGTTAGGACTTGGACACGAGCAAGGCCCGTTCCAAGGACCAGCGAGCGGTTTCACGAGCAAGGCAAATATGCGAGGCTTGTTTTAGCGTTGCATTTAGATTTGGACATAAGCACATCCTATTCTAAAGAGCAACGAACGTTGCAAGATTCTTAAGTATTGGAAACAAAAACTGATGGCAAGTTTGATGAGCACCCTTCTAAGTTAAGGTTGGGTTGAGTTCGTAAGAAAACTGGTTGACTACTTAGAGGGGTGCAATAGTTGTTCTAGCCAAGTGGGGTTTTTATCGTAATCTTAAATATGGAAAAGAGGTGCCCTAAGATCGACCCAAACTAAAATGCCCAAATTCGATCCCTAAACTTTGTGCCAAGTTCATGGGCTAGTTTGAACATTGAAAAAGCTAATCAAAGACTGGATTTGATAATGGTCAAGGCGAAACGCCAGATCAATTCGTTGCTAGCGGGTTCTTCGGATCGGTCCTTAAGGAATTATCAAATCGGACTTTACGAAGCTCAAAGTCAAGCTGAGGGAGACAACAAGGGCTGGGCCTCAAACGATGCTGAGAAGAAAGGCTCAATGATTAGGGTGAAACAGTTGGAAAGTCGTTGGAACAAAACTTGTGAAGATTTGTTTTGAAGATATTATTCCTGAAGATATATTGGATCAGATCAAGGGCAAAGCTAGAAAAATATATATTGATGGGCTAAAACATATGTTTTTGATATTGTTCTAGTTTCAAGGATTTTTTTTCGTGGCTCTATCTTTGCATTGTAAATATTCTCTTTGGCTATAAATATAGTGTCTTTGAAAACCGCAGAATATATCACATCCGCATGAGAGAGTTCTACGAGCTCAAACGAAGAGATTCTTTATTGTAAATGGGTTTATTATATAAAAAAAAAAAGATTGGGAGAAATCCTAAAAACATTGTTTATGCTTGTGTACTTCGTTTCTATGATTTTTTTCTTTGTGCTTGCTATGTTTGCATTTGGTGGCTGAGGGAAGATCTCGTTGTGTGGTCAGGCTATAACTAATTCGCTAGGAATCAGATCGCACGAGTAAAAAAGGTTTAACAAAAACTTGACCATGTGACACTATAGTAGAGGTTATTGATTAGAATGATATAACCAATGCTGCATATAAAGGATTTAGTTTGAATTGCCAATTGATGTCACTTTTTTCTGTTATATTGGCAAAGGTGGTTCTTCTTGAGCATAAGCTACTACGGCTAATTTTCAAAGAATGATCTATACGCTGTTAAATAAAGCTGAAGTAGAGACCTTTCGAATTTTCAAAGAAGTATTACTTACATCCGACTTAAGCTACGGTGGCTAATTTCGTAATAATAACTTAACAATAATCTGTGTTTCATTTTACCGATGTTGTTTACAGCGTAGCCATGTCAACCTCATTTTAATTGAATCGACCATTTGAAAATGGACGATTGATAATTGTTGATTGGGTAAGATTACACATATAAGAATGGTTGTGCATGAGCTTATATATACTACCTTTGTCCCATTATTTTTGTATGATTTTGTCATTTTGAGTTGTTTCAAATTGTTTGAAATATTTTCATATTTGAAAAGTTTTATATGATTAAACATTAAAAAAGATAAAAAGAAAGATTTTGTATAGTTGAGAATTAAAGTTGTAAAAGAATGATGAAAATCAAAATTTATCTGTATAAAGTAAATGTCACAAAATATATGGGACGAAGCTAATATGACCTAAATCGTCATTAGTTTAAATGTATTTTTATTATATTTATTGAAGTATATTAGTGATCAAAATATAGTTTAATTAACATAAATGGTCATTAGTTTAAATTTACTAGAAGTTTTTTCTCACTCAAAAATATATAGCTTGGTATAGGTTAGTGGTACCCGAATTTACAAACCTATGAATTTCCGCGTTTGGGTAACCTGTGGATTGTTCCCAATCCGATTGGATCAGGTTTGAGTTTATGATTTTAAATTGTGGATGGATTTTGGGTTTTGGATTCGGATATGATGATTGTGATCCTCGATCTCAACCTGTCCCAATACCATCCTTACTTATAAGAGCATCTCAACCCATTCTCATTAAAAAACATAAATAATCCAAATGACAATTATTTTTCATCCAAATTCTTCACAAATGTTTCTTTCTCCTTTCACTTTCATTATTTTGATAAGAATAGCAATGAGGGGTATTGGATGTATTGTCAAATTATCTCAAAATTATCATTTAGGTTACCAAAATATTAAATTGATAATCCAAATGAAAGATGATGGACGGAGTTGAGTGGGTGATAACTCAACTTGTGAAAATCCAGTCCTTACCTCTCCCACGAAACCACTGCTTTGGAGTCCAAGGAAAAAAACCAGTAATAACTCTGAACTGTAACAAGCAAAAGTTTGGACAGCGATTACCCCTCTCTCCCACCCTTGCCTCTCTCTTCTTTCTTCTCGTTCTCTCACTAAACACGTCACAGATCCACCACCAACAACCACCCCTCTGAATCTTTAACATAAAAAGAATTGAATTGCTGAGCTAAACACAACCAAAACAAAAGAACACAACAGAAAAAAGCAAGGAAAAAACCACCCACTGACGACCATCGAGGTCCACTTCCTCCACCCCCCAAATCGGAATTCATTCACATCTATTATAGCTGTTACATAGCTGTTCCACACTTCATTCATCAGACATACTAGTAGTCTTTACCACTGATCAAACTTCTCATTTTCAAATCATTCTCATTTTCTCCTCCCTCTTCTGCAAAGTCACCGTCTATGGTTCAAACCACATTTTTTGTTTTCTTAAAAGAAGTCGTTGTGAACGCGCTTCCATCTCCATTGTTCAGGCTTTAAGATTTTTCTTGTCGTCGTTTCCCTCATTTAGTTAATTCGAGGGGACCGACGACACATAACAGAAGAATTTCATCTGTCGAAGTGGCATTATCACACAGTTGTTTGCATTAATCCATTGATTCTGTTATCGATGACGACGACGAACAGCAGCGGCAGTACTGGTTTCCCCATCCACCGTTGGGGATCGGATCCGTTGCCAATGAGCAGCGAGGCGTCCACGTCTGGGGCGGCAGCAGCGGAGGAGGAGAACGAGGAAGAGGAGGAGTTCGTCGAGGTGACGCTAGAAATCGAGGACGACCACACCGTCGTTCTCAGGAGCGTGGAACCGGCAACAACGACGAGGACAACTTCGACGCCGATTCTCAATGTGGAGACGACTTCGATCGGAGAAAGAACGCCAGCATCGACATCCAGGTCCCCTACGATGAGCCGGATGTCGTCGTCACGGTGGCGGCAGTTCTCTCAGGAGCTGAGATCGGAGGCGGTCGCGAGAGCGAGGCAGATGAAGAACGAACTGAGGCGGTTCTCGTGGAGCCACGCGCAGGCGGTGCGTGTGCTATCCACGTCGCGATCCAATGTTGCAGTTGCGGTTGATTCAGCGGTGACGGCGACTGAAGCGAGGGCGCGGAGGAGACAGCAGGCGCAGCTGAATCGGACTCGGTCGGGTGCTCAGAAGGCGTTGAGAGGGTTGAGGTTCATCAGCGGGAAGAGTAACAATGGCGTCGACGCGTGGAATCAAGTGCAGAGGAATTTCGAGAAGCTTGCAAGGGATGGATTCCTTCATCGCTCTGATTTCGCACAATGCATAGGTTTGCAGACCACGAAATCGATCGGACTCTGTTTCTCGGTTTGGTTTAGTTCTGTTTTGATTCTATTTCGTGTTTTATTGTTTATGGTAGGGATGAAGGATTCCAAGGAGTTTGCGTTGGAGTTGTTTGATGCGTTGAGGAGGAGGAGGAGGTCGAAGGTGGAGAAGATCAGCAAGGACGAGCTATTCGAGTATTGGTCTCAGATCACCGATCAGAGCTTCGATTCTCGCCTTCAGATCTTCTTTGAAATGTAAGTTCCGTTTTTCAGGATGATTATTCATCTATTGATTGATTAGTGTGGGATTCTCATCGTTATCATCCAGCAACTTTATTCGAGGTCTCTTTGTTTCGATTTAAAGTTGGTTATTATCAATTATGTCATTTTATAATATCCGGAAAAATGTTTGATATATTTTTTAATTATAATTTTAAGTCTTTTTTTAAATCATAAACTATTTGAAATTGATTTTTCCCCTAAGGAAGAAATTGAAACTGTTTTTAACTAAACAAAATAACTTAAATCGTTATTCTATCATATATCAAACTACGCTGCATTTATTTGAGAGGATCCAAAAAAAATAAGTGTTGCACTTAATTATAATCAATTACTCTCTCCGTTCCAGATAAATTATGAAGAATTGACTGAACACGATTATTAAAAAATTCATTGATTTTATGGAATTGTACCAAAATACTCCTTATAATAATGGGAAAAATTAGTAAGGATTGTGAGTAGATAAAGAGAGAAATAAGATAAAGTAAAAAAATTTAAAGTGAAAATTATGAGTGGGTAGAAAAATAAATATACCGATTGAGAAGATGATAAGATGTAAAATAGGGACATTTTAGATTTTTATATCCCAAAAACTTACTCCCTTCTTTTCAAAAAAGGTTAAAACATTACGCAGTAATCATACTATTTATTACGAATTTTGATGCGTTGTTTTTTTATATTAAATGATATATTTTGAAAATTCAGTTGGCCCAGGGTTGTAGTAGGTAAATTAAATTATCTTTGATGCCTCACGATATATTTGAAACAAACATTGTTTGATCGTCTCGTGGACGATTCGTAACTGAAAAATCTTTTTTGCCTATGTGTATATATGATGTAACTAATTTGGGACGGAATACCAAATTAAGAAACATCATAATTTATGTGAAACGTTTATATTTAATAATGTATCCTAATTTATCTAGGATAAAAAAATATAATTTTTTAATATCAATTATAAATATCTATAAATACTTTATATCAATCCAATTATTCATTCATTATGAAACCTATGTTCTGATTTTATTTTTTTCCGTAGAAAAGAAACATCAAATGTATGAAGAGATGAATTGCGATACGCGTTTAGACCATGCTATATTTGAAGCACTACCATTAGTCGTTTCTATATATAGCAATGATTACATTTCAAGAGTTGTTATGAAAAGTTATTTTGAGCTGGCATGTGAGAATATGATGAAAAAATGGAATCCATTAATGCTTGATGCTAGACAAAATGCTAGTGTAGAATTATGGCTAAAAAGCAGCAATGTGACGGTGATACTACAGTACTTATATTAGAGCCTAAATGGATATTCAATTCATTGGTTTACAGGGTGGATAAGAATGAAGATGGCCATATCACTGAAGAAGAAGTAAAAGAGGTAATTTTCCAAACTTCTGCTATTGAGATATATAGGGCGAATCTACACGCAATTGATTCAAACTTAAAATGGCAACTTCCCGTTTACTGATAATGTTGTCAATGTTCAGAAACATAACAATAACCACATACTTGGCCAATTCTTCTAAACACGGAGTCGTGGTTTCTACTGGTAAAGTTGGAATCAATGAAACCGTTTTTACCTATATCAAATAATTCTTTTTTTTTTTTTTCTAGCTTAACCGGTGCTCTGAGAACTTATATATTTGTCAACGTGCTTAATTGTTGTCGGTTGCCTCGATTAAAAACAGATAGTAGTAACTTGAGGCATATTCTAACGTTCATTGCAACCTATGTTTTAAGAACATAATTATAAGATTTGAAAATGCTAAATCACATCTGAAGTTATGCATTCACATGGGATGGAGAGATCTGCTGACATAATTTGATATACAATATAGAAACGGCTAGTAATGTTTTTCCTTTTCTATTAAAAAAACAATAATTTAGGCCTTATTTGGTATTGATGATGACTTTTGTTCTCTATGTCCATTTATCCGCAGAATGTATTTGAACTGTTTTAAAAATATGATTTTATGTTGGAAATTGATATTTTCAAGGTTCATTTTATTATATTGAAGACATCATATTAAAAAGTGATATTTTTATCCAAAAAATTCATGTGAGTCGGATAATCTTGGATATAACAAAAATAATCATAAAAATATAATTTAGTTTTTATGTTTTATGAAACAAAAGTGGTCTTTCATTTTCGAGTTTTGTGCACTGGTTGACTATTTGAGCATGATATTGAACAGCAATACCAAAAACCCCTTCAATAATCAGCTTGATTTAGAAGCATCACCAATCAAATTGCATCAAGTGGATCCTAATTAACCACTGATCTGAACTTATTTTAGAAGAAAACAGTTGTTTAAGTTAAGGGAAGTCCATCCTAATTGCATAGCTTTTTGAAGTAGAGTTGACTTGAAAAGTACACGGAGTTGGTGGGGGTCGTTGTGTTGTTGCCTTCCGTGTATGATAGAGAAGGTCAAGGCAGCTTATCCCTATGGCACGTACATACAAAGACCAAGAGCATATATTGGTATAGAACTCACTATTTGAGTATAATACTCTCTCCCCGTCCCGTTGAAAACAAGTTTGTCTAGACTTTGTCATATTCTAAGGTTTGTTGCTTTATTAAATGTTTGTGTCGTTTTCATTTACGTTTTAGTATCATTTTGATATTGACAGTTCATATACACAAAACACAATTTATAATTTATAGATCCTAACGGGTACTAAAACGTAAACGAAACTTATTGAGTAGTTGAAGTAATGCAATTAATAGCTCTAATCTATACGCACTGGCATTAACCATATTCTTACTGTGGTAGGTTTAGAAATCTGCATTACATGGACCTAAACTTCAAAGACTGGTTGACTTTTGGCAAAAAGAATCATATATTCTCGAGTCAATAAATCGAATCATATCATTTACAAAGATATGCACATCATGATACATTCATCTTTCTTAACCATCTTGTATGAGTATATTTAAGTCATATATCCATTCTTCAACAATTCAAATCTCAACCATGCATTGATACAATTCAAAATTAGAATGTCCTTATTCCATAATATCTTTACAATGAAAATATGTTTGTTCATGTCATTATCAACAAAGACCACGTACAGAGGAGCTTCATCACCCCACTTGACAGTGCCCCACTCCTCCAATGAAGAGATCAGGGGATCAACTTCTAACGGGTGTTTAATTGCTTAGTGATGGTTTGTGGGTTATTCATGGGATCCAGGGGGATTCCTTTAGGATGAATCTTTGAAGAACAACCATGCTTAATTTTTGCTCTCTCACTTGTTTTTTTTTTTTTTTTGGGCGACAACATCGACTTAGTATCTTCCATTATACACAGGGTCTGCCGGTCTGGTCTATATATGTTATTTTAACTGAATGTGATTGAATATCAGATCATAATGCTGAGTGCTTCAGCAAACAGGCTATCAAGGTTGAAAGAACAAGCTGAGGAATATGCAGCTCTAATCATGGAAGAGTTGGATCCTGAAGGACTGGGATACATCGAGGTGGGTCCCGTTTACTGATCTTGTTCATGTCAACGAGTTGCTTGCATGACCTGATATTTTTATTGATTTATTGTTGAGTAACATAAAAGTAGAAGAAAAAGGAGCAGCTGGACTTGATCCATATAAATTCAAGTTTATTGAGCCAGAAAAGTTACTCTAAGAGAAGATCCGTTTGTAGAAAGATGAGATTCGCTTGTAAAATCAATTGACAATAGAAGGAATCTATTTATATAGCTATAAGCTTTATCCAAATTTCGTTGTGGGTTTAGTATTTCTGCCACGTCCCCTCACGCGAATGTCTCTTTTGGGCTTGAAGCGCGAACTGATAATCAGGTAACGTGGAACACGTATGACGGTTAGTCCAACACGTGTGGACTTGACTCTGATACCATGTAAAAACATGAGTTTCACTCCTAAAACCAATTAGCAATAGAAGGAGAGGTTCATGATCTATTTATATTGCTGCAGACTTTACCCAAATTTCAATATGGGTTTAGTATTTCTAACATCGTTGACTTTGTTCTAGCTAGGAATATGTTTGTATTGATGAAGTAGATGCAATTGCAATGAAGAACAATGTGATTGGCACATTGTTTCTTAGTCTTTTGTCGGAAGAAAGCATCCTACGCACGAGAAAAAGATTAAGAAATAGATCAAGGAAGAATTTAAATATTCTATATCTCACTTTTTATGGAAAGATCATATACTCATACGCTCAGGATCAATATACCGTTCTACTCTATCGGTTGCAACAACAAAACCAACTCAAGTGGTTCCGTTGTAGGCATGGCTTGAGGGGGACGAGATATACATAATTTTATCCCTGTTATAAATAATAAAAAGATTATTTTCTACACTGTTAGTTGAATATTTAATTACTTGATCTTTATGTATCACTAACTTCTAACTATAAAAATAAAAGATTGCAGTTTGAATATGCATCAAGAATCCAATTCTCTTAGTACATCAGACACATAGTAATAGCACGAACAATAATTAGAAAACATGAGATTCCATGTGGAAAGAACCTCAATGAAAAGAAAATCCCGCGAAGAAGCAGAGGATTTCAATGTGCTAGTGATTGTGTTACACATTCCTAATGATAATGCAGCTCTGGCAACTGGAGACACTTCTACTACAGAAGGACACATATCTTAGCTACAGTCAAGCACTAAGCTACACAAGCCAGGCACTGAGTCAGAACTTACACGGTCTACGGTACAAAGGTCGAATACATAGATGGAGGATGAAATTCTTCTACTTCCTGCAAGATAACTGGAAGAGGATATGGGTACTGAGCTTGTGGATCATAATAATGGCCGGGCTCTTTACGTGGAAGTTCATTCAGTACAAAAACAAGGATGCGTTCAAGGTTATGGGTTACTGTCTTACGACCGCTAAAGGTGCAGCCGAGATACTGAAGCTGAATATGGCCCTTATCCTGCTGCCTGTTTGTAGGAACACTATTACTTGGCTCAGATCCACTAGGCTCTCTCACTTTGTCACTTTCGATGATAGCATTAATTTTCACAAGGTAAGAGCAATTTTCTTGCTAAAACTCACTTGGTATCTCTCAATACGGCTTGCTGGTTTTTATATATATTTATTGTTCTACTTCATTCGGCATGTTCATGATTGCATATAATGTACATTCTTGGATGTTCTCCTACAACTTTCCTTTAAGGAATTGCTGTTAGTGATATTCTCTTCACACCGTCATGTGCTCCAGCATATGAGGACCTAAAGGAGGGAATATCATTGTGATAGAGCACAGCCATGGTCCGAGTGACTATTTCACTCTGTAAATAGTGATCTCAACAAATATAGGCAGTTTGTGTTTGTCAGCAATCAGATCGTTTTTGCCAGCAACTATCATCTTCTCTTTTTTATTTTGCTTTTTCTCCCTAAACTTGCCCTCAAACTATTGCAGACAATTGCTGCTGGCATTGTAGTCGGTGTCATTCTTCATGCTGGAGACCATCTTTCATGTGATTTCGTGAGGCTCGAAAGATCATCACCCGCAATGTACAACAACAATCTGAGAAACTTTGGTGAGACAAAGCCCAGTTATTGGAGCTTGGTTCGGGGATACGAGGGTGTCACAGGGATCCTTATGGTTATCTTAATGGCTGTGGCTTTTACACTTGCAACCAAGTGGTTTAGGCGGAGCCTCATCAAGCTGCCTAAGCCTTTTGATAGACTTTCAGGGTTCAATGCCTTTTGGTACTCGCACCACCTCTTTGTTATTGTCTACATTTTGCTCATCATCCATGGTGAAAAGCTCTACATGGTTCACAAGTGGTACGAGAAGACGGTGAGATTCCCGTATCCTATTCTTTTGGACTCCGTGATTTTCAGATTTCCAGTGTCCATTAGCTGATATCTCTTCCCCCGTGATTGCAGACATGGATGTATCTTGCAGTCCCAGTCCTGCTGTATGCAGGGGAAAGAACCCTGAGATTTTTCCGCTCTGGTCTTTATACTGTTCGTCTATTGAAGGTGAGACCACCCTGCCTCAGTGTTCATCGCTATAGTTACATGCATTAGTACGAGTTTGTTTCCAGACATCAAATTGTCCTCCAAGAACTAAGGGATACGATGAATGAACATTCTACGAGACATATTGCTTTTATCATGGATTATTTTGTGCTACAAAAGGCTTTAGCGGGATAAGATTTCTTTTTAACAAACCGCTTGGTTGGTTTATGTGTTCTTTCATGATTCAGGTGGCTATCTACCCTGGAAATGTTCTAACCTTGAAAATGTCTAAGCCAGCACAGTTTCACTATAAGAGTGGACAATATATGTTTGTTCAATGCCCTGCTGTTTCTCCTTTTGAATGGTACGTGCCATGGAAATCTCGTAGATGGTTCTTTCTTTCATGATTTGCATCTTTTTTTTATTTGTCCCGCGACTTTCTTACATACTATGGATTTTCAATTATGCATGACAGGCATCCATTTTCAATCACATCTGCTCCTGGTGATGACTACCTGAGCATCCACATTCGCCAGTTGGGTGACTGGACTACTGAACTTCGGAAAGTGTTCTCGGAGGTCTGTGAGGCTCCAGTAGCCGGAAAAAGTGGCTTGCTAAGAGCTGATGAGACGACAAGGAGAAGGTTCATAGACAGAACTCTTTGTCGTTCTTTTTTTTTTCCGTGCTGTCAGAAGCAACAGCTATTATTACTGTTATCTTATATTTGGAATCGATTGGTTCAGCTTGCCAAAGCTGCTAATAGACGGACCATATGGTGCTCCAGCAGAAGATTACCGGAAATACGATGTCCTTCTTCTAGTTGGTCTTGGCATCGGTGCGACACCTTTCATTTCTATTCTGAAAGATCTCCTGAACAACGTTGTCAAGAGGGAGGAGCAGCAAGTGAGTAGTTTCACTTATACTTCGTTGCATTCATGCATGGTTTATAACAAATTGTGAGCAAAACCCAAAGTCTATGGCCGCTTAGTACTAGCAGAGCTGGTTCAATTCCAATCGCCAGCATGCATGTTTATCTATGTATGCGCTTTGTAAATTAGCGCATTTACCCAGGGGTTCATCCATTCTGTTTTGATCATGCTCCACAAAAAAATGAGTTCTTTCTTTGTTTTAGGTTACTGGTATTTAGTGATATTTACTGCATTTTTTGGTATCTGATTATAAACTCTCCCAGGATCAGGTCCCGGATCTTTATCCTGTTGAAAATATAGATCCACCACAATCTAACAAGAACCCAGCAAAACAGAAGAAAATGTTGAAGACAGCGAATGCATACTTCTATTGGGTGACAAGAGAGCAAGGCTCATTTGACTGGTTTAAAGGGGTCATGAATGAAGTCGCGGAGCTTGATCACCGGGTAAATCCGAAGCAGAGTCTGTATCTTCACTGTTCATGTTCATATTTTCCTCGAGAGTGCTGACAATGCATTCTCTTTATGATTTTGCAATAGGGTGTCATTGAGATGCACAATTATTTGACGAGTGTGTACGAGGAAGGGGATGCACGATCGGCTCTCATTACCATGGTCCAAGCACTTAACCATGCCAAGAATGGGGTAGATATAGTCTCGGGTACCAAGCTAACCTGCACTAGCTTTTGTTTTTCCCTCCAGACGCTGCTTCTGTTGTCCCCATTATCCGATGCTTACAACTATTCCTTCGCTGTTTTGTTCAAACGTGTTCTGTGAATGCAAGCAGCAACAATGCTCTTACCTAAAGGTTTTTACGTCCACTGAGATGGAACACTCGCCACGACAATTGTAGATAAACTTTGTACAATTATGCTACCATACTTACATTAAGTATATCAACTTATCTTACTTTCTTTGACAGGTTCGTACTCATTTCGCCAGGCCAAACTGGAAGAAGGTCTTCTCGAGGCTGGCATCCAAACACACGAATGCTAGGATAGGTCAGTTCCAATAATATATCCATCTTCGATAAGAATAAGTTCTGATATTCAGATAGATTTGTCACTGCTAGCTTACCTTCACCGTGAAAAATACCTTAATGCAGGTGTTTTTTACTGCGGCATGCCGGTCTTGGCTAAAGAACTCAGCAAGCTTTGCAATGAGTGCAACCAAAGAGGCACCACAAAGATTGAGTTCCACAAGGAGCATTTTTAACGCAATCCTTGTTAAAAACATTACCACGAATTCCTCATTATGTTTATATACTAGTAGCATAGTGTTATATAGCAGAGAAGAGAAAAACGCTCGTACAGTCTCAAATATTCATCAAGTATAGAAGGTTCATTTTCGTGCTCGTTCCATAGCAGTGGATTGGAAGGAAGCTCCATGGGGAAGATTCATACGAGATGTCAACCAATTGCGTTCGCCCTTGCCAGAAGCTGATTCGTGTTCAGGTTTCTCTTCTGGTGTTATAGAGTTTAAAAGCTAGATTTCCCTGTTATTGTATATGGTCTAGTTAGAGATGGTCTCCTGATATATATCATAGTATATGATATACATTGTTTATTTTTTATTTTTGCTCAAAGTATATGATATACTTAGATGTGCATAATTCAAGTCAAGCGGTTGGTGGTGAGAGCAACTAATAAAGCACATCAGTGATGTGGGTAGATCATAGATGGAGACAGTCTTGGACAATCCAGAGATTTGAGTAGGGTGATGTACTGTAGTAAGTGAAGTTGGTGGTAGGTTTTACTTGATTCTTCATACGCAAGGATAGATGAACCAGTTAAAGTTGGTTGAACCGAGATATAATTCTATAAAGAGATCATTACGTTTTATTGGATATCGACTTTGCTTCTTGGTCTCTGTTTAGAACATATGTTTATTTGTTTTGACATGGATGATGCAACGAATAAATTGATTGAACTATGTGACCTTAGGAAGTTTCCTTAGACTATGATGAAAAAGATTCAAGGTATTAGATCAAGAAAATTGACAATAAACAACATACGATTTAACGTGAAATACCTAAATATCGAGATAAAAACTCACAACATATCATCACACACCGTAATAACAAAGTATTATAGAAAAAGAGAATTACAAATCGTATTAGATCAACCTATTATGACGATCGACCAGTAACCCATTAAATAAAAGATTTAATAAATCTAATCTTCATAGATAAGGCCCAAGGCACGGTCGTGTGTCTTACGCACGACCTATCGGGCCGTGTCCAGTGCTCCACTAAGGCAATTCACACGGCCATGCGTCTCCTGTACGGCTTGACCAGTCCATATCCAAAGTCTCACCTAAGATTTCGTACTAGGTCAGTATAACACACATAAGTCGAGAACATGTAGTAATCGACAACTTCAACATATGGCTTATAACTACTCCACGACCACAACCACGACTTTCATTTTTTAACTCAATAAAATTCAATCTTGTTAGACATGCTATATAGATACAAGCTGTAAGATTGAACTCTCAACAATGTTAGGATCAAACCAATGACACAACACAAGCATGAAAATCTGTAGATTTACGTGGGAAACCCAAACATCTAGAAAAAAATGCGGCCACCAAAACGAGATGATGACTATGAAACCACATCAGAAGTAGTATAACACATCACCTTTTCTCTAGTTATCTCTTTGTGTCTCAGGACTCTGTGTGGCAACTTCTTTAAAATCCTTGGATCATCTATCAATCCTTGTCAGCATCTCATGTAGACCTAAAAAATTGATCGGGCTGGGTTACCTGACCAACGGGTGCGACGGGTTGGATAATTTAATCCGCGATTAAAAAGACCCAATTTTTAGGGATTTTTATCTAAACATACAAAAACTTGAAAAAAATACTAAAAAGATACACAAAGAATCTAAATTCTAAAAACGTACAATTCATCCATCCCATTTAAATCCCTAATCCTATATTTATCTTCACCCCAACCCCTACTATAACCCAATTGCCGTTGGAATCCTGGCCGCAATCCGGTCACCGTCGCTCTATTTTTTTTATACAGACGTTCTGTTTTTGTTTTTCCTACAAACGCTTTGTCTTTTGTTCAGATGCTCTGCGTTTTTCTTCTGGTGTTCTGTGTTTTTTTCTGACGTTCTGTCTGAAATAAAACGCCTGAACAAAACACAGAGCGTCAGTTGAAAACACAGAATCATTTTGATCCTAATTTCAACCGCGCACACAGAATCAACCAAATTCAAAACCAATTCCACTAATTTCAATCAACACACCACCACAATACACAAACTCTCTAGCACATCAACAACAGCCTCATCGTCTCGGAGTGATTGAGGAAAGGGCGCAGTAGCAGGTTCTTGTCGGAGGACTTGGACACCAAATAACGCTTGACCCTCTCCAGACTCGTCCGCGTATTCTCGTCCACCACCGTCTGCAACACACAACATCAAAATCAAAAATCAATATAATCAATCATAAACCTTAAAAATTCCCCCAATTCATTCTCCTCATAGGATCTCATCTGTTGAAGTCAATGAAATTGAGAGCTTAGATCACGATAGAGAGACTAACCGTGGAGGATCCATTGGTGGCCGTTGAATGAAGAGAGTGAGATGGTGACGGCGTCGGAGATGATAGAAGTCGCCGCGACGACAACTTCGACGGAGCTTGTTTGTGGTGTAGATTTGGGGTTACGAGAGGATCGGAGAGGGACAGGGTGTGGGTGATGGCAGTGGCCAGCGATGGAGACGACGACGGTGAGGTTGTTATGAATTGGAGATAGAGTGTGGGGAGGAGAGAGTGACAGGGAGATGAATTGAAAATTGTATGTTTGGAGAATAATTTATCCGTGTGTATGTTTTTTAGAATAATTTTGAAAACTTATAGTTTTTGATAATTTATTGCAATTCTTATTGGGTGAAAGATCGTTGACTCAGTGTGCACCAGTTGTGAATATCCAAATCCGACCCAAATGTTAAAAGAAATAAAAAAAAACAAAGCCTCTTATAAAATATTTTGGAAATATAGACTTACATCAATAAAACATCAGATGGTTCAAATTAACAAACTAAGACTAAAGATTAAATACAATCAATATATAATCTAGATCAACAAAATTACATGTATTTCATGAAATAACGGTATACCATTAGGATTATTTTGACATTATCAACTAAATATAGGGTCATTTTGGACACCAACCTTCTAAATATAATGATAATTTAATGGATTTAATGTCCTTAGCATGATGAACAATTATTTCGTTGACTTTTTTTTTTTTTTTTAAAGTTCTTTTGTAACCTTCCAAGCTCATTCACTACTCACTGGAAGATTAACCCCTATATTATATGATAAAAAATCATAATAAATAAAAATAACATTTTAAAATTAATTTAATTATAATTATATGTATTCCATTATGAAAATTCTCCTTTAAACTGGACTCTCGCCATTAATTGTAGGTGTAATAGCATGACAGAGGCAACGATCTTAAAGAGTATTTACTGTACCTGTTAGGGGGGACATGCCATACTGATTTCACGCAATGATTTCATATGAATTACTACAAATTAGTGTTCATTATTACCAGAATGTTTGGACTTTGATCACATTTTGTTTTGAAATCCGACCATAATTTAGGGTGCTACCAACTTCCCAGAATGAGAATTAACACCTCAATTTATTTCATTTTGGCTTCCGTTGGGACACTAAAATCAAATTCACATTTTTTTCATGATGTTCCAGAGAGACGAGACTAATGCGAATAGTCATTCGTGAACATAGCTCTTGCCGTTTTGTTCAAGTAATTTATCCTTGGAACAATATATGTGGTCACGTACATCGCAAAACTTATGTTGCAAATTTGTTCATGTTGGCTATTTCACTTCTATGTAGTGACCTATTCTTCATATATTCTAGAGTGATTTTCAACTCGAACACATCCACGCATGGAATGGTCATCCATTGGACAATGTTAAAAGCAATTAAGCAATAAATGAGACATTTTATAGTATCACACTCACACTCATCATCTTCATAAATCAATTCTCACAAAAAAAGATTGGTAATTAATTTACACACATCGCTTCTTTTCTATTGATAAACTCCCTCCAAACAGGTCATTATAATTATGAGGCTATTGAAATTTAAGTGATCATTATTTCTTCTTTTTTGTTTTTTTGAATATTTTGTTGATTTTGTTACAAGATACACAGGGGCGGAGCTAGGGGGAGCTGGCGAGGGTCAGCCGGTCAGGCCCCCCCATAGTCAGGTCGAGCATAGGCATTATCTTTAAGGTAAGGCTGCTACATATATAAATAATATACATATTTAGCTTGTACAATAATCAGAAAGCACTTCCAGCTCAATTGGCTGTCTGCGTGCACCATCTCATCATTTCCTTGAAACTCTCTTGAGTTGCTCCCTTTTTTTTTCTCTTTTTTTGTGCTTTATAGGAAATGCTAATTGTTTTCATTACGTTGTATACATATAAATATTGGAACAAGTATTTGTGCCACATAAGTACTGCGCAGTGATGGGCCCAGTTTTTTAATTATTTTTTTTAATTTGTAAAAAATGAGTGATGAAAATTACTTCACAAGACGTTGTTGGTTATCTTTTGCAATATAAAAACTAACCCGATAAATATTTCGTTGTTAAAACATATTTATATCATTGTTAATTAGAATGTTATTTTTTATATATTGTTTTTTCTTTTTTTTTCCTTTGAATCACACTATCATATATTGAAATTGTCGATATTATTTTAATTTTTTCATGCTTATTAATAGATATATATTAATGATTGATTATTCATATAATATTTTTAAATTTTGGATGGTTCACTCTTTATTTTCTTAAAAAAATTATATGAAATTATGGTAATGAGGGAATAGTTTTAGTATTGTGATAAATATATACTGGTATAAATTCATAAATCAATACACTACATTACCCGACCTCCCTTATGCATATTTTCTGGCTCCGCTTCTGAAGATATATCCAGATCAGTAAGTGAATTTTAGCAAGATTTGAAAATATACATTTGTTGTGTGCTTGGTGGTAGGAACCCTCTCCCTTATGATATTGTTTGACAGACTTAGAAGTAACAGACTAAAAAAACAAAAGAAAAGGATGAGCGTCACTTGAACATTGCGACTTCATCTAGCTAGCTTGATAGTCAAGCATTGTAAAGCTGACCATAACTTGAAGTTTTATTTGTGATATATTACGGAAGAGGAAGACGAATTGTATAGTGAGATTTCCAATGCAACTCTAAAATGGTCCAATTTACTTAATGGTCCTTATAAAAGTCGATAAATTGCAGTAATATCCAAAATTCGTACGTATAAATAGTAGCTAATAACATAATAACAATATCAATTAATGATAACATGACCGCCTAGACAGCATCGATTCCTCTCCTCCAATATATATAAGTCACAATCCACTCTCTTAATCCAATGTCTTCCATTTCATTTAAACCTGTCTTATTTTCCTACTTTCATGTGTAAATTTTTTACTCAGAATTCTTAAAGTTGTTTTCCTGATAATTCTACAGCATGGCAGTGAAAGATCTTCAAGCAAAGCCGCTTGCTCCGGCAGTGGATTTTCGCTCCTCAAGTAGTGACGAAGAGGAAGTCGTCACCGAATGGCGATATCGAAAGCACTCTTCTAGTTGTCGTGATTGGGTGATTGCGTTCATACCGATAGTCATTCTGATCTTACTAGTGGTCGGCTTCACTGCATTCCACGTGCGAGGCCCAAAGATCACCATAAACAACATTAGCGTCAAGATGTCAGACGTTATAGCTCGAGTTATGTTGTCACATAATGCTAATGTGTCGCTTGTGACGGAGGTTTCAATTACGAACCCAAACTTTGCATCCTTTAGCTTCAACGGTAGCACAACCACATTGTGGTATGACGGCATTGTCATAGGCGGCATGAGGGGTCCTTCAGGAAAGGCGAGGGCATGGAGGACACTCACGATGAATCTTACGGTGGAAGTGGTTGCGGAGAGATTTTTGTCTGCTCCGAATTTCTTGAAGGATGTTGCCTCAAACTCCATCAAAGTAAGCGGAGCCACGACCATAGTTGGAAAGCTTAAAATTTTCAATATGTTTGATAAACACCTTGAAGTGGGGTTGAATTGTACCATGAGGGTTAACATAACAAGTTCAAAGATCAAGAAAGAAGGATGCAAAAGGCATATTTCCATCTAATTTAGAAACTCTATCTCAGAGTCTGACTATTAAACAGTCTTTGTGTTGCTGGGTAGATAGTTGTCATGATAATGCTGGAGCGTTAAGGACTCAGAGTCATATAATCCTACGATTTGTTTCAAGTAGGGGATATTTTAGATCAAACAAGAGAATTTCTCTACCATAGAACTTAGTCACTCGTCAAGGTCAAACATATGTGTTTTGGTACACAATATTTAATTGTTCTCTTGTTAGAATTGGCTACCTCTTCGAAGTTAGTAGTTTATAGCGGTTATTTGTAATGAGATCTCTTGTTGCCGGAAATTGAGTTTTGAAGGATCTGTAACGTAAGTATTTCAGTTAGTGTTTTTTCATTCCAATTCCAGTACGACAAATGAAAAGGAGTACGAAGGGATCTTTGATGTACATTCTCTCTTTTTTGATATACTTAATTACTTTGTACACACACACATATAGCCATGATGGCTGATTTTTTATCAAGTTAGGTAAATACTGTAAGTACATAGTTTTTATACCGTAAGTTGTAATTATTATATTATAATTTGATGAATATGTACGACCAATTTTTAGTATATTTTAATACTATAACCTTATAAAATTTTCAATATACACACACGAAAAAGTGTTGATCTTCAAAAACAGCTTCCTTCATGCTTCAAATAAATCCTCACCATTGATATGATTATAAAATCAAATGAAGAAAAAGAATCTAAATAAAAAAATAAATCAGTGATAGAGATTAATTTGAAGCATAAAGAAAAGGTGTTTTTAAAGCATAAAAAATATTTCGAAACAGAAATGCAGCAACCGCAGTTATGATGGATGCAACCACTCATAATTATTTATTTATTTAATTATTATTAAATCTTCAAAATTTAATTATATTTTAAAAAAGTAATTTTTCAAAAGCTTGTGATGGGGATGCATCCCCACAGCCTATATATTCTAAACTCGATCAAATACTCGTAACAACTTTGTAAATGCTTTTAGCTTTAGCTAGTAACAATAAACATGTTCAATTATTTTATGAGCAATTTCATAAGATTATTTTATCATGATAAAAAAATTATACTCTAATGATATTTTCCTCGTACAAGATATCACATAGATTTTAAATACCCATAAGGCATCACCAGGAACTACTACCAATTCGTCGATAAGCTTATCCATCAAATCGAGCATAGGTACATGTACTTCGTCGATGAGCTTGTCCCCAAGGTGCCGGCGACAAAAACTCTGGACCATGATGTTGATGCGGTAACTATCGTTTGATTTGGCTTCAGATTCGTGGAAGACGAGCTTAATGGGGTGGTTGTAGGAGAGATTGGTGTTGTCGTTGGCGGAGGCGGACGTTGTGGTGTGGAGGAGGCGGTTTTGGTGGTGGTTAAGGTTCTAGTGAGGGTGAAGAGAGGAGTGGTAGGCGACGGAGCAGGGCGGCGACGACGGCCATGAGGGTGGGGGAGAGGAAGTGGTTTGTGATATGACGTGCGGTGTGGCGAGGGAAGAGGGCTGGATGCAAAGTGGATACGACCGGATTGGATTTTTAAAACTAGTAATTTGTGATAATGAAAATTCTTATGTCGTATCTCCCAGTAAATAATTCTTCAAAATAATTATTGATCATAATTATGAGCAATCAAACATGTTTTATAACACTCAATAGTTTAAACGATAAATCTATTTGCACCCAATAATATTCATATCAGGCAGACAAGGAACGGGAGACTGTATCTGATTCTGAAGCAAAGCATCAAATTCTTCCGTCATGACCTCACACCACTTACGACATATAATTATCTGACTAAAACATGTTGGCTCTACATCCCTACTCATGACAAAAGAGAGAGAATATCTTTCTGTTTGAATGTCAGTGCGTGAACAGGTTATCATAGATTATAAGGATTGTGTGAGTTATACAGAGGTTTTGTTTGTGACGGGTGGTATGAGAGAAGAGGGCAATGTCGTTTGTCATCATTGGAATATAGAAGGGAGTAAGTTGGATTATATACATCGACATGAGGCGCTCACACAGTGTGCTTTTCATTCTAATATGCTATCAAAACTCATTAGGCCACACGTCCAAATACGTCATGTCATCTAAATATATGTTTACGTTTCAATTTGAAAAAAGATATTTATGTTTGTGTTTCAATTCCAAAAGGCATTCATGTTTGCGCTTCAATCCTAAAAAAGACATTCATGTCATGAGACGTTTTGTATATATTTTTATCCGGAATTTGAAAAATCAATATAATCGAAAATATATAAATCTTAAGGTTTAATACCTACGACAACCAGAATTAAATCACCTGTTATAACAATCCAACAACACCGATGATCCAATAATCATAAAAAAACAACAAAAAAAGTAGTCACTTTTTTTTCGTGATCCAAGGTGCTTGTTCAGTACAGCACCAATGCTATTGTATATTTCAACAGTAAGCAATCCAAGTACATAACAAATGGTCCAGGACTTCATCGGATTTAGATTGTCAATTTTAGGCATCCTTACAGCACAGCACATGTGCTGTTTTAAATGCCAGTCATTAAATTGTGAAAAAAGATTAATCATGAATCAAAATTTACAAAGGATGATTTGATCCAATGGATCTTAGGTGGTGCTGTAGGATGCACTACGGCTGGCAATCCTGCTCCTACTTCATTACCCCTCACTTGACAGCTTTTGGATCCCCAGCTGTGCCCAATGAGATAGAAAATGGGCTGTACTCAATGACGGTTATTGAATTTTCAATTTATTTATAGTTTTAGGGATATGACTTATATGTGTGTTTTATTCTTGTGAGGTTTTTATTTGAGTTTATTTTATGAAAATTTATTAAATTTTTTTTTGGGTTTTATTTTTTCTAAGATTTACTTTTTTTAATTAAGTTTTATTTTTCTCACTTTTTTCTCTTTAATTATGATTTAGGATTTCTACTGCACCTGGCTGCTACAGCCGGCGATCCGTGTCCCACTTGACATCCCTGACCCAACCCAAAACCACCGGAGCAACTCTTCTCATCCTCACTAAACCCTAACCGACTCCTTCTCCGCCGCCGCCCGACCTCGCCGGAAATGTCCCGTCTCCGACCACTCCTCCACCGACTCCACCTAAACCGCCGCCACTTCTCCCACTCCGCCGCTCTCTCCCTCCCCCTCGATCCCGACCCTCAGCCTCAGCTTCAGCCTCTCTTCACCTACCTCGACAATTTCCCCAAACCCGACCCTAGGTACGCCGAGACGATCACTGCGATCCCGCGTTTGATTTCCGGGAAGAACATATCCGCGAAGGAGAGGAAAGCGGGGAGGGTGCCGAGTATTGTGTTCGAGCAGAAGAATGGGCAGCATGGGGGGAACAAGAAGTTGATATCGGTGAAAGGGGATCAGATGAAGAAGTTGGTGAATCGGCTTGGGAAGTCGTTTTTTCTGTCGAGGTTGTTTGAGTTGGATGTGAGGACGGAGTTCGGGTCGGAGGAGGTCGTGGAGCGTGTTAGGGTTTTGCCTCGCGCGGTATGTATGTGACTGAGCTAGAATTTGTTGCAAGTTTTGTGCTTGTATGTTTTGAGATTGGAAGTTTGCGTCATTGCCCCAGTATTTTCTTCCGCGACTCATTTTGTTTCATTGAAAACCGATGAAGCATTGTTCAACACAAAGGAGAATGTGCTGTCATACCCACAACACAAAATCCTACATAATGGGATAGGGCTTATTTTTGTGTTGTAGTTTGTAGAACATGCTCGACTGCTCGTATACTGGCTTGACTTAATTCAGAAGACTACAGGAAAACAATTGGTTGATTAATTCGGCTGCTGGGAAGGGAATTATTTTGACATAAGCTTGTGACAGTGACAAATTGGCAGTTGAACCTTATCCAGGAAGGAATGATTTGCGGTTATTAAAACAATTGATTGGCCCTGATGTGGATGATTTGTTGTCTCCGATCCAGCAACTTAATGGTCGGCTGATTAGCTGACAAATGTGGCTGGTTATGCTACCCATGATTGCACATTTTATCTCTTAACTGGAAGAGAGTTTCTTGCCAAAGGAAGTAGATTTCTGCTCAGGTTGTTTCTCAAGTTCTTAAATCTTAAATTTAAGAATGAAGGAAACTTAATTCTTGATGTTATGATGTCATTTCCAATTTCCGAGACAAACTCCTTTGACTGGGTAAAGTCCATCTCCTCGTTCTTATCGAAGAGTTAGGTGTGGAAGGCCTGTCAAGGATGATTTTATTTTTATTTTTATTTTTCGTTAAGATACAGAAAGTTAAGTTTGTTATAGCATCTGTTCTTCTTTAACCCAGATGCTTTTGTGCATGGAACAAACATTTACGCAATATCATTTGTCTACAAGGTTATAGATCTGATTTCTTAGCTTGGCCAGTGCATATTAATTTTTGTTTGTCTATAGAATGCCTAACTTTATGTTCTTGTGTAAAGATCCTCATGTTAGTGTCACTTAGCAGTTAGCACGACATTTGACAATTTCTGTATGTCTGAGTAAAGTTCCATGTTACAAGTTTAACAATGTCAAAGTTGTTTTCGCCCTTTATTACTAATAATGGCATGGCATTCATGTCGATGGAATTTAGAAACAATGTTGTTGAGAATATGTGTGAGTAGGTTTACCCATATCAACCATGGAGAAAAAAAAAAGAGTATTGAATATATATATGAACAACTCATAACCCATCAGCTTAAGCTTTTGGGTTAACAGTTAGGCTCAATTCACATGTATATTCTGTTCAGGCCCGGTTAGGGCGGGTTTCCTCCCTTGGGCTCTCCCCCGAATCGTAACAAGTGGTAACAGAGTTCATGGTTCGTTAGGCTGGACTGGTGGGCCTTTTGCGCAGATTAAGGATTCCTTGGTGCGTTGTCGGTCTGCAAAATGGATTGATCAAGTGCGCAAGTGGCCCAGTCCAAGTAGGCGGGTAGAGAAGGCCCATGGATTCAGGTTCAAGGAAAAGTTGGTCATGTGGATGGACTCATACATAAGGGGAAGATTTTGAGAATATGTGTGAGTAGGTTTACGCACATCGATCATGGAGAAAAAGAAAGAGTAGAATATATATGTGAACAATCCATAACCCATCAGCTTAAGCTTTTGGGTTAACAGTTGGACCCAATTCATATGTGTATTCTGTTCAGGCCCGGTTAGGGCGGATTTCCTTCCTTGGGCTCTCCTCCGAATCGTAACAAATGTAGTGCGAGTTAATCGGAGAACCCTTAACACGCTTCTCTTCTAGAGTCCCTTCCAGGTTTACGACACATGCCCCCCAAGGTTTACAACCTTTTTTTACTTCTTATTTTCCCCCAAAACACAAGCCATGCTATGAATGCAAATGAGGATGAACATCCTTATTGCATATCAGTTTCTTCCAAGGCATATCAGAATTCTGCACTACCAAGTTCAAGTACCCCTCTTTTACTGAGTATCCCCTCTTTCTCCACCTATCAAACTGCTCCTGATCACATTTACCAACCATTGCATCTCTGGCCTTGAGAAGAGAAAACAATAGCCAGCCTATTCCAGATTTCCTGATGGCATTCCATACATCGACATCCTTCAAATAGTATTCCTTCACCAAATTGATTGATAGTCTATCACATTTCATCTCTACAGCCCATATAGATTTGAATTTTGAACACAAAGGCTATATTCCACCAATCAATCTGTTTTATCCCTTACCCGTCTTCCTTCTTTGGTTTGCACACATCTATCCAAGCCACCAAAGCAGCTGTATGGGAGTTCCTTGCATTACAAATACATCAGGAAAGCGATATGACAGGAGCAACCGATGCAAAAAATCCCATTGCACATAGTCATAGGCTTTCCTAATATCTAACTTCATTATGCATCTAGGTGACATGGCTTTTCTCTCATAACTAAAGACCAGTTCTTGCGTAACTTGATATTATCAGCTATTAACCTCCATTTGCATGGCTTATAAACGAAGGCAAAACTTGCTGTAATCTATGGAAAATCTTTTTGAAATGATTTTATATGAAGTAGAACTACTAGAAACCAAGCCTTATGCGTGAATTTGATGGCCATGATGTTAAGAGAGCACTATGGAATATTGATGATGATAAAGCACCAGGGGTTGATGGATTCACTGCTGCCTTTATTAAGCAGAGCTGGTCTGTTATTGGCAATGAGATTACAAAAGCTGCCCTGAACTTCTTCTGGTTTGGAAGGTTTCTGGAGGAAGTAAATATTACTGTGATACATTTGATCCCAACAGGTGATAACCCTTCTTGCCATGCTGACTTCAGACCCATTTTAACATCAATATCCCATAGTGTTTCTTTTACACTGGCCATCAAATTCATTCATAAGGCTTGATTTCTGCTGTTCAGATAAACTCTTGGATAACCTCATCCTCAATCTGCTGTTGCTAGTGTTCTTTTAACATCCTGACCATCAAATTCTTGGGCATGCCATTTTACTGGTGAGGAGATGGTTTTGAAGTAATTGGGACAATCAGGACTAGAAACCATATTCTAGATTACATGAAGTAAAGAATTCGTTTCTGCTACTGGGCAGAATGGGTTGTTACAGGCGCCGGGGATGCCTGGCTTAAGCTGCCACTCCATTTGCTCTAGTTCACTTTCCTTTTTCTTCATTAAGTCCAAAAGGTGTTCCCTTCAAAATTACTAGCTCAAAGGTAGATTCAAAATCATTGTTCTGAGATATCGGCCGATGTGACCGATTAGCTCTTCTTGCCACATTTGGGTATTTATATATGGATCTTAAGTTGCTTACTGCTTGAGGATTAGCTCTTCTTCTTCTTCTTTTTCTCTCTTTCTTTTGTATTACTTTATTCTTAATCTTTTTGTGTTTATCAAAATAACAATAATAATTATGATTTATGTTTTTTGTGTCGATGTATATGTATGACGCTTGGTGAATTTGTGGCTAGCCACACATAACTCTATATGTGGTCAACAATGAATCTTTCCTCTATGTATATGTCGCATGGTGCGGAGGAACTGTAGCCACAATGGTCAAAGGGCTGTAGCAAATTAGGCTTTTATCTCAATAGACCTAGACTTTCATCACAATTGACCTAGCAAATATCCGATATGCCAAAACCCAATCCAATAAGTTGCCGATATACCATACCTAGAACCTTGTTCAGATTTAACCAAATTACTACCAAGAGCTCCATTTAATGCGACAAGAAATAAGATAATACAGGCTCCAGCTTTCGTTTCAGGTTATACGGTTGTCCTCCTTTGTTATACTTTTCTACACCTTTCTTCTGACATTGATCATTTTTCCTCTTCTTTGTGGTGGCATGGAAACAGATCCATTTGCATGCCGGAACTGATGCAGTCCTCAATGTAACTTTTATTAGAGCTCCTTCAGATGCTTTATTGAAGGTTGATGTTCCTCTTGTATTTAGAGGAGAAGATGTATCTCCTGGATTAAGAAAAGGTAACCATATTTGATCAAGATTTGCTTGGTGATCCAGAAGAATGCATTTTCCTGTAGCTGATTAAGTCATTGTGACTTTATGTTATTTTCTAATGTAGGGGAATGTGCAAAAAAGGTTGTTAATCTAAGTAACACGAGATTCTTATGTCTCCATTTTCTCTGTATCAGTGTTTTGTTTTATCGTCTCTAGGGAATGCGTTGTGTCATAAGATTAGATATTCCTTAAAAGGTTGTATCAGTCGCATGTTAAATTCTTGAGGTAAACGACCTTTTGGTTTGCCATGTCAGACTACGTACAATTTTTGTCTGCAAAAGTCCGCACTAGGCAAGAAGTAGGCAAGTGAGGAAACATTTCAGGTGCCAAAAGGTTTTGTGTCGTACTTGCTAGTTTAACAGCTTTAAAGAGGTCATGATTAGTGAGTCATGGGTGCATGTCCAATCCTCTTGTTTTATATTTTTTCAATATTTTTGTATGAAATTCTGCAAAGATATAGTTCAAGCATTATGTAGATGTTGGATTATTCATGTTTACTGTATGAATGAGTTAAGCAACGAAATGTAAGAGGATAGGGGGCGTTGATTTATAGATATTTATGCACTATGGCAATTGTTTAGAACACTATTCTACACGTCTCGTTGAAGAAGGTTGGGACGTGCATGCCTTTTTACTGTCCCTCGGTAGTTCGGCTTCGTTTGACCACTGATGTTAATGTGACTTGATTACCCGACTCCACAGCTCAACGCATTCTTTATAACTATAAAAATGTCCCTTCCACCTGCCCAGTGCTCATAACTTTAGGTTATCGGTTCAAGTGCCGGATAGTCATTTCCTAGGATCAGCCTTCTTCTCTAGGGATTTTGACAGTGAACGGTTTCCTTTGCTTTACAGGTTCATATTTAAATATCATAAAGAGGACGGTCAAGTATCTTTGTCCGGCCGATATCATCCCGCCTTTCATTGATGTGGATTTAAGCGAATTGGATGCGGGCCAAAAGTTGGTGATGGGAGACCTGAAGGTGCATCCTGCTTTGAAGCTTATTCAGTCAAAAGAAGAGCCTGTTGTTAAGATCATGGGGGCACGGGTTTCTGATCAAAGGAAATCAAAATAAGAATCAAGGTAATTCTCTAATTGCTAAAGATGGGTGTCTGCAGCATGCTTTTCATCTCCTGTGCTTGAGATGATTTACTAACAATACTCATCGACTGGAATTGATGCATAACATGAGTTGAAATGAATTAGATACAATTCAAGGATCTATTTGAAATTTGATGATAACTATTGATCCTGTGTGGTCCCAAACTGCAGGAGATTACTTAGCCGTAACTCAATCCTGCCTACCTGCACGGAACTGTCAGCTAGATGTTTGATATTTGCATGCGCTTCAAGTAGTCTAGCTCTTGTCTGCTGCCCTGCAATTGGTTGTTTCAGGCTACCAGTATCAGTTGCATCCCTTTGCTCCGGTAATATGTTCTGAGCCCGAGACATCAATCATTTCTTACTTGCCCGTTGAGCAAAGTAGGAGATGGTTCGTTCTGTGGCTGCCCTGCAGTCCCTGGTTGTTCTGGTCTTTTGTTTCCTGTTCTTGGCATTAAAGTGAGGCGATGCAATAATTTTGGCAAGGTTGAGGTGGATAAAGTGAAATGAAAATGTCTCCAACTTCCGTGGTTTGTTGTATTTTTGCAGATTGTTATGGGGAGAATTCTTAGCCTAGAATTACATTTCGGCGGTCGAAAATACTAAATCGTTGCATTGATTTAACTTTACCCTCTGAAATATGGAGTATGTGATATGGTTGAAATCGTTGAGGTTATGTCTTATGTGATTCCTTGGGCAAAGAAATAATTTGCCATGTGTTAGTCTCAATTCTTTAGATTCCCATCTACAGATGTTGTCTCTATTGTTGAAATTACTTCTGCGATTATGCCTCCTTTGATTCTTCTGTAATGTGGTGGATGTTATGTGACCTGTCAAATATTCTTCGTGGGCTTGCCATCCCCTCTGAGTTTTCTCACGCATGAATTTCGTTTTCTTTTTCCTCCGTTATTACTCTTGTTTGATCACGTTTGCTTGATTATGGTGTTAGGAGCATCGGTGTGATTTCGCAATATTCTTGAATTTAGTATCCATCATTGTGCTCAAAGGCAATTCTTGTCCTTCATCACCTTTTTTTAACCACCATTTTCATAGCAACCTGTAAGTCATACATTATTTAATTTGCCACCCTAATGAATGAGACAAGAGAAACCAATTCTCATGGTAACAACGCGTCTTGCCAGCAGATATCAATCAATCACCATCTCCGAAAACTACATCACATTAACACGCCCTAATCCCCCAACTGACTCAGATTTCAATGCTCATGATAAAGGAAATAATCCTTATTTTGAATAGTTTTATATCGAGAAACTGATTAAATCCAAAAAAAAATTAAAAAATATCTATATTTTAGAATAAAAAATATCTATATTTTAGAATAAAAAATATCTATATTTTAGAATAAAAAATAAGAATTATCAAAAATTAAATTATTCTGAAATTAATAATTTTTGTTATGAATTTAACCCTATCTATTCACCTCTATTATAAGTAAAACTTCAGCGACTATAAAAAATTTCACTGACATCAGAATTTGCCTTGTCAACAATTGCAGTGTCACTATATATATCCCATACCAACCACTTGAGAGTCCCATTTCTTTTTATGCCCAAACACAGCACATGCTTGATGCTTCTTGAACTTCCCCACGCGCTCCCACCATGCCGGAAACCGACGACATTCAGGCGAAACCCCTCGCTCCCGAGGCAGCGGATAATGTCTACGCCCGCCGCCGCCGCCTCAAGCAAATGAAGCGTTGCGGCTATGTGACCGCAACGACGATACTACTATTGTTCCTTATCATCCTTATCCTCGCCCTGACAGTGTTCCGGGTCAAGAAACCACAGATCAGATTAAACGGGGTGACGATCCAAAAACTTGATCTTAATCTCACCAACATCGCCAAGCCGGAGATCAACGTGACTCTGGTGGCAGACGTGTCGATCAAGAATCCCAATGCTGCATCTTTTAGGTACGGGAACACGACGTCGTCGGTGTCATACAAAGGCGTCGTGGTGGGGGAGGTGGAGACCCCGGCAGGGTTAGCGAGGGCGATGAGGACCGCGAGGATGAATCTTACGATCGATGTGAATGGAGAGAAGCTGTTGACTGCCGCTCCGAATTTGCTGACAAACGTAGTGTTCGGAGGTGGAGATTTGGTTATGGATACTTATACGAAGGTTGAAGGGAGGGTGAAGATTATGAGTGTCGTGAACAAACATGTTGTTGTTGTGATGAATTGTAGTGTTAGTTTTGATGTTTCGAGTAGGGAGGTGAAGGACCAGCAGTGTAAGCAACATGTTTCACTTTGAGTGACTATTAATTTTACGGGAACTAGCGACTTGAACGTTACCTTATGTGCATTACATCCATCGGTCTTCGTCAAAGTTCTGCAACCGCTCGCATATTCGTGTCCGCTTTTGTAAGTTCATCTACTAGCAATTTGTTATACTCCCTCCATTCCAAAATATAAACAAGGTTTGACCCATTATATAGATTTATGTGTGTGTTGAATTTGTTATAGAAAAAAATATTTTTTTGTGGTAATGGAGTTTAAACACTTGAGAGAATAGATAGTGAGTATACTGTAACAGATTATGATTGTTTTGATTTTTTTTAATCATGAAAAAATTACTAAATTTGATATATTATATATATTTTAAAATGATCAAAATATACAAATGTTATATATATATTATGGAACGGAGAAAATATTCGAACTCTTGAGACTACTATATGATGTCTTTGAGTCAAAGTGCCTTCCTTGATCCGAAGGTTGAAATTCGCACACTTCTAGGTCGAAACGTTACAAATGCCGGATTTTACCATTCATAAAAGCTTGATAACAGACAAGATTTGTAACTTTTGTTGGTGCAAAAATACCCGGTTTTCACACAAACGAGAATAGTGAGAAACGAAAAGATTGAAATGGTCAGGGTATTGAGTCACCAAGTTGTGACCATGTCAATAACCCATACTATGCATATGCAGGCAGCATATATGGACTTTGGACGCGGTCATTGATGTTCTCGATCACCGCCACCGGCTTCAGTTCCAACCGCCAACCACTACAATAAGTATTTCACGCGGAGCATTTTCAATTAAATTTGGCCATCCTTGTAAACAATGTTTTCAGATCCAAATCGTTCATTGAACCGAAAAGTTCAACAGACGGATGGGTTATCGGTTCAATCCCGATCAAACCATCATCGAATCATCACGTAATAATTATATATTTTTTTAAATTATTAATATTACCTTAAATGTATATTGCATAGAGAAAATTATCCTATTTGATTTATTGCACATCACAAATTATGAAATACAGTGTGAGAAAAAGTAATGACAATGAAAAGAGAAAATAACAAACGATAAGACACTTATTTTATATAAATGTTAAAACTAGTTCAAGAAAAAACAAGCCCAAGGATAAAGCAGGCCCAAGCCCACAATTAGTCTTCATCTTCCTTTTGTTCTAATCTAAATTCTATCTTAAACGTGCAAGATGAACCGCCGCCATGGGACTCAAATTTCATTCTCAAAACCACCTTCGACGTCACACGCAGATCCATTCCACTTCCTCATACCTAGTCCATCCTTGAACATAACTATCACATAACGCCTAAAGGGGAAAAAATTAAGCATTCATTGTCTTGAACTTGAACCGTCCTTAACCGGAGAAACCGTTCCGAGTTACCGGTTCGAACGGTTTGACCGGCGGCTCACCGGTTTTGGACGGTTTTGAGCAGAAACAGGGTTGGAGTGGTTACCCGGACCGTCTTTGAGATCGGGTGGCGGTTTTTCCGGTCGAACCACCCAGTCCAGTCCGGGTTTCACAACATTGCTTGAAACAATTTTGAGCCGTCGGAGGAGCAAAGATCCATCTCAATTAAGACGAATCGATTATCAAATTATTGTCAAAATCGATAAATTAAAATCGATCGAAACGATTATTAAATAGTTTGATTTTATTTATAAAATAAAATCTATTATTTAATAGGAAAAAAGTTGAACCGAATCAATTAATCGATGATAAATCGATCAATCGATTTGTTTTAGAATCGATCATTGAACCGTTTAAAATTAATTATCATAGTTGTTTTACTTAAGGCTGTTAAATTTAAAAATCAAACACATTATATTATTTTAAATCTAAAATAACCTAATATCTTTTTAGTATAATGAATATTATATTTGCCCTTTTTTTTGTTAGAAATAAAAATATAAACCTTCAATCATATTTTTTATTTATCTTGGTAGAATATTTTTATATTTTGTTAATAAGAAAATTATTTCTTCAAATACTTTTTGTATAATTTATACCATTTTTTAACTCGATATATCATATTTATTTTTACAAACATGTGCGATAAAATTTTTTAATAAATGATAAGAAAATTTCATTTAATTCCCTAAAATTTTGACATTTGCACTTTGTTCTCCTCAATTTTGAAAATAGGTGCATTTTTCCCTACGAGAGAGATTTTCTGTCAAAAAAATATATACTTTCAGGGAAATCATGTGTCAAAAATCAAGGTTTTTCAAAGTGTTGAGGGATTAACTACTTATTTTCAAAATTGAGAGGAATAAAGTACAAAAGGTCAAAAGTTCATGAGGTTAAATATTATTTTTTCTAAATGAAATTTATATCTAATTATCGTTCAGTGGAGTTGCTTGACTGGTAAGCCGTTCCCCTCTCAATCGCAAACCAACAAAATGAACAAATATCATAACACACGTTTTCTACAAACTAATTCATCTTTTCCTTTTGTTGCATTTGCATGAACTCGTCCTCGTATCAACACTCATTACACATAAGAACGAAAAAAATTTCGATCCAAATAATACAACAAGTCTAATCACGATTAAGTCATATACACCCCTTTATTTTCTAAGTAGTAATTTGCATCAAAATTCAAGTCTGTCTCGACAAGGAAAAACAAAAAAAAGGTGAAAGAAGGCCGACTATTTGGTCATTGTGAAATTATGTAAAAATGAAATGATAGGAACCATATTTAAAGTCAAGTAATGATCATCAACCATTTCCCATTTCTCTCAAAGCATTATTCTTTGATACTAAACGTCAAACAAACACGACTTAGAAAAGAATTCATCCATTTTTAGGGTTATGACTTTATTTTTTTCACTTTTTTTGATTTCTTTTTAATGTCATGTCTCCCCTTTTGTCTATAAGATAGATGGTATTTCTGAATATCAAAATAAAACGCATGGCATTTTTTTCAGGCCTTTGCTTTGTTTTTTTTTTTTATATATATATAATGACAAACCTTGTAACACTTACAACTCTTTCTACCATACATTACAATACATAACCAACCCCTTACCCTTTAACATAAACCCAAAAATCCCAAAATCATAATTGACTTAAACGTATGCAAGGTTTAAAATAGTGTTCTTTGTGGAGCTTCACGCCTGTCCTTCGCATGCATACGTAGGTGTCTCACACTGAAGTTGCTAGCTCACAACCTCAAAGCTCAATCCACTCCTATGGAGTCAAACCTTCCTTTTATCCATTATACTCGCATCTATTCTTCGATCCCTTTTGCCTTTTTCCTTAACCACGAAACCCAGAGAAATGGCTTTTCCAATTGCTCGAAATCCCTCTTCGCCAGCAGCACCCTCTGCCTTCGCCGACAACGCCAACTCATCCCTAAAAACCCAACTCTGCCGTGGCGAAACCCTCTACAGTTTCTTCATCTGCACCTTCTCCCTAATCATCACCGAGATTGCCGCGCACGTCGGCTACGACTTCTTCGTCATCGACATGGAGAATGGCCATGGGTCCATCACCGAATCCTTATCACGCCTGCACGCTGTCTCCGGCACCAAAACCAAAGCCATCATCCGGCTCCCGGAACTATCCCCCATGTGGGCTAAGAAGGTCCTCGACTTGGGCCCCGATGGTCTCATGTTCCCCATGATCCACACCCCCGAAATTGTCAAAGCTCATCCGCCATAGATGGAGCTCAAAGAAAAAAGGTACATAGAGAAAAAGAAAAACAGAGAGAGAGAGAGAGAGAGAGAATCAGGGGAAAATAATTATCTCATTATTACCCTAACAACCTGTACAGTCAGCTATTTATACTCCATATAGTATACACGTATGTCCAGCTATGTAAACCAACTAAGAAAAATACAGTGCATCAGATACCAAGTCCTACCTATTACCTACCTACCCCCCCCCCCCTCCCAAAGCTGGAGGATGGATCGAAGGAATATGATGAACCATACCCAGCTTGGAGGACAATTGCTTCGCAAAACATTTGCAGCAATAGGAATATAAGAAAACTGGAGTACACCTTCGAGAACCTTGTCACGAGTAAAGTGACAATCGATCTCAATATGTTTCGTCTGCTCGTGGAAGACAGGATTTCGGACAATATGGAGAGCTGACTAATTGTCATATTGCAAGTGAATAGGTTCTAAACCATCAACACCAAGCTCCTGAAGAAGACGAACTAACCATGTAATCTCACATGCAGCATGTGACATGGCCCTATACACGGCCTCAGAAGAGGACATGAAAACAGTGCCCTGCTTCTTAGACTTCCAAGAAATGGGAGAACCCCCTAGAAGGAGCACATAACCAGTAGTAGACGGTCTCGTAACAGGACAAGCTGCTCAATCAGAGTCTGAAAATGCAACAAGCTGCAATCGAGGAGAAGCCCTGAGAAGAATGCCCTGACCAAATGTGCCCTGCACATACCTCAACACATGATAAAGAGCAATTAGATGATGCTCAGTAGGGTGCTGCATCTATTAGCTTAATGTTTGAACAGCAAAAGAAAGATCTGGTCTTGTATTCATAAGAAAGTTGAGTTTGCCTATCAGGACACGATATAAACGGGCATCATCCAAATAAGGACTGGAAACTGCATCAGATTTCCAGTTTTGAGGCAATGGGGTACTCACAGCTCGCATATCAGGCATAGAGAACTCCTTTAAAAGATCCTGAGTAAATTTGTGTTAACACATAGCCATCTGGAGTATGGCTCACCTCAAACCCCAAGAAATAATGAACCGAACCCAGATCTTCAATGTTGAATATATCAATCAAAGAGCACTTCAGCTGTTGTATATAAGAAGCATCATAACCTATGACTAACAAGTCATCAACGTACACAGCAACAATGGTGAGATGAGAACCATGATGCCTAAGAAACAAGGAGTAATCATTGCGAGACTGAACAAAACCTTGCAGCCTGAGAGACTGAGTGAGTTTATCGAACCACTGCCTAGAAGCTTGTTTCAATCCATACAAGGATTTTTTAAGCTTGCAAACGAGATGCTGAGGATTAGAAACACCAGGGGGTACCTTCATGTAAACATCTTTAAAAAAATTCCCATGCAAAAACGCATTGTTAACATTCATTTGATGAATGGACCAAGACTTAGAAGCAGCCAATGCAATCACGGCCCTGATAGTACTCATCTTAACCACTGGAGAAAACGTTTCATCATGATCCTCACCCTCCTTCTGAGTATAACCAATAGCAACAAGCCTAGCCTTATATCTCTCCAAACTACCATCAGCCTTCAACTTCACTTTATACACCCATTTAGAGTCAATAGGCTTCTTCCCAGGTGGTCAATGGACCAAATCCCAGATACCATTCTCATACAAAGCCTTCAGTTCCTTGGACATAGCTGCTCCCCAATGAGGGTATAAGGCAGCTTCCTTGTAAAAACAAGGCTCGAAAAAAGCATCCAAGGAAGCAATATGAGCCCTAGCAGCACAGAACAAGGATTGATAGTGAACCATATTGCACCAATGAGGTCTCTTGTCACACTCATAAGCCTTCAAATAAGCAGACGGTTTGGAGACTCTTATGAGATTTTCTTTGTGGTGGTGGTGCAAGAGACATGAGTTTTTGTGGTGGTGACTCAGGAAATATAGGATCTGGTGGTGGTGACTTAGGAAATATGGGGTCTTGTAGTGGTGACTCAGGAGATATGAAGGAAGAAGAAACAGGGGAGTTACATAAAGAAGAGACAAGGGGTTGACTAGTGGAAAAGACCCCCAAAAAAGGTTCATCAATAATGGAAAGAAAACTGGGTGACTAGTTTGGTGATGCATGTCTTTTGATTAACAAAACTGGGTGGCATGAGTCCTAAAAAACTCAAGAGCATGACCTTATCACTTTGACAGTAATAGCAAATTATTTCTCCACAAAAGTGATGAAGGTTCTAAGATTATAGAATGCATTGCTCTTGTGAGTAAGTAAATATACCCAAGTAGTTCGAGAATAATCATCAACAATGGTTAGAAAGAATCTATACCCCCGTGGAGTTTAATGTTGACAGAGACCCCATATTTCAATGTGTAAAAGCTCAAATATACCACTTGATAGAACTTTGAGAAAAAGAAAGTCTATGTTGTTTAGCTTGAGGACAAACACTGCATACAGAAGATAACTTATGGCATATGAAAGACAAATAATCAATATGCCTGAGATCATGAAAATTCACATGGCCTAATCTCATATGCCAAATTTCAATATCATCAATTGCTGAAACAAAATGGCAGTATGAAACATAAAGAGATAAAGACAAAATATACTCATTTTTGTACGCGTCGCTAGTGACATAATAAAGTCACTCAGCTTGGTTACCAAGCATCAGATGCTTGTTCACTGAAGGGCTTTGAAGAACACAAGAGGTTCCATCAAAAACCAATTTAGCAGACATCTGTGTAGTGAGTTTACTGACAGATAATAAGTTGAATTGAAAATGTGGGACATGGAGGACAAGTTAGTGAAGTCGTAGTTGAGGTTACACCTATGATCACGTGTGGCTTTCATAGCTTTAAACTCAAATAAGGATCTCGGTAGAAAACCTGAAGTACCATAAGAAAGCATATGGCAGAACTGCTTGGTTTACCCACAAGGCGGGAGCTAAGGAATTGGCTCCACAGGAGCAGAATACGAGCTAGGGAAGCGAGTAGCTCTTTCGTGATATAATTTCTTTCTTCTTGTTGACCCATGACCTTCTAAACGGCCTTTGGCAAATCAAGCCATTTCTTTTATGACTTAGGGAATCTAGTAGCTCCAGTAAAGGTGAAAGAATGGACAATAAGAAAACAAGTGCCAAAGAAGATGAGGAGACAGGACAACTTTCCCAACATGTTTGACTTCTATCCTTTTGCCATTAGGCATAGTAATGAAACAAGGGTGAGAAATAGAATAGACAGACTCAAATAGGCTCAAACGAGGGGTAATATGGTCACTCGCACCGCTACCAATTATCCACTCATGTCCATTATTGCTAGCTAAAAGACATGGATGTTTACCTGCCAGCATGGAACTATGACTGACATGGATCTTCTCACATTGTGAAGTCCCAATCACATTCTTAGATGTTTCAGCATTCTGCTTCACAGGTTCACCATTGCTACAGGCAGCATTAGCAGAGAACTTCCTACCTCTATTGATCTTCATACCAGGAGGATAGCCATGTAATTTGAAACATCTATCAATTAGATGTTCCTTGTTCTTGCCATATGTACAGACCAAATGATTTTTATCTCCATTTCCACCACTCTTCTGATTCCCTTTCTCATCACGTTTCTGATTAGTCATATTCATCCCAAACGATCTCTAATCTGAATACAAAGCAGCTGCATCATTCTGGATCATAGGCATATTGTACACATCTCTTTGTTTCTCTTCCTAGAGAACTAATTAGTACGTCTGAGAAACTGAAGGAAGAGGATCAATCAAGAGTATATTCTCCCTCACAGTTCGATAATTATCATTCAATCCCATCAAGAACTGCATGAGTTTCTGATTCTGCAGTAATTCATTCACCGCCTTACTAGATCCATAGGTACATGAAGGAATCTGAACCAAAAAAGCATACTCATCCCAGAGTTTCATTATCTTAGTGAAATAACGACTAACAAACATGCTTCCTTTTGAGATTTGACATAAATCTCGTTGGACCTGAAAGATCTTAGCACCAATCGCCTTTCTATACCTGTCCCAACTCTTCCCAAATCTCAGATGCAGAATCACAGTAAACAACACTCTCCGCTATGTCAATGTTGTTACATCGTTCCCATTGTGAAAGATGAGTAGAATTCGTTGCAGGCTTGTTGCAGCTACCACGAACAAGCCCTAGCTTATTCTTCGCCATCACGACACCTCAATTGTATGCTTCCAGTGATTGTAGTTCTCTCCATCAAGAACCTTGCTGGATAAGGAATAATTATTCGGATGATCTGAGTGGTGAAGAAACAACTCATGACCAATATCAATCGAACCTTCGCCATTCGTTCTAACAAAAACATTCGAACTCTTCGATTCCACCATTTCCTCAATCGATCGAAGATTTATGGTTTCTCAGTCACGAAAGAGAAGAAGAAAGACGAATTGGGATCGAAAAAACAAGTATCGATCAAAAATTTCGCTCTCATACCATGTCAAAGCTCATCCGTCAGGGATGGAGCTCAAAGAAACGGGGAAAGGTGGAAAGAGAAAAAGATATAGCGAGAGAGAAAATCAAGGAAAAATGATTATCTCATTATTACCCCAACCTGTACAGTCAACTATTAATACTCCATATAGTATATATGTATGTCCAGCTATGTAAACAAACTACGAAAAATACATTGTACCATATACCAAGTCTTATAGAAATGGCCCGACAGGCTGTGGCATGCACCCCGTGATCCAGGTCTCCAGGTACGGGCTCGATAATAAATACATCGACTAATGGAGGATAATGAAGTGCTGATCATGTGTCAGGTGGAGGCCGAGGAGGCGGTGGAGAGGATCGAGGACATCGTGGATGTCGATGGAGTGGACTGTATAATGATTGGGCCCGTAGACATAGGTGTCACCATGGGGTGTATAAGGAACCCCGGGAATGTGAAGGTGAGGGAGATGGTGAGGGTCGTGGAGGAGACTATGCGAAGACGAGGCAGAAGTGACGGACGTGAAAGGGTTTACTTGGCTGGGTTTGCGATGCCGAATGATGGGCCAATTGGGATGAAGGAGAGGGGTTATGATATGGTGTGCGGTGGTGTTGATGTGGGGTTGTTTAGGGATGCTGCACTGGATGATGTTTATAAGTTCAAAATGTCAGAATTGAGAGCATAGGCATTAAATACCTCGTAGTGATTCATGGAGAAGGTTATGCTAAAGTGTTTGTAATACTTTAGATACTGATTATTGCATAACAATATTAAAAAATAAAAATTAAACATTTTGTGTGTGTGTTTTTTTTTTTTTTCAGTAGACAACTATCTTATTCCAATAGGAGAAATTGTGAAAAATACCATAGAGAAGATACCATTAAATATTTTTAATTTTTATAAGATCCCAAATTATCCAAATTGTTTACACAATCCTCCATATTCAAATTACTCAAATCATTTTCTCTCCTTTACACGAGCAATCTCCAAAATTGTGATATCCAAGTGCAGACATCCATTAAAGCACACAATGACTCAAACTGTATTCAAATTTTGATTGTGAAAATTTTGACAAATTAGGATTTTCTCAAACTGACTTCGATTTCGAATTTATTTTGGATAACAATAGGAATAATTATTACATTGATTCTTGAAGAATCATAGTGCTTATGGTGATAAATTAGGGTGTTATTGATCCATTTCGATGCAACTCATGCGTACATATGAAGAAGAAGGTCTTGCGCATCATATAATAGGCCTATACAAAAAAATAGTACGTTTATTGAAAAATATATCATATATATCACTCAGAATTATACAGATGTACTACTTGTGGAGCACATATTAATTTATCATTTAGATCGTAGTTGTATAAGGAATATCTACCATGTTTCTCCTCACCACATCTTCAACAAAAAACAAAAAAAGGATGAAAAAAAGGATCCAAGTGATGATCGATAATGATGGAGATGATGATCGACGATCGATCAAGTACCTAGTCATCGCGCGATTAAATCAAATCGATGACGACGACGACGATGAGCGATGATAGAGATGATGATCAATGATCATCGTCAATCAGAGAAAGGGAAAAAAAACACAAGAAGAAAAAAGAGAAAAAATAAGAAGAAGAGCAAATTAAGGTATCTTTTTGAAATAAATCTCCAAAACGGTATCCCAGGAAATTTTCACTATTTTCCTCCCAAAACGATACTTTCAAATAATTTAATAAAAATTAACAAGATTTGTTCAGAATCAAATCTATTCCAAAAGGTGATTAAAAAAAATTAACGCACTATATAAAATACACTGATGATGAATATTTAACCTTTTTATTTGCTCTTTCCTCTTCAATGTATTCGAAAATCAAGAATCTGTTACTCATTCTTAATCCGTATAGCAACTCTTCAAACCCTCATAAATACGCATCATCATATGTCGTCATTAGTATATCTCATCATCTATCGCCATCGCATCAGTACATCATCACCTCATATCAATACACTTTCCGTCACAATCACCATCCGTCATCACTATGTATCACCAGCCTCATCATTATCTGTCGCCATCAACACGTTGTCGTATGTGGTTGTCGTCGTTAGTTCATCGCAGTCCGTCTTCGTCGTTGTCATTGTTGTACTACGTTGTCATCGTTAGTCTATCGTGATCGTCCGTCATTGTCGTAGTCCGTCGTTGTCATCATACGTGATCGTCATCGTCGTTAGTTTATCCTGAAATCATACATGACAGACCACAGATACCCTCTTGTTAACACTGTGATATTGGTTAAACATGTAAATCCATAGCTTCTTCTCGAAACAGGGGATCAACATGTAACGACGTCAAAGGGTCTCCTGCAGCGAGATACCCCACAACCTGACAACCTCACAGGATTGTCTACGCGTATGAGATGATTAGTCGCAACTACTCATTCTTGTACAGTTTAACATGACATCTTCATCAAGCCACAGTGTAACAACTCGGTAGGATTAACAAACTTGGAGGTTAATCTCACCTCTCATAAATTCATTCCTATTTTACATGTTCATCTTTAACATAACATCATTTATAGGATTAATCTGTATTAACTCTAACCTTTATCCATTATCGTATGTCAAATCTTGTAAACCTAACACTTGTCTATATCACAATCATATAACATACGGGGTTAACGAAGAAAAATCTACCAAAATCCTAGCATTAGGACTATCAGAGTTAGGTTACCATGAATTGCGATAAGCTACAAGTACTACCATACAATGATACAATAACACAAAAATACAAACATAACATAGTACAACATAACTCAGCGCGCAGGGTAAAACTACCCATCACGCGTTAATATACAACTAGTATATTAACATGTATCGTCATCCAAATCAAGAATCTAAACGTTACCTTGTTATGTGAGTTTCGGATTGTTTACATTATACCAAAAGAAGAACAGTTTACGTCTCAGTTCCTGCACAGTATAAGTACGATACGTTCGTTACTACATATTTCTTTCATATATTTCTACGTATTTACGTGTATTATACGTCCATAAATACGTCTACTACGTCATTACGTATTCTTACGTACATTCCGTTATTTCCACGTATTTACGTATATCGCACAAGTACGTAAACTACTACTTATTTTTATTCAAACTTTACATTTTTGGCCTTTTTATACAACCAAACGCGTATTTTTCTACGTTTTCTTGTCCAAATACTGTATTTTAATAGTCATAGAGGATAGATAGGTTGATACGGCACACAAATACGTCGAAAAATGAATTTCTAGATTGGCTGTGAAGGCGTCGCGGCCGCTACAAGTCTTGTCGCGGCCGCGACAGGATACGGACAGTGACCTGACAGTTTTTCAGATTATCATGCCTAATTTCGAACACACATAACTTTTTCATTTCTTAACCAAATGGAGTGATTCTTGATTCATTGGAAACATCAAGAAATCCTCTACAATTTTTCTGCAAGACGCATTTGCTGAATCAGGCTTTAAATAGGGTAAAAATACGTTCTAATATCAAACGTCAAAGCTGTCCAAGAACGGATATGGACTGGTTTATTGGTTTTTGCGTTTTACCCAACCAATTCAATCGCAAATGATCTAAAACTTCATAAACATAATATTTACTTAGTTCTTGTCATGTTTGTTCAATTTTGGACTTGTTTGATACGTAAAACCTTAGGTTTTGGATCTCACGAGTATAACTCATCTTTTGGTTCAAATATCACGTTTCTTTGGCCGTGACCTGTTTTTTTTTTTTTTTTTTTTTATCACATATGATCAGTTAGAGGTTATGAACAAAGAAGAAAAAGCTCACCCTCTTGTTGAAACGGATTTGAGCTTGTTTTGCTTTCCTTTAACGTGATTAACTCGACTTCACCCTTTCTTGTTTTGTGACTCGTGTCTCCCTCTCTCGGTCTATTCTCCTTCCTCTAATGATGATCTTCCCTGCGACTTTGTCTTCTCTACCGTCTTGCTGTGTTACTTGAGCAAAAAAAAAAAAAAAAGGAAACGATGGAAGGAAGTCAAGACAATGAAGAGAACAAGAGGAAGAAGAGAGTGAAGTAAAGAGGAGAGTGATGGAGATGTGCTGCTTCTTTTGCTTCCTGGACTTCCCTTGATGCTGAGGATGGGTGGAGCAGTGGGTGGAAGGGAGTGCGGAAGGTGGTTGAGGTGGTGATCATGGTGGAGGAGAAGTGAGTTGGGTGGAGTTAGGCGGGGGAGTGGGTGGATATTAAACAATAACGTTCTCGATTTGTTTAATCGTAGAATTAATTAATCCCATATCTCTCACAGCGTTCTCTCAAATTTTACCACCATGCTTAGAAAATCATGTTATTAATTAACATATAATTTTCCAAATTTTTTCACGATAAAAAGTTATCCCAACTTTGTCACAAGTTTTAATGTTATGAACGTAGCGTTACGTCTCAAAATTTTGAAATGATATTCGTTTCTCTCTTTTGATTTATTATATAAGAAGAAAACGCATATTCTCGCTACGTTTATCAATTATAATAACTATTTGGTCACAATTTTTTTATATTCATTAATATTTATTTGATCTCAATTTTCTGGGACTTTACATGTACTATGTGATAGATTTTAATATAGGCTTTGTTTCCATCAATTTGGAAAACTTAATCATTTAGAGTATTCAATAGTCTATTACCTCGTGCAGTAATACACGAGATGAAATAAAAAAAAAAAATATATATATATATATATAGATCGCGTGATAAAAGAGATATTTGTGATAATTTTTATAGCTGATATAATAGTGATAAGGTAATATTGGATATAAATCGTTTTATTTGTCAAAGATTTTGCAAATGAAATCTTGTGGAATTGACATTTCATATTAATCATAGATTTGACATATATTTGGATTAAATCTTTATCTCTTAAATTTAATCAAAATATATGAATTAATCAATCCATGCTATTGGTTAATAGTAGATTTTATTGGTTAAATTTTATCCAAAAAAAAAACTATTTAATTGTATTTTTTAATTTGTTGAGAGTGAAACATTTAACGATCAAGATTAAATTATTTATTTTGAAAACAAAACATTCTCTATTTATTTAGTTATATAATATGGATTTCAAAATGTCTCAACAAATGTTATATTTTATATTCTCTCCGTCCACTTAAAAATTAAAATGATTTGATTTGTATCAAATTCATACATTAGTGCTTACATTTTGTGCTGGTGAAGAATCTCATATGTGAGTTTATGAAGGTTAAGTATAGGAGTGGAAAATAAAAACACATTTTGGAACTTTGTATTAAAAGAAGTCCCAGTATGAGGAAATATTACCGTGTATTTTTTACCGAAGTATTGTTTTATATTTCTCTCGGGAGGGAGGAAGATCACACCTAAATATTTGACCAGGTACATCGAGATTATGTAAATGGATTAAGATGTTAATAACCTTAAGCTGAAAGAAAGCGAATCCATTTCTAGGATCTGGATAGATATAAATGAACGGCAGAGATCACGCCCTCATCACCGGCCCCCCTGATCATATAACAGCCTTCACCACACCTCAGCTCTCCAAAGAAAGCGACAACACCAGTGTGGAAACGAAACCCTCTCAATCTCCATCATCGATTCATCATCTCCTTCAGCTGCTGATTAGGGTTTAATCAATCAATGGCGGATCACTTCCACGATTCCTCGGATTCCAAGCACGAATCCTTCCTCGAGAAACTCGCCGACAAGATCCACCACGGCGGCGACTCCTCCTCCTCCTCCTCCTCGGATTCCGATAACGACAAGCCGTCGTTGAAATCGAAAATCTATCGTCTGTTTGGAAGAGAAAGGCCTGTTCACAAGCTCCTCGGCGGTGGTAAACGTACGGCTCTCTGTCATTATCGTCTCTGTTGTTTTTTTATCTGATGCTTTTTTCACTTTTATTTTTTTGCTCGTAGATCCACATAGCTTTCATTTTGAGTTTGGTGTATAAGTGGAAGATAGGAATTGGGTTATCGGATTTGATTTCGATTGGTGATTTCGTTTACGATTTGGATGATGAGATGTGGTTTTTTGGGACTAGTGTTTGTAATTCGGTTTGATGGGAATCTGCTGATACTGTGACTTTTGATTTCATTTTGTGGGGTTTTTTCACACAATCAGCGGGCGATATATCGATTCGACGTAGAGCGGTGTTATTTGGGGGTGAATGAAAAATTGGCACCTGATTCATTGCTCTGTTCGCTTAGTACGACAACAAGAAACCTCATTTTACCAGCCTCCTGCTGAAATAATATCTCGATTATGACCTGCGAAACCTTGATTACGATTCTTTAAGAAGAGCGAGTCCAACCATGAGCTATATCTAGTGTTATATCTATATTTTAGAACCAAATCACAAAAGGCAAAAGCAGGGCTCCAACCATGAGCTAAGCTAGTTCTAAAAAGAACCATGCTGCTATCTTAACTCATTGGTTGTAGCAATTAGCATACGGAACAATGTTCTCCTTTCATTCTGTGGCTGTGAATTAGTTGTTTTTTTTTTTTTTTTTGTGTCCCTTTGTGCGATGGAATAGATGATGTCTGCTGGTAAATTCTTCGGTACAGCTATGCTCGATGGACAATATTTCGAATGATATTTGAGCTATGTTTTTTGATAGTTTTTGTGTGCCAATGGTTAGTGTCTGAAATTATGATATTTGTCTCTGTTCGATGTTCGAAAACTAGTTTGTCAGTCAAAAGTTCAGGGCCTAGTTGGTATGACTTTTGTTTCTTGTTTTGTGTTTTCATTTTAATGGTTGATGGGAGAAAAAAACTGATTGTTTTCGGTTTCTGTTTTTGACATGGATGAAACGAAAATAGAAAAAAAAGGTTTTTAATTTTTGTTTCTTGTTTAAAATGAGTCACTATGAAGGCTCTGGCGGCCTAACTTTTTTTTAGAATGTCTCAGTATTTAGCTTAAACTGATAGAAAGTAGGCGTAGCTGATCCTTCGACATATACTGATCTCCTTTTGTTTTCTTTCCTCCTTTTATTTGTTCTTTGTTGATTGTTCTTTTTGGGATATTAGCAACTGCTATTTGCTATCTACTATCTGCAAATTCTTTGTGAGCCATCTTGTTTGTATGTTTTTTACTTCAGCTGCCGATGTCTTGCTCTGGAGGAACAAGAAGATTTCGGCTGGGGTTCTTGGAGGGGTCACTTTCGTGTGGTCTCTTTTCGAGGTGTTTGAATACCATCCGCTGACTTTCATCTGCCATCTCTTGATTGTATCACTTGCTGTGTTTTTCTTGTGGACCAATGCTTCATCCTTCATCAACAAGTAAGCTCTTGAACTTGCAATGGAGTATTGTACTACTATTTGCTTAGTTACTTTCTCAAAAGGGGTGAAGGTGTTGCATCAGCAGCCAATACACTAAAATGCTTCTCTAAAATGCTTCATCCTTCATTATTCATCTGCTGGTTGCTGCTTGTATGGGAAAAATGTGTCGTGTCTATCTATAGTTGGTAATGGACTGACCGAGGTTTACGAAGAAGACACATGAAAAAAGTTGCGGAATGATGTACCAACAGAAGCATTTCATATGTTTGCAGCTTCCTTAACATTCATAGTTGTTATCTCTACTTACCTGTGCATTGTGTATATACATAGGGCTCCACCGCGCATTCCGGATACACTTATTCCTGAGGCCCCTGTTCTGCAATTTGCATCAGCCTTGAGATATGAGATCAATCGTGGGATTGCCACTCTTCGAGATATCGCCCCAGGGAGAGACCTGAAAAAATTTCTATTGGTATGTTATCTGTGACACAAAGTATTTTCTCTGAGTATTTGACCATTCATTCCCTTACGATTGCTGTGATGGTTGCAACTTTCATGGATTCCCTGCTTTCTTTGATCAGGTGATTACTGGTTTATGGCTACTCTCAATAATCGGCAGTTGCTGCAGTTTCTTGACCTTGTTTTACATTGGTAAGGACTGAAACGGAATGAATGTTGATGGTTGACAACTCTATGTTGCTGTCAATCTGATCATTGGGACTTTCTCTTTTTCGTGACATAGGCTTTCTGTTGCTGCATACACTTCCTGTTCTGTATGAGAAGTATGAAGATCAAGTGGATTCATTCGCCGAGAAGGCCACTGCTGAGTTGAAGAAGCAGTATGCAGTGTTTGACGCAAAGGTATTGAGCAAGATACCGAGAGGCCCCTTGAAAAACAAGAAGAGGCTTTAAGGCAGCTCAGGGATATTATTACTAGTATATTTTTGGTGGTGGAAAGTTGGTTTTTTGGTTTCATGGGCTCTGGTATCTGCTCATAGTATTTGCTTATTTCACTCGAGCCAGCGGTCCATCGACTTTTGTGTTCTGTGACTCAGCTTTGCGTGATTATTCCTATTAGTGTGGCTTGTTCATAAGTACTGTTTAGTGTCTACCATTTATTTGGTGTCTGCTACTTTGCTCACCGGTTTGGTCGTTGATAAATACTGTTTGATTTCATTTGCTAATTACTAGCTTGTGAATTTCTTTTGTTCATTTTTTATTTCTTGGTCATGTCGCATTTGGTCCATCTGGTAACCAAGGATTGCACTCGCCCACTGAAGTATTGCTCGAGAGTGGAGTGTGAAGTGTGTGCTCTTGTATAGGCACTGTGATGTCAAGGTTGTCATGTTTTGGTCATTAGCAGGGTAATGTAACTTTGTAACGATGATTTATGGAACACCGGTCATGTTTCAATGGTTAATTGAATGGATCATTAGCAGGGTTATGCCACCCAGTTGTCGTACGTAACACGGCTACTGCACATTTTGGGTAAGGGGTTAACAGCTCCAGTATGAGTTTGAAAGGGGTTTACAGGGCTCCGGCTTGAGTTTGATCAACTGATTCTTTCTGAGTTGTATTGTTCATTCTTATCCATATCTAAATTTTCAAGTTTGGTTGTGGTTTCTTGGTGATCCACTTGGTTAGATTCTCAAAAGTCACCCTCAAGATTCTGGGGATCGTATGTCGTAAGCTGAATGGATGATCAATGCATTCGTTGATACCGAGCCACACATGTAGAACCGGGCCATTTTAAGGTCAATGCATTCATTGACACCGAGCCACACATGTAGAACCGGGCCATTTAAAGGTCGATGCATTCATTAATCCGAGCCACACATGAAGTATCGGGCCATTTAAAACTTAAAGTTGTCTATGGGTTTTGTTTTTGATTTTCTGTTTTATTTAACTAAATTCGGATTGTTTGGAGTAAACAAATACAAGATCTTTTTTCCGAATTTATACACAAATGCCGAGCAGGGGATAAAAGTTTTTCAATTATTATTTAAATCGATTCATTCTCGAATATTATTTAACAGAATAAAATAAAAACGTGCTTATGACAGAACGGACTAATCAGTTTTTTCATAATAAAGTCAAAATAGAAATAGGAGGTTTCAGTCAAAGAGTTTTTCCTAGAGCGGCAATATCATTCATCTACTATGGCTTAAAGACTAAGACTCTTCTGTTCATTCTTATTGATAGTAATAAATTTTTAGGTGCATACTCGTTCCCCTCTAACCTCTATCAGCAACACACTTTCAATAATTTCGTTCTTAGTGTCATAAGATAACAGTTGTAGGTAACATAAGTGGATTATAATCGTTTTATCTAGGGCGAATGCACTTTTAAGATATTTTGTTATTAGATTTTTATTTATTCTTTTAATTAGTTTATTTAAATATTTATTTATTCCTCTCTCATATAAAATTCTTCAGTAGTTTCATCTCTCTAGTTATTTTTGCTTCATATTTCTTTATTTTTTTTTAATTGTTATTTTTGCTTCCATACTCATTCTAGTTATTTTGTTTTCATATTTCTTGATAAGTTTTTTGTTTAGTTCTAATATTATTTGCTTTGTTTGTTGTTTTGTGTCGGATGTCTACTTATAAGGACATCAGAAACAACGTTTTTGTTGGTTTTGTCCTCACAAACAGAGAGAGAAGACCATGTACATTGTCTTTTTCACTGCAAAGCAACAAAGATAAAAAGGTATCTTTCTTTATTTTAATTTAATTATAATATTTTTTAATTTTAATTTTAATATAATATTTTTATTTTTTATTTATTTAATAATGAATTTATATTTTAAAATAGTCAAATTATTACACCAACTTCTTCCTTCTTCTTTCTCTTCTCTCTTAAATCCCACTTACATCCATTATTTTTGACAAAATATTTTTTTTATTAAATTTCATATAAATTCAATACACATATATAAAATCTCCTATCGAATCAAACTGTTATAATTAAATTAGGACGATGATAATATATTATGTTTTTTTCTTAAACCCTAAGTGTGGTTGTCCTAGGACTCCGGTACATTTTCGATGCCTGAACTTTTCCCAAAAGAAAAACATACACAGAGAAACCATCCCATCAACTTTCACATTTTGTATTTTTTCCCTAAAGTCTATAAAGAGAAGCCTATGTGCAAAAAACTATCCCCAACAGTAACATCCTTCTTTTATCAAAGGGCGACGTTACCATAGGCTCCCCAGCGGAGACTACTTTTGACAACAC
>JAOVYX010000034.1:97175-109461 GCA_035668315.1 Drosera spatulata | reverse complement strand
TATTCTTCGATTAGATTCACTCTTTCAGTTGGTATCAGAGCAGTTCTTCATATAAGATTTGCATCTTGTGAAGGATCTTTGGATATTACATAGAGTTTCGGTTGCATGCTGTTAGAAGTTTCTTGATTCTTGATTATTGTTTTTCTGTTATACTGTTTCTTGTTTGTTATTATAACGATTAACGATTTTTCTAGTGTGCGTCCTCCGATGTGCAACATCGAGAGATTTGGTTATTGGAAGGTACACAAGAGGGTATGTCATGATGCTATAGACAAAGACCTGTTTGAGACAATTCTCAACAGCCCATATCAACCACAATCTCCTAATCTCCAAGATACTACTTAGATGATTCCAAAACCAAGAGCTCAATGGTCCGATGAAGATAAACAGATCGTTAGAATAGACAATAAGGCAAAGAACAATCTCTATCAAGCCCAAGAGGAGGATTTCTTTGAGCACGTTGTCCATTGCACGATAGCCAAGGAAATTTAGGATTCGTTGGTTGTAAAGAATGAAGGGACAAACGACGTCAAGAAGAATAAGCTATCAATATGGGTATAACAATATGAGTCTTTCGAATCCAACTCTGGTGAGTCATTGACAGAAATCTTCGAGCGTTACAATATTCTACTCTACCACTTGAAGATGTATGGAAAGATCTATGATCTTGAGGACTCCAATCTCAAGTTCATTAGAACACTTCCAATATTCTGGGATTCAAAGACAACTGCTATGCGAGAGGCAAAGGATCTATCTACCATGACGTTGCGAGAATTCTATGGCAATCTTCAAACATACGAGTTAGAGTTCAAGCAGAGGAGATCCCATGAAGATCCATCAAAGTCAGTTGCACTGAAGGTGCATCCTTGTCTCCGATGATGTCATCTTATGTATGTGCCTTGATCCATCTTCTTTTGTCTTGATCAGTGGTTGTGTGTTCCAGTTGTTGTTGTATTATGAGCTACTCTGGCTCTGCTACATTATTGTTCTCTTCAGTGTGTGCAGACTACTCATCCTTTTCTACAGCTTTAGATCCCTTGTCTGTATCTTGTTCATCATCTATGCATGCATATTCCTCATCAAAGACATTAGCATCACGCATGGATATTTCATATTCATCAACAGACACATGAACTGACTCCTCAACTGTTTGTGTTTTCTTGTTATATACTCTAAATGCTTTACTAGTTGTGGAGTACCCGGGAAATGTTCCCTTATCTGTTTTAGGATCAAATTTTCCTAGATGATATTTATCATTGTTATGTATATAGCATTTGCATCCAAAAGCATGAAAATATTTGACACTTGGTGTCTTTCCTTTCCATAGTTCATTGGGGGTCTTTTTGTGCAACTTATGTATGAGACACTTATTTTGGACATAGCATGCAGTGTTTACTGCTTCTCCCCAGAAGCTTTTTGGTAAATTAGCATCAGCAAGCATTGTTCTTGCAGTTTCTATAAGTGTCCTATTTTTTCTTTCTGCTACACCATTTTGTTGAGGTGTTCTAGGTGTTGAAAAGTTATGTTTAATGCCATGATCATTACAGTAAACATCTACTACTTTTTGATCAAATTCAGTGCTATGATCACTTCTAATTGTGAGTATTTCAGTACCCTTCTTGTTTTGGAGTTTCCTTAGAAATCTAGTTAGCAAACTGTAGGTTTCACTCTTTTTGTGTAGGAACATTACCCATGCATATCTTGAATAGTCATCTATAATAACTAGGATATACTTCTTTCTATTTAAGCTTTCTATTTCTACTGGACCAAAAAGATCCATGTATAGTAGTTTTAGTATTCGAACTGATTCTGATGAATTTAGTGGTTTGAAACTTTCTCTAGTCTGCATTCCCTCTTGGCATGGTCTGCATCACTTGTCATTTTTTAACTTGATTTAAGGAAGTCCTCTCACCAGGTTTTCTGTGGACAATTTAGCTATGGTTTTGAAATTCAAGTGAGCTAATCTTTTATGCCATAAAAAGTTTGTATCTTTAGCACCTTTTGTATAAAAGTATGTAATCTGTGCTGACTGAGATGAATTGAAGTCTACTGCATAGATATTTCCTTTTCTAGTTCTTATTAGCTTGACTTCTTTGGTGATTTTGTCTCTTACTTGACATGAATCATGAGTGAAAGTGGCATCATAATTTTTGTCACATGACTGGCTAATGGAAAGTAGGTTATGCTCTAAACCTTTAACATAAGCTATATCTCCAAAGATTAAGGAACCTGTACCAAGGGTTCCATAACCTTTAGTTTTACCTGCCTTGCCTCCTCCAAAGATGATTAGGGGTCCGTCTTCTTTTCGGTAATCTTTCAGAATGCTTTTTTTCACTGTCATATGTCCAGAACATCCATTGTCCAGGTACTATGTTTCACCCAGTTGTTCCTGCAGTAAAGCATTGAAAGCTTGTGCATGGTACCTACAAGTATGGGTCCTTGTTAGTTTTGGTCATCTACACTTGAATAATTTTCTTGTGTGCAATCCAATATTCGAATGACTTGTGGCCAGGTTTACCACAGGTATAGTAGTAGACCCTTGGTCTTATTGCCCTAGGTGATCTGCAAGTGTTTCTCCACCTCTTCTGCTGCATTCTGCATGTGTAGACAGGCTTCAGATGTGATTTTCTCCATGTAGTAGTGGAAGTATTGTTCCATACTGAGTAGTTTGGTGCATACTAGGGTCTACATACTTGTTTCAATTTTATGATTCTAGACCTTCTGCACCAGTTCGTGCTGGTACTTTTCTCAAGGATTTAACCGTTTGGGTTTGAGCAGTAGAGGCCTTACTCCTCTGCTCTCCTTATTCAGTAGAGGCTTTATCCTTCTTTAAGACTTTTGTAGAGGTCTGCTTTGCCTCTTTCTGACTGGTTGTGACATTATCAAGCACTTTTGAGTGTGACAGATCATTCAACCAGTCCTTGTAACCTAATCCTGTCTTATCATATGAGAATTATCCCATGAATAGCCTGTTAGTACAAAATCTGATTCCCAAGGATACCATGCACCAAGATCTGGAGTTTCTTTGAGATATCTCAGTATTCTCTTTACTGCAGCGTAATGGGATTCCTTGGGATAAGATTGATACCTTGTACATACGCAGACTGAGTATTGGATATCTGGTATGCTTGCAGTAAGGTATAAAAGTGAGCCTATTATTCCTCTATACGTTGTTTAGCTTATTTGTTTTCCATTCTCATCCTTATCAATTTTTATAGCTGCACCCACGGGGGTTTTCATATTACTTGCAGTTTTTAATCCATATTTCTTGACTGTGTCTTCAGGTACTTGGCTTGATTTATAAATATCACACTTTCTAACAGTTGTACTTGAAGTCCTAGAAAATACTTCATTTCTCCTATTAAACTCATTTGAAACTTAGATTTTATTAATGCAGTAAATCTTTCACACAATTTATTATTAGTGCAACCAAATATAATGTCATCAACATAAATTTGCACTAGGAGAATATGTACCTTATGCTTTTTAAGAAATAGAGTGGTATCTATCTTTCCTCTCTGAAAATTATTCTCACATAGAAAAAATGAGAGAGTTTCATACCATGTCCTTGGAGCTTGTTTTAAGCCATATAATGCCTTGTCTAACTTGTAGACATGATGTGGATGTTCAAAGTCTTCAAAACCAGGAGGTTGTTCAACATATACCTCCTCTTGTAGCTTCCCGCTGAGAAAGGCACTCTTCACATCCATTTGATAGACTTTGAATCCTTGATATGCAGCATAGGCAAGGAACATCCTTGTTGCTTCCAGTTTTACAACAGGGGCAAAGGTTTCATCAAAATCAATTCCTTTTTCTTGTGAGTAACCTTTTACCACTAGTCTGGCTTTGTTTCGAATGACTGTTCCATTTTCATCAGTATTGTTCCTGAACACCCATTTGCAGCCAACAATTGGATAATTTTTTGGTCTTGGCACTAGATACCATACTTCCTTTCTTAGAAACTCATTAAGTTCTTCTTGTATGACATCAATCCAGTTTGGATCACTCAAAGCTTCATTTGTTATCTTTGGCTCCATTTTTTATATGAAGCATGCAGACAGGCACTCTCTAGTTGTTGCTCTTCTAGTCTGCACAGGTGTATCCTTGTCTCCAATGATGTCATCTTGTGTATGTGTCTTGATCCATCTTCTTTTGTCTTGATCAATGGTTGTGTTTTCCAGTTATTGTATTGTGGGTTGCTTTGGCTCTGCTGCATTATTGTTCTCTTCTGTGTGTGCAGACCGCTTATCCTCTTCTACAGCTTCAGAGCCCTTGTCTGTGTCCTGTTCATCATCTATGCATACACATTCTTCATCAAAGACATTAGCACCACGCATGGATATTTCAGATTCATCAAAATATACTTGAACTGACTACTCTAATGTTTATGTTGTCTTGTTATATACTCTAAAGGCTTTACTAGTTGTAGAATATTCTAAAAAGGTTCCCTCATCTGTCTTAGGTTCAAATTTTCCTAGATGATATTTTTCATTGTTATGTATATAGCATTTGCATCCAAAGACATGAAAGTATTTGACACTTGGTGTCTTTCCTTTTCATAGTTCATAGGGGGGTCTTTTTGTGCAGCTTATGTATAAGACACCTATTCTGAACATAGCATGCAATATTTGTTGCTTCTGCCCAGAAGCTTTTTGCTAAATTAGCATCAGCAAGCATTGTTCTAGCAGCTTCTATAAGTGTTCTATTTTTTGTCTCTACTACACCATTTTGTTGAGGTGTTCTAGGTGCTGAAAAGTTATGTTTGATTAATGTCATGATCATTACAGTAATCATCTACTCCTGTTTGATCAAATTCAGTGTCATGATCACTTCTAATTGTGATTATTTCAGTTCCCTTCTCATTTTGAACTTGCTTTAGAAATCTAGTTAACAGATTGCAAGTTTCACTCTTTTGGTGCAAGAATATTACCCATGCATATCTTGAATAATCATCCACTATAACTAAGGTACATTTCTTTCTATTCAAACTTTCTACTTCCACTGGACCAAAAAGATCCATGTGCAGTAGTTCTAATACTCTAACTGATTCTGATGAGTTTAGGGGTTTGAAACTTGCTCTAGTGTGCTTTCCCTCTTAACATGATCTGCACAGCTTATCCTTTTTTAACTTGATTTGAGGAAGTACTCTCACGAGGTTTTCTAAGGATAACTTAGCTATGGTTTTGAAGTTCATGTGTGCTAATCTCTTATGCCATAGCGAGTTTATATCTTCAGCGCCTTTTGTATAAAAGCATATAATTTGTGCTAACTGAGATAAATTGAAGTCTACTGCATAGATATTTCATTTTCTAGTTCCTATTAGCTTGACTTATTTGATGATTTTGTCTCTCACTTGACATGAATCATGAGGGAAAGAGACATCATAATTTTTGTCACATAACTGGCTAATGGAAAGTAGGTTATGTTCTAAACCTTTAACATAAGCTACATCTCTAAAGATTAAGGAACCTGTACCAAGGGTTCCATAACCTTTAGTTTTACCTACTTTGCCTCCTCCAAAGATGACTAGGGGTCCTTCTTCTTTTCTATAATCTTCTAGAATGTTTTTGTTTCTTGTCATATGTCCAGAACATCCATTGTTCCGGTACCATGTTCTATCCAGTTGTTCCTACAACAAAACATTGAAAGCTTGTACATGGCACCCACAAGTATAGGTCCTTACTTGTTAGTTTTGGGCATACACACTTGAATAATTTTCTTGTGTGAATGCCAACATTTGAATGACTTGTGTCCAAGTTTGTCACAGGTATAGCAGTAGACCTTTGATCTTATTGCTCTAGCTGGTCTGCTAGGATTTCTCCACCTCTTCTGCTGTATTCTGCATATGCAGACGGACTTCAGATGTTGTTTTCTCCATGCAATATTGGAAGTATTGTTCCATACTGAATCGTTTGGTGCATACTGGGGTCTGTATGGCCTTTTATTGGTTTCAATCCTATGATTCCGGGCCTTCTGCACCTTGTGATGTTCTGCACCAGTTCGTGTGATAAGTGGCATTTATATCACTTACTTACATTATTTTACACTTAACTTTAGGTGAATTTTCATTATTCAAATAAATTTTAGTGTCATTTTAAGTTAGTTTACTACTTTAATTAGTTGTAGGAGTGTTTTGAGTATTATTGCATGTGTTTGACATATGTTTGTAATAAAACAAGTCATTTTCAAGTCATGTGACACTTTGTAAACAATGGTTCTTCCAACTGCGGTTGAGTTAAGCTATGAACTTTATATCTTTGGAAACCTCTAAATGTCTTCTTTCTTGTGCACTTTGAATCACATGAAACAGAGGTTTTTGTAAAGAGTTATGCTTATTTTTGTACAAGATGTTTTTCACTTTTGTAAAATCGTGTTAAGTAATGTTTGATTTTTACCAAGGTAATACCGGAAAAAGAGAGAGTTTGGGAAGCTCTAACTATCGAAGTTGTCCTTTTCACATCTGATTTGACGAGACCTTTTTTCATCATTGTACGCAGTAGTTTACCCTTTCTTTTCCATGGCTTCGAAAAATGCCCGACGTTGGTCTAAGCCCTTTCTTTAACGTGAAGCGCTTCGTTAGTCTCCTCTTAACGCTTTCTTTGTGTCCATTAATGAGACAGTCAGGTACCACGGTATAGAATGAGATTCAAAACCCTCTTTTATATCATATCATTGGCCTAATAATGTGATGATAGGTATACTTGATATTTTGGTATATAATATGTCCATATTCATCCTATTTTGTCATATTACTAAATATAATATAAATGAAAAAAAAAAACGTGATCATCTTGGACTTTTCTTGTAATCAACTTAATCATGTATTAGCTTTAATTATGAGGGTTCCTTGTCTTGTGATGATTTGAAACACCAATAATGTGTAAACATAGACATTTTGTCCTGTTAAAAAGAGGGAGATTCGTGCAAGTAAAGAAAAAAAGCAAGAAATCAAATCAATATATGTTAATAAAGAAGAAATAGCATAAAAGGGACTTACTACTCTATCTCTTAGCTAGTTTTTTGTTTTTCTCTGCTGCTTTCTTTTATCCATTGTTTTTGTAGTTCCCCTTAAGCAACCAGAGGAGAGGAGAAGGCTAGAAGCAAGGATTTCATACACCGTTTCAAGGGTTCATCAAGCTAAATCGGATCATACCGAGAAGGAGCCGGTCTTACTAGAGACAACTTTGCACTTGAGTTTCTTACTCGTCTTGGATTGCTTTAGTTGTAAAATCCCATACACACTTGAAGCCACTTTGTTGTTTTCATGTTATAAAGTTTGATGAAGTTATTGTGTTCTTAAGTTATATATTTGTCTATTTTTAAAGTGACTAGATATTTGAAATTAGTAATCATATATAGTTCACTCTACAAGTTTATGTGTGTTTATAACAATTTTATCATGAGCTAAACTTCATAGACTTGGGATGATGATGAAGTTTTTCATGTGATTTAACCAATAATGAGTTAAGAAGAGTCAAATATTACCAGATCTAGAGTCATTGAATAAGTTGGAACATATTCATGATCTTGACAAGTAACCTTGTTCTAGAATTTCAAGTTAAGGATAAAATGAAAACATGCATCCTTAAGGTTTTAAAATCCAACTTATAAAATCAATTTTTAAACATTTAGAAGAACTAGAGAGTCTATTTAGAAATAAGAGACTCTTTTGTGACCTTTAACAAAACCATGAAATTTGATAAATGATCCACCTACCTCTAAGATGAATATAATTGGTACATATGAAAATAAATCTTATAATTGATGATTTAATCCTACATATAATGTTGTTGTGATTAAAGAATTTTGTGATTTACAAAAATTACAGAATATATAAGTGTTAGTTAAACCAAAAGGAAAACTAATATCTAAAAAAACCGACAACATTAGCACAATTGACATTAAATAGGCATATTTATGTTAATTATGTGCTCTTTATGTTTTGATGCTTAATGACTTCTTATTCTAAATTGTGCAGTCTTTATTGTCACATGTTTTACCTGAAGAAGATGCTTCTGTAACCTCGATGGAGGTGCATATAAGAAAATTTGATGATACGATCGGAAAGGATTAAATTGATAACTCTAAAATCTTAACTCATTAGAAGTTAATGAATTGATAAACGGATTTGTCATCCTAAGTCTTTTAAAAAACCAGAATAGTTTGTTATTTTAAACTAATTTCCATCATCTTAAAGTCCTTTAAAATTACTGGTATGTGTGCGTGCAAGGAAAACAAAATCCAAAATTTCGATCACTCAAATTTAGCTAAGGTGTCCATTCTAGTGCTTAGTTTCTATTGTCCCTGTGGGATCGATACTCTTGTACTCTCCACTCTATTCATGAATGACACGTGCACTTGCGTTGTACGTCCAAACAATGATTAGTTTGGTACCGTTCAGTGCTGGTTCTTTGATCAAGGATTTAACCCTTTGGGTTTGAGTAGTAGAGGCCTTACTCCTCTGCTCACCTTGTTCAGTAGAGGCTTTATTCTTCTGCAAGACTTTTGAAGAGGTTTTCCTTGCCTCTTTCTGACTGGTTGTGATATTGTTAAACACTTTTGAATGTGACATGTCATTTAGCCAGTCCTTGTAACCTAAACTTGTCTTATCATGTGAGGATTGACCCATATTTAGCATCTTTTGCAAGTTCAAGGTCTTTCCATTCTATGTATCTACCTGAGCTTGAAGCTCAGCTTTTCTCATTGTGAGTGTTTCCACTACTATATTGAGAAGCTTTACCTTTTCATCTGATTTCTTGAGCTCATTTTGAGCTAGTGCTAGGTCACTTGTTATGCAGTCAACCTCTTCATATGCTAGATAGTAATTCTCTCTCAGATTTTCAGTCAGCTCGAGATTCTCTTTATGTTCCCTTGAGAGGGAAATAAAGCTTTTCAGAGGTTTCTTGAGGTGCCTCCTTCAATTCCTCTAAAGTAGCATCTGAGTTGGAGAGATCAAATACCTGTTTTTTTTCTTCATTCTTTGCCATGAGACAGAGCTGAGCATTACAGATCGTTTCTTCATCGTCGAAGTCTATCTCACTCCATGTTTTAGCAGCATAGGCCTTACCCTTTTCCTTCCTTGCAGAGTTCCCTTTGTTGTATTCTTTTTTGTTCCTCTCTGCAAACGATTCCTGTGGAGGTCGTCTGCATTGTGCAGGAAAGTGCCCTGGCTTTCCACAGTTGTAGCAGACCTCCTTCTCTGCTTCTTTGACTTTGGTTGAGAAGTTCTTCTAGAGGTTTTTCTTCTTAAACAGCTTTGTGAACTTCTTGCCCATCAGTGCAAGATCTTCCGATGTTGCCTGTTCACTTGCAGGCGAGGTGTCACTGGTTTCCTCTTCTGCCGCGGATCTCAGAATTTTCTCTTGAGCTTTGAAGGCTGAAGTCTTTTTCCTAGCCTCATCAATCTGTCTCTTCTACTCTACGTTCAGGTTGTATGTATGGAGCACACCATACAGTTATGCTATGGATATCATGGACAGATCCCTGGACTCCCTTATTGCTATGGTCTTTCTTCCCCAGATCTCACCAAGTGATCTCATGAACTTCAGGTTGACTTCCTTGTTATCAAAAGACTTTAGTAGAGTTTCGAGATTGTTGATTAGTACATTGAACCTCTCATAGAAGCTGGTCAAGTTTTCATCAGATCTCATTGAGACCCAATTATACTGCTGCATCGGACATTCTTCTTGTTTTCTTTGATTTCATTTGTTTTTTCATTCCTGAGCAGTAAAGCGTCCCATGCTTCCTTTGCAGTGGTTGTATGAACCACTATGCTAAACATACCATCATCAAGAGATTTGAATATTTGATTTCTTGCTCTTCTGTCCACCAGCACCAAGTCCAAGTCCTCCTTTGTCCAGAAAGACTTAGGCTTGTCTGCTTCTCTGGATGCATCAACTGGATCTGGCATCTTTGGAATATATGGTCCATGTGTGATCACATCATGCATTCTTTCATCAATTGAATCCAGGTGTGGAAGCATCTTTAGCTTCCAGTGATTGAATTTGTCCAAAGAGCATGCTGGTGGTTCTCCACTGTTGGGGCATTTAGGTAGCATTGGAGGAGTCATGATTTCTTCGCAAAATAAACTATTAGTAACTTCTTTGCAGAGATAAAACAAAGATACGATCTTTTCTTTCCAAAAGTATAAATTCTAGAAAGTCAAGCTCTCATACCAATTGTAAGATCCACAGGTACAAGCTAAAGGGGGGGTGAATAGGTTGTTTTAAATTTTTCGGTGTAATGCAGCGGAATAATGAATTTCATTACACTGAAGTTCTTTGTAGATTACTGAGGAGGTCTATAGCAGAGACTTAAGCTCTTAGAGTTTATCTCTGTTTGCTATTATGATTCATTTCTACCAATTCTAACAATTCAAAATAATAAAAATAAATAAAGAACACAAAATTTATACTAGTTCAGATACTCATTATCAAATGATAATCGAGAGCTTAGTCCAGTCTTTCCTTGGTGACCAGTTTAGTAAACCCAAGAGGTGAGTTCACTATCTTCTTCTTTCTGGCGTACAAGACAACCCCTTTATAAGTTATCTAACTTGTCAAAGGCGAAGAATTTAGACCCTTTGCACAGATCTTACTCTACACTCTGCTTTAGCTTTCTGTTTTTCAGTGCAGACTAGTAAACCCATCTTCTTCCTGTTCTTCAATTCCGCTCACTTGAACGGTTTTTTGAATTCAGATTGGTTTTGCATACTTTGTACGTTCAATCTCTCGTTCAACAGCACTGTTCTTTGAGCTCTTTGATCCCCGTTTATAGGCTGAGAGAATGAACCCGTGACTTGTGTACTTGACTTGATGGTGATAGCTTGTCACATATGATCCTTCACTGATGTTGACAGCTCACCTTTTTCTATTCCTCGTACTATCACTCTGAACCTCAAAACTTCGATGTGATTAATCCCAACCAAAGCAACCATCTCTGCTGCACTCCAGTCTGCTGCAACTCAGTCTGCACTCGGTATAGTTGAGACCTCGTCTGCACCCAGTCACTGTTGTAACCTTGTCTGCACCCAGATCTGATGCAATCCATGCATTGCTTTAGTGGCCCTTGTTTGGAAGATTAATCCCAGATCCTGAAGCATTTGCAGTTCTTTTGTTGTCCATTCATGCCTTAGCTGCTTAGCCAAAATTCTCTATAGTAGCCTGCATCTGGTGGTCCATAATGCTTTCCATCTGCAGCCATCTACTCTCCAACATCTTACCTAGACTGCGTATATACCTAACTAATTTTCAGCCTAAGCACACTAACAACATCATGACTAATACTTCTAAGTTTTGTTCATCAATTTTCATACATTTGTAGCAATTGCACATTCCTAACAGTTATGAAGACAGATTTTACAGAGTTCCGAGTATTCAAAGGATAGGTATTTAAGACAGTCACAAACGTTTGGCATTGAACAGTTTCAGAGGCATAAAATAGACATATGTGAAGTTTGTAGCAAGAAGGTTTCAATTGACATGGAGCAGAATTCTGATAAAGAATATAGTGAGGCCTGGATTTCTTCTACGACAAGTCAACCTGATTTCTTGAGGCCTATATAAGGCAATACTTGGATACGAATGCGTGTAACAAAAGGAACAAAAAGCATACAACTTCTACACTTTGCGATTCTACAAAGTTTCCTCTCTCTCTCTCTCAACATCCATCAATTACCTTACTCACAATTCAAGCTGCAAGAAAGCATTTGCTACTTTTGGAGTTTCTTGAAGTTCATCATCTTCTATGCTTGGGTTACGACGCCTCGGTGGACTTCTTCTGAGAAGATTCGAATTTTTTCTCCGTTTTTGTTAGTTCTTGATTGCTGTTGATTTCTTTGATTATGGACAAGTGATCCATTGTGATACTTGTTGATTTGATTGCGATCTTGAGTGATCGGTGTTTAGATCTGTCGTGATCTAGTTGTTGATAGATACTTGGTTTACTGAGTGAGCCTGAAAAACTCAGAGGTTGAAGGTGAACCTGAAAACCTAATTGTAATCTTTTGATCGTAGTGGATTGTTGTGCTTTGCAGCATGGGTTTTTCTCCCTATACTAAGGTTTCCGACATAAATCGTGTGTTTGTTAATTTCAGTTTCTGATCTGTTCTTGATTCACTTAACACAACATTCGATAAACTCTTATAGACTTATTTCCTATACATAAGAATCGTATCGAAATTGTCATTTCCGCTACAATTGAGTCTTGATCACATAATCAAGATTCTATTATTTTTATGATAGCGTATTTTGGCGGGGGGGGGGGGGGGGGGGGGGGGGGGGGGGGG
>JAOVYX010000034.1:0-97165 GCA_035668315.1 Drosera spatulata | reverse complement strand
GCTATTATTTTTCGATTAGATTTACACTTTCAAGATCGTCTATGGATTAAATCTTTTTGATGTTGTTGGAACTAGTACCACTATTCGTTTAGAAGCAGATCATTTCAGATGCAGAAGCCCACGCCTACTAGATCAAGGAGTTACACTCGCAGATCCATGATAGAATCGTCAAGAAAAATGAGAAGTACAAGAAGCGAGTGGATAAACGTAGGAAACGAAGGGTGTTTCAGGAAGGTGATTTGGTTTGGGTTCGGCTGATCAGAGAACGATTTTCAGGTGGTAGATTTGGGAAGTTGCAGCCAAGAAACGATGGTGTGTTTCGTGCGTTAGAGCTATCAATGACAAAACGTATAAGATTGGCTTGCCAGAGGAATATAATGTTTTGAAGACGCTCAACGTTGCTGATTTGCAGCCTTATGAGTCTGATGTTGATGATGTGCAATCCTTGAGCTTAAGCAGTGATGACGAATCAGATTTAAGGGCAAGTCTTTCCGCAGTTGGGGAGGATGACGCACAGTCGTCGTCATCAACGTAACATTATTGTTCACGATGTTACTATTCATGGGCTGCATTTTTTTAGAACTCAAGGGTCACGATGTCAAAACGCAACGAAACTTGACAGGTTCATATGAAACAACATGAGCAACATAACTCCTGGCCTTTTGCAGCGAAATCCGCTTATTTTGGCCATTTGAGATCGTTTGGGCCTTTTTATTTTATGTTTTAGTACTGATTTTAGCACGTTTTTGTAATTTCATGTTTTTACGATTTTTGTTCTATGTAAAAACTTGTTAGCTTTCATTTTAGATCAGTTTATTTGAGATTTGAATAATAGAAGCCCTACCAGAGAAGAAACAGTGATTTTTTCTCTCGTATATCCAATTCTTTTAGGTTCAATTGCATAGATCAATATCGTCGTATTGTTTCTGTCATCACATTACCATGGTAATGGTGAGATAGTCGATAACTCTCATAACATCGCCCATGTTATAGGTCTTCGTAAAGTGAATTGCTCCCCATAATATCAGTGAATCTTCATCTCGCCATCTATCACAAGCTTCCACGAATGGATCAATAAAGTGTGGTGTCATCCATCTCACCGTTATGTTCACCTCCTCATACCACAGCAACATTAAGCCATCCCCATTCCCCTCTCCTTCCACCTCCACCCCATTGTTATACCGTATTTTTCTTTTCACCCACTCGAAATCTTGTCTATGTAACCTAGTCTATGACAAGAAGATTAGATGAGGATGTCGACTCTCAACCAAGTCCTTGAGAGATCAAACTGTAGAACCATTTTCCAAACCCTGACAGTTCCACCACAGTGACATTTATTCTTTGCGGCCCCCCCCCCACGGAATCACCATGGGGTTTATGCAGATACTGATCGATCAGGTTCCTTGATGGAAAAACCATCCTTTTTTAATCTCTTTCCATGCTCTTCTAACCTTTTCACAAGCTCATTTGTTATTTCTTGTAACACCCTTTTTGTCCCACTTATAGGATCTAGACTCTTGTCTCTTGATTGTTTAATTATCCTTTTGTATTTCCAACGCTTCCACCTTCCTACAGAATATTGACCCACCCTAGCTCTATTCACTGGCCCATTCCTCAAACCCTTCGTTTTATTTTTCTTATCCCAGCCCAACCCTTCCCCTATGTCCACTCCACCCAACAGTAAATCCTTGTCAGGCCCAACCTAGATCTCATCTCCCATTTTCAAATTTCCTTCCTTTGCGTCTGGCTCAGTAGGAAAACTCGACCATAATTGCTGTGATTGAGCCATAATCAACGCATCTACTGCAATCATTTGATTTGGAAATCCCTTACCATATGCCCCTTCCTTTCTCAGAATATCGGTTGATTCCCTTTCCGTTCCTGAATGATTCTCCACGATTCTAGCCTCTTTCTCGCCGTCCACCGTCATCAGGTCTACCAGCTCGGCTTTGTAACTTTCCGTCGACTTGGGTCATCCTTCTTCCTCCAGACGCTGCTCTCCATGGATATGAACTTGAAGGCCCTTGTTTTTTGGGGATATGCCACCCTAATCTGCACAAAACCAGTGGTATGTATTGACATAAAGGCACGCAGTCATGAACCTATAGAAACATGATGTTCACTCCTAAAATCAATTAACAATAGAAGAAGAGGTTCATCATCTATTTATATTATTGTAGGTTTTACCCAAACTTAAATGTGGCTTTAGTATCTCTAACACGTCCTCTCACGGGAATGCCTCTTTTGGGCTTGAACCGTGGACTGATAATCGAGTAGAGTGGAGCGCGTGTGGCGGTTAGTCCAATACGTGTAGGCCTAGCTCTGATGTCATGTAGAAATATGAGGTTCAAAACTAAAACCAATAGGAAATAGGAGGAGAAGCTCGTGATCTATTTATATTATTGCAGGCTTTATCCAAACTTCGATGTGTATTTAATATGTCTAACAGACCCATATTGAAAGTTCTCCACTACCCCCTTACTTTCATCCGTTTTCCAGATCGACTCCATAGGACATTCCATTATCCAATGACCAATAACACCACATCGAAAGTAGAAATGAGGACCCTATTCATAAGTGAATGATATCCATGATTTATGAACCGGTAGTATCGACACCAACGTCCCCCTTACTAGTGGCTTCCTTACATCCATGCTTAGACTAAAGTCCTCCACTACCCCCTTACTTTCATCCGTTTTCCAGATCGACTCCATAGGATATTCCATTATTCGATGACCAATAACACCACATCGAAAGTAGAAATGAGGACCCCATTCATAAGTGAAGGATATCCATGATTTATGAACCTGTAGTATCGACACCAACGTCCCCCTTACTAGTGGCTTCCTTACATCCATGCTTACACTAAAGTCCTCCACTACCCCCTTACTTTCATCCTTTTTCCAGATCGACTCCATAGGACATTCGATTATCCGATGACCAATAACACCACATCGAAAGTAGAAATGAGGACCCCATCATAAGTGAAAGATATCCATGATTTATGAACCCCTAGTATCGACACCAACGTCCCCCTTACTAGTGGCTTCCTTACATCCATGCTTACACCAAAGTCCTCCACTACCCCCTTACTTTCATCCGTTTTTCAGATCGACTCCATTGGACATTCCATTTTCCGATGACCAATAACACCACATAGAAAGTAGAAATGAGGACTCCATTCATAAGTGAAGGATATCCATGATTTATGAACCCCTAGTATCGACACCAAAGTCCCCCTTACTAGTGGCTTCCTTACATCCATACTTACCTTGATTCGTAGACACCATCCCCCAGCTTCACCAACGCTGTCTTTCCCTCACTATCCATCATACCCACACTCGCCGAGGCCAAAGCAAGGTGTGCCTCAGCCGTCAAAGATCCCTCTCTCACAAAGGCTCTCACTCCGCCCGAGAAAGAAAGCCCTCATGGAGAGAAAAACTTGTTAGTACATTACACATTATACATTACCCTTATTACACATTATACACTACCCTTAATATTACATGACAATTTTAGACAAACTGATGCTTCATATTTCCATGTTATAAACCAAACTTGTTTCAGACAAAAATGATTTGATTCAGAAAGTACACTCAGTTAAGATTAAAGAGTTTTTTAGTTTTATTTTTGTTTTGTTTATTGTTTATTGTTTTTTATTTTATTTTTATTTTTGGATAATAATGACTGTTTTTTTGTGAAAAATGCCTACGAAAGAGACTGTAGACTTGATGTAGTCCAAAACTCAACACTCCATTGGCTAATCATGGGCCTAATTTGGGACTTAGCATGGGCTCGCCTATGAGCTCATCATGAGCCTAAGGTTGAGCCTTTTTGAAGGATTTTGAAACCGTTTTAACTAAATTTGGTTAGCCCAATGGTTTTGTAACTTTAAAACTGCAAGGCCCAATAGTTTTGTAACTATAAAACTGCAAGGCCAATGGCTCTCGACAATAATTCATTTATTTTCTTGCATCTGAAGGAGGGTGGTTTTTAGGGTTCCGAGTCGATGTCTCGCTGATGACGCACGCCCATCGCTAGACGATGAGAATCCGGTAGAAATCAAAAAAATTTCGGTTTTGAATTCGATAATGTAGTTGTGATTAGTCGAAATTTGATTTAATTTCGATTATTTATCGATTTTTCAAAAAATTTAGGAAATTTAATCTTTGCTCTTTAGGAAAATGTGAAAATGAAAAGGAGTATTAAGAATATTGAAGAAACAATAAAATTTAATTCTTAAATGCATTAGATAGAGTATAAAGAATCTTTTATACACTTAATAAACATTTTTATTAATCATATCATTATAACAAAAGCTATAAAGATAGACATAAAAGATGAATAAAAATTTAAACCAAATATTATTTCGATTACCGAACTTTTAAAAAATCTGAAACCCAAACCGAATTTTAAGAATAAAAAAAGGAAAACCAAATTATCCAAAATCCCACCAACCGAACAGAATTTGAATTTTCAATTCGATTATTAGATTTTTGGGTATTTTTTTTCATCCCTACCCATTGCCCCTTCAAAAAAGAGACTGCACATATATCGATAGTTTCTTGTGTTATCATTTAGAAACTCTCATGATCCATCATTGATTTTTCTTGAATGTCATGCTTTTTAATGATAAGTATCTTGATCGAATGAATAAAAGAAAGAATGTGCAAGAAAAATTACATAACCGATTGTTTTTAAGATCCCTCCATAACTAATTTTCTTCATAGCTATTACAATAGAAATAGAAATATTTTATCGCCATCATTTCTCACCCATACATTAGATGGGATTTCTTAATTATGGAACTTACTCTACTAAAATTAAAAACTTGTAGTAAAAAGAGCGAGATTTACCAATAATTTTGTGAACCAAACTTATTTGCCAATAAGTTATACCTATGATTTTTATTTTCAATAAGTCTCAATAAAAAAAATCTTATTATTATTTATCATTTTTGAGTTTAGAAAATAAAAATTAATTGGCATATAAAAAAGAAAAACAATCTTGATTTCCAATCATTACAATAAAACTCTAAATCCTAACTTTTGATAACTCTTGACATCACCCCGTCATCGTCACCACCGTCTCCATCACCTTCACTAGCGTCGTCGTCTTCGATGCTGACAGTGCATCGGCCGTAAAAGACAACAGTGCGTCCATCGAGGTCGACAATACGTTGTCGGAGTCGACAGTACACTCGTTGTCGTAGGCGACAGTGCACCCACCGGAGCTGGCAATGCGTCCATTGGAGTCGACGGCATATCATCATCCCCGTCGATTTCATCAAACAGTGTGGATTTGAGCATTAAACTATCTCAAGTACAAAACGTGTGTCCTTCAAACTAACATCTCCAAAATAATTCGTCCGAACAGTGCATCCCGAATAGTGCATCCCAAATTGACATCTTCAAGACAGTGCATCCGAACAATAATGACATGTGCAAAAGATGGGACAACCATGCCTTCTTATCCTACATCACTTATATGCATCTACTGTGATACGCTTTAAGTCACTTATTGCATACAACCGATGATATAGATCTAACAATCATCAATCAATATAATATATAAATTCATAAGTTGTGACATTCCATTGAATGATATGGCATATATGTAAATTTGGAATATGTTATGGGAATATTGGTAATATGATGTTAAAGATTGCATTCATATTGAGTTTGCTAACACATATGACTAAGGTTAGTCATTCATTATTCGTTTTCTGTTCGAGATAAGTAATTGGTTAAATATACTTTGGGACAACTCTAATACTTACTAAGTTATGTAAATAGATTAAAAGAACTAACATCCTATATATTAATTGTGAAATATCTAAGGAGGTGATAAAAATTACCCAACTAAGGAGTTTATGTTAAGTTACAGAACATGTCATTGAAAAGTGGATTCTAATGAAATTTTACCACTATATCCTTCGTATCTATATAAAATATCCTTTATAACATATTTGAGTAAAATACACAAACATATGGTAGCAAATTATCATGAAAAGTTGAAAAAGATATCTAAGACAATAATTGTTGAAAATTGATCTCTTTGACCATTAATTTGAATAAGTTTCAGTCATCGTGTTGAAACAAATTTGGGATCGTTGGAATCCACTTTTCGAGTAGATTAACATGACATATTTACTTTCTCGGAATCATTTTTGGATGAATGAGAAATTAATGTCCAAAATTTATTGTTCAAAGTGATAACTTGGTTGAGTGTAAAACGTGTGACTTTTGGATAAGAGATGCCTATCCATATGAAAGGAGAAGACTTTGGCAAAAGGGTGCCTCTTCCTTTCTATATAAATCAGCTTAAGTGGTTCATTTGCAACTAATGAATGAACGATGAGACTACAACATTAAACCCACCTTAATTCTATGCGTAGTCTTGCATCGTTGGTTCGCATACGTCGTTCAAGTTCATTCGTCGTCATGAGTCTCATAAACGAGAGAGTTAGAGACACAAGTAGGTACGTCATGTACTTGAATTTGAAGTGCTCATATTCTTATACGATAGTCGTTGTATCTTGAAAGACATTAACCATGATATCCGTAAGTATTAGAATGGGACAAAATTATCTCAAGGAAAGTGAGTCCAACTCATGTCTCAACTATAATTTATCGTTGCATATTTGTTTTGCATTTTACTGGTCGTTTTGGATTAACCTTTTAGGTTTTGATATTGATACGATAACTATTGTCCACCGTTCATCAAGATACACAATATTATATCAACAATGATACGGACATGCATAAAACTAGGTATAACAAACCAAAATACCAATACATTTACAAATAATTGAATACACAAATCACAAACAAAAACAACTGTCCGAAGCGCGAGGAAGAAAAGTAGTAAAACATAAAAAATCATCCCATCCGTAAATATAGCCGTGGGTAAATCCCACCATCTCCAGTGAGCGATTCATCAAGGCTAATTCACACTGACAACCAATCTTTCTTAGCCTTTGTGATCGTCATCCAAGGCAGTGCATCAAGGCTAGAGATTGAGGAATCATAGTTTGCGACCGAGGAGGGAGAGGAGGATGGGGAGGAGGATGTGGTGATGGAGGTTGGGGTTTTGTGTTTGCGGCTTTTACTTGGGGTTTCCCATTGTAGATGATAGCGGTAGGTTTGGGTTTTCCACGAGGATGACTAAGAAAACAAGATATAAAAAAAAAGAAAGAAAATCAATATTAATATATTCTCTTATTGAAATCAAAATTGAAAGAAAAACATATTATCGGGCTTCGATAACAATTAAAAAAGAATGATTTGATTTCTTGTTTTTCTAGAAAGAAAAAAATCATAATTAAGAAGTTAGGTATGACTTTTTGATAAATGAGTTCCAAAAGAGATGTGTTGATAATTTACACTAAAATGCAAAACCTATATTTACTATGGATCCATATTGAGCGCTAGCTAGATAAGCTTAACTAATCAATAATTTCGATCGTACATGTGAAAAAGTCATCGGTAAATAATTTTTACGGATGTAGGATATCAAATTTTGAATTCAAAATTCGAATCTCAATAAAAATAATTTTCAGCGTAAAAATTGAACCTTTCTCATTGATTCCAGATTGAGAAATAGATGTTAAATTCAAAATTTGACATCCGTAAAAATTATTTTCTCATTCAAATTTAAAATTTTTAGTAGTGATGGATTAATGTTTAAAATTTAAAAGTTTCTCTTTATTTGTAGATGACATTGTAACTTTTCAAATTAAGTCGTTTACGATCTGAAATTATTGGCTGGTTAAATTTATCAAATTAGCGCTCGCTATGGATCATCACCCATATTTAATAATCCCTTTATAGAACGCTTGATTTGATTTGAAAGGGGTATTAACCCATGAGAAATGTATAACCAAGTAAAACTAGGGTGAAAAAAAAAAACGAATTATTGAATCAAACCGAACCAAAAAATCGAATTTGACATTGTAAATTTGATTTTTGGTTTTTTGGTTTTTTTATGAAATTTGGTTTCGATTTCACTTTTGGATTTTAAAAAAATTTGGTAATTCGGTTAACCGAATTAAGCAAAATTACCCATTTTTTTCATGTTTTATTTTCTATTATTCACCTTTATATCTTTCTAAATATTGATTTATTTAGAAAAAATGTTTATTAAGTATATTAAAAATGTTATTATTCTCTAGATAAAGTTTTTATAACTTAGTTTTAGTTTTTTATATTTTGATACTCTTTTTTTGAAATTTTTTTACCATAAAAAATTGTTTGTTTTTAATCCTTTATAAATTCGGAAAAAACCAAAACCGAATCGAATTTCGGTTAATCAAAACTGAAATAACGGATATAATTCGATTCGGTTTCGGTTTTTCATTTTAAGAAAATCAAATTTAATTCTGTTAATCGAAATCGAAAAAAAATTCAGTTTTTTATCGAATTAACATCCATATGTAAAACCACGTAACAAACGGTGGAAAAAAAAAGGAATTAAATTAATAAATAATGGATTCGAACCACATGAAAAAATAGTTTGTGATCGACTAAAGAATAAATGGTTTATGTCTTTGATCAAAAAAGGAAGAAACAAAAAACAGGGAATCAGCATAGGCGAGACAGGTATCCAGCAAGTCACATGAAAGTGGCTGGTGGGAGACGGTGCTACATTCTCAGGCAACCAAGAAGCCACGACTCGTCATCACAGCACCTCATCACATTCACGAAAACATCCGTAGTGCAGTAGTATATATGTTTAGATATATATTAGTGTATCCTTTATGATAAGTTCGGATATTTGAAAGGCTTGGTTTCTCAATATAGTATTAGAGTAGGTCATGATATATGATCACGATGTCGATCTCTGTCTCTCCCAACTTTTTCATCTATCTGGTTTATTTATGTGAACCTTATATATAATACTGTATGGACTGGGCCAGTACTGAAACCACACTTATGGGACTTTGTGTGAGGGAAAGTTTTAAGATATATTTTAATGAACCTTCGTAAATTCGGATTTTTGGTAGAGTTAGTTGCTGGACAATATCTTCAACTTATTCAAGTCATTTTCTCGATTCCAATATTTTACTTACTATATGACAAAATACATCAACCCTACAGTATGTTATTGTAATATCCTCTCGATTGTTAAACTAAATCTCACTTAATTTAACGTATACTAAAATAAATTACAAAAATTCATCACATACATCATCGAAATAAAAGCCATTAAGCCATTGTAAATAAATTGGAACAGAAACGGATCACGTTGTTTTAGATAACTTTGTCTAGGATAACTTGATGATATAAGAATTTGATGTTAGCATCAAACTCATGTTAGATAAGGTTGTTGATTAAATTATCAGCATTACTAAAAATATATTGTGTGATGATATATATTTCCTCCATCTCATAAAACATAGAATAAATTGATCGACGTGAAAATTTATATGTGTGCTGAATTTTATGCAAATGATTTATTTATCCTTTTCGTTACGTGAGAGAGGGAATTGAGAAAAATAAAAGAAGAAAAAAAATCATGAAATAAGTTGATTTGATATAAAATAAAAAAGTATTGGAGTTGGTGGTGCAAGCAATACCTAATACACTGCAACAAGCACCAAATTCATCATAGATTTTTTTGTTTAAAAAAACTTTTGAAATTCTAAAAATCAAAAAATTGTTTTTTAAAATTCAAACATCTGGTTTAGAACTGTCCGCAGCAATTTGATGGATGTTCCTTGCTGTACCTGTTGTTTTTCCAAAGTAAAAAATAAAGATATTTTGATAATTTTATATAAGAAAGTTCCTAAATAGTAAAATGTTGCATCTTTTAAGAGACATTCAAATTAAGAAAATGTTGGATGTTTTATTGAAGGGAGGGAGCATTACATTCATCCGACGAAAAGTTCTAACATTTTTTTTATATTGTCTCCTTAAAATAGCAAGATTTCCTTATTTAAAAATTTTTTTAATAAAAGTTTTTAAAAAATATCTTTAGCTTTTATTTTATACAACATCAATTCATTACATTATCACTTCTCTCATTTTTTTTTCTCTCTTCTTCCTCTTGCATACTATCTCTTTTGCAAAATAATTGCATCGCTTTGTCAAATCTCGGGATGCCCTACAATTTTTGTAACATTTTCTTATTTAGTAAAGTTTGCCATGAATATAATATTATCCTAATTTTATATCATATCCTATCAACCCGTTATCTTTTTTCTCCCTCACATTTCACTCTTTTCTCTTGTGACCATAAATTGATAAAATGTCATAAATTCAACACATTCTTAAATTTTCGTGTGTAGTCGAATATTACAATAATTTTGAAATGGAAGGAATACTTTCATAGATAATAAAATTATTACATATAAGATTAAACACACATGTAAATTATTGGTGAAAATCAAACCGTTGTACTCTCTTCGTCCCATAAAAGATACAACATATACGTATTTTGTATTATTCTATACGCATGAAATGCAGGTCTCGTTTTCATATCAAATCACATCTGGTCGTCCCATAATATATATTAGGTTGAAATACGTAACTTAACATAATCATATGTTTCACGATAAATTTATAGAAAATTATGTTTGATCGTTATCGCACGCGTATCAAATTTTACATCGATACGTGTGTCAAGTGAAAGGGAATATTTTATTAGGCCGAGAAAGTGTAATGAAGAAATAATGACGTTGAAAAGGTCCCCAATCTTTGGGAGACATCGATTGAGACATCGATTGATGCAGCTAATCATTGTGATTAACAATAAAGGGGTTAGATTCTCGTGGGCCCGTTATGAAAATGACCTAACTAGATACATCCACTAACCCATTTCGAGCCACAAAGCAGTCGCAGCCCACCTTCAACGGCCAGTGTAGAATGCTTTGAACCGTCAGTTCCACCGCCAACCACAATGGATTCTTTCAAATAAGTTTTTCTTTCTTTCTTTCTCTTTTCCATTCTATTTAAAGAATCCCATTTTTCCCAATCCTATGACACTCAAATACATAGACGACTATCTCATGAGCCACTCAATTAGCCTCCCCATTAATCCAAGAGTAACGAACATCTGAAAAGGACGACGAAAGCTGTAGACGCTCCTCAATGATTTTTCCAGAAATCCATAAGTCTCCTGCCCCTACCGTAATCTGCTTGATAAGCTCCTGACAATTCGATTCAATCATAAGTCGATCCATGCCCACCGATTTAGCGATCTCGAGTCCTAAATGAATGGCCAGAGCTTCTCCTACCTTGGGTTCTAGCTCCTGTAAGATGTTGCGACCCCCTGCTAACTGGATGGGGCCCTCGTGATCTCTAACAATGAATCTAAGACTAGTTACTCCATTTAGCTTCTTAAAATAGTTCCATTAAGTTTTATTTGCACTTAATGATTTATAGGTGAGACTTTGACAAATCCGCTTGATCAAATTGTGATATTTTAGAGCTCATGAGCAAACACATTTATAGATGATTTTCGTTGCTTCAAAAACATGAGAAGACTACTTCTCTTCGGAATCAAACTGAGTCTAGATTATCAACAAGATTACGAATGGAATGGTGCATTCCCATGGAATATACAAACCAAATACGGAGTACTCAGTACTATGACATTATTCATCTGCCAAAATGTATCGTCCAAAATGTATCGTTCTGTACCGGCTCCTAAGCCTTCGTCCAAACACCAGGCTAAGAGATATGGAGCGTTACGAGGAAAGATAGCAAAGTGTCAAAAAGGTTTTTTTTTTTTTTTTTTTTTTGCGAGGTATCGAAAAGGTTTAATGACAAATATAGTGGCTTTTCCTTTCCCATAGCTAGATGGGCCCGATTGCAACAAGAGGAAAAGCATAGAATATGATCAATTAATAAGAACGCAAAGCAGCATTTGGTGAATGAATGATCATTGAAAATCATTGAACATGGGATCCGGCCGTACAGTATAACATCTCAACATGGCATGGCCCAGCAACATCCACTTAAAAGTGCGAGCTAGCAAAGATCGATCACATGCTCTCTGCATATTCGTAAATTATGATAAGGTCGCTGGCAAGTGTATTTAGGCTCCATTCGTTGGAAAAAAAAATAATAAAAAAAGTGTGCACAAGAAAGGGGAAAAAACAAAACAATAATCTAGATAATCTTATCAACGAAATCGTGTTTCAATTAATCTTCATGACTACCCATATAATGTGCCCACTCTAAACTAGAGCGGAATCCACTTATTAGTTAAATATAATATTACCTGATTTTTAGAGACAACTCGAGACCAGATTTCTCAACATGCTTCTTCACAAGTAATATTCACTTGATTGAGTGAAGTGGAGTGCCAACAACCGTTTTTTACAATAGGATTAAACCTATGTTTTGATGCCCATTACAAAAAAAAAAAAAAAAAAAAAAGAAGAAGAAGAAGAAGAAGAAGAAAACAGCTCATTTGCGACTGAATTTAGCATTTTGCCATTAAATTAAAGATTAACGATAGCGAAATGTATGTTGTAAATTAGAAACCGTCGCGTCACAAATCATCAACGAAAATCACAGGTAATGGCAATTTATTGACGGATTTAACACTTCCGTCGCAAACTTTTACTATAAGCCCCCAACCTGCTTCTCCCCCCTCGTCATTTTATTTCTTCCCCAATTTCTCCCAAAAATAACACACCCAACCACTCCGACTACCACCTCTGGTCACTGTATTCCTCCGTCCATCACCGTTCGGCCACCGTCCTCCATCGAGACATCTCCTCACATCTCCCTCACCTCCAACTTCACCCCACCGTCGTTCACCACCCACCGTCACGCCCCGTTGCCACCATTGTCGTCCACCACCAACTATCTGCCGTCGCAGCAATCCGCGCCGTGAATTCCATCACACAACACCATCTTCATCTCCGATTTTCATAAAGTATAAAATTTGTAAAACCCTAATTTTAAAATTATTTCAGTTTTTGTTCAATTTTGACTTTGATATCTTATTTAGAGCATTGATATGAGTTAATTTGAAGGTGAGCCAGATTTGATTATTGTTGATTGCGTTGAGTGTCTCTCATTCCGGTTGATTGGGTTGATAGTTTGTTTGTCATTGGATGTGGTTCATTGGATTGATTCGGCGTTGGTTGTTTGTTTTTGATTTGGATGAGTGAGTGATTGACTTGATTTCTTGTTGATGGTTGGTGTGATGATGGGCTTGATTTCGAAGGCTATGGACTTATAATTTTTTGAGCCAATGTTAATAGGTATTTTACTAAATTCCCAAACTAAATTGAATGTTGTTGTATGATGATTATTAAATTTGGGATTTTTTTAGGATCTAAATAATGTTTGATTTTTTTTGTGTTTAGTTAATAGGATAATCTCTATACTTGTGATTTTGCTAGATAGGACTGGTTAGAGGCAAAATTAAATTTTTCTATGTAGTTTGTTCAACCTTAGGGAAAGCGAAGATTATTTATTACAATTTTATAAAGGTCCTTAATTATTTAATTTTTAAGCTAAATTAATTAGGCGAAAGTAATATATAAATCTTATATAGTTAGAGCTAGTGCGCCAATTCATGATTTATCCTTTGACTTGGATTATTTTTTTAATGGACAGAAAGATGGGGTCACATTTGTCATGGTTTATGATAGATTCTGGATGTATGCACGATTTATGGATGAGGATTTGAACACCGTATTTGTTAGAAACGTAAAAAAATTTATGAACTTCGCCCTTTAGAACCAAATTTTCAATTATCCCGGATACTTCAGGTGCCCTTGTGTCAAGTGTCATAATAGGATATATCAAACAACGGATGAAGTAATAGTGCACTTGTATAAGCGTTGTTTTGGGTCCAACTACTGGATATGGACACAATAGGGCAAGGCTGAGCAAATTCAGATTAGTGGATGGTTTTAGGCTTCGATCCTAAAATAAGACCATCTTTGTATTAAGTACGTTTTTTTGATTAGTTAATTGGTCGACTTTTTGTTGCGAAATGTATGGAAAACTCCCTAGTCTGGAAATCAAATGTTACTACTCCGATTAGAAATCTTGCTATAGATCTTTGGTCAAAATTGTAAGATTTTTGGTCAGAATTTAGATCTATTTGAGCAAAAGTTTGCTTAAAAACAAAGACTCTTTACGACGAAGATATGGACACAACTGGATGAGGCTGAGCAAGGGAACGCATCAAGAACGATGGCTCAATCCGTATGAGGATATGGTTGTGGATGGGTTTGGGCTTGGTTATTCCAAGGGTGTAGATCATGAGACGATGGATACTTAATTTTCAAGACAACCCACCGTCTGCTTCCAAGCCTTTCTTTGATATGTTGAATGCTATAGGGAGCGTTTGTATCCTGATTGCAGAATGTCATAGTTGGAGGCTGCTTCCAGATTGTTGAACATCAAGTGTGAGTATAATATGCCGCACAGGGCGACTGATGCCATTACGGCGTTGTTGAAAAACTATGTGATGATGGACACGTTGTACTCAACCAACCAGCTGAAAAGGGACATTCGTCTTTCTGTTCAGAAGAAAGATGTATGCCATAATGACTGCATGCTATTCTAAAAGGATACAGAGAACTTGAAGATGTGTTTAAACTGTGGGGCACGAAGGTATAAGGACAATCTTCAGGACAAGAAGCGCGTGGCTCATAAAGAATTGCAGTATTTTCCTATTACCCTGAGGTTGCGGCATTTGTATGCAACCAAGAACACAGCTGAGGGGATGTCTTGGCATGCCAGTAACTGAACCTTTGAGGACGTGATGTCGTATCCCTAGGACAGTGAATCTAATACCCGAAGGAAAAGTTTAAACGGTTTGATAGTGCTACCTCTACAAACAAGGTGCACCTCCCTTTTCGCTATCCCATCACTTTAGAAGTCAGTAGTTAAGCATACTTGACGTGAAGTAATGCTGGGATGGGTGACCTCCTTGGAAGTTTCTCAGTGTGTGTGCGAGTGAGGCCAAAGTCCACTGAAAGAACTTGGTCTGTAGGGCCAGTGCTGAGCCTAGAAAGTGGTTTATAGTAGCAACCCGATAGTGAGGATTAGCGGGGCATTACAGTGAAGTTTGGAAGCATTTGGACAAGGAGTTTTGTTGGTACTTTGTTGAACCTTAGAACGTTTGTTTGGGTCTATACACTGATGGGTTTGCTCCTTTCAACAAGTCCGGGATTGAGTACTCGTGTTGGCCTATGATGTTGACTCCGTATAATCTTCCACTGGGCCTATGCATTAAGACTCAATATATTTAGTGATTTATCGGCTTATGGAATGCTTTTTGGATGGAGCACGACTGGAAGATTGGCATATTCTTATTATATGAAGCATACCAAATCCTTTACTCTAAAGAATGGTAGAAAGCAAACATGGTTTGACTGTCATCATCGTTTTTTGCTTCATGGACATCCGTTTCGAGCCTATAGAAGCGGGTTCTCAAAGAATAGGGTTGATTGTGATGACTCGATCAATACGTATGACGATGATGAGATGCATGCTTGTGTGTTCTATTCCGATCCCGATTACTACCATGTCACTCACAATTGGAATAAGAAGAGCATTTTTTGACAATTGGCATATTGGCATAACTTGCTAATTAGGCATAATCTTGATGTCTTGCATGATGAGAAGAATGTGTTTGACAATCTATTTGACAATGTGTTCGTGTCAAGGAATGGTGTTTGAAGGGCTTGAAAAGTCATGATTGTCATGCTTTCATGCAAAGGCTGCTTTCAATAACTTTCAAAGAATTGTTATAGCCTCATGTGTGGAATGTCTTCACCGAGCTGAGCTTATTCTTAAGAGATCTGTGTTGTAATAATATATGTCACGAGGACATGGAGATATTAGAGATGCAGATTCCAAAGATTCTATGCAAATTGGAAAGGTTGTTTTCTCGAGCTTTTTTAATTCTATGGAGCATTTGCATTTGCATCTTCCATATGAGGCAAAAATTACTGAACCTGTGCATTAAAGGTGGATGTATCGTTTCCAGAGGTATATCTTATACATTGTAAAGTAATGTTTTCCCTTATACATTGTGTTTTAAGGATTTCAAATTAAGAATGACATCTGAAAATTCTTGATTGTATCAAGAACACACTTGGAAGAGGGGGGGGGGGGGGTTAAAGGTCTGTTCTAAAAAATTCTTTTATTAAAAGTCATATATGCAGCGGAAAATGATAATTTAAGCAAATCTGATCAAATAAATAACTCTGATCTCGATCAGACAATCACGATCAAGATTTCAACATACGATGATCAATCTATCAAATAATCAACAATCTAACAACTAAAAAGACTACTGATCTAAAGATGGTGTTTGATGAAGAATCTTTATCCAATTCAACATCAAACAGAGGGCTCTGGAATGCATAATTTACCCTATTAGACCAATGATCCAACTGTGTCTTAATTAAGATTTCTATTATCAAACTGCTGGTTTCGATCGAACGAACAAATCAACTATGAACGAATAAACAAAGATGAAAGCAGAAACGAAGAACACACAATTTATAGTCAGACTCAAATCAGTGTTAACTAACTGATTTGAACTTAATCCACTCTTCCTCTTGTTAGTAGTCTACTAATCAAGAAGGGAATCCACTAGATCATCTCGGATCACAGTTCAATAGATTGAGTTTTCAGGATCACTCAACAACATTTATATGCGACCATATTTCAACAGATTTCACTAATCGTCTTGTATCTCACCTACAAACGGAATACATAACCTGTGAATATGAAACTCAGTAACCTAGAGTATATGCCTCACATTTGCAGGGTACTCCCCCGACTATGGCGAATCGATGAGTATCAGTAAAACATTTATACTTTTTAGGAAAATAGGTATGCCATACCATGTTTGAGTATTTGTATGATTTCACGTTTCTTATGCTTCATTTTTTTTTTTTTTGTTAGCATGGGCCCATGACTTGAGAGTTTTCAACAGACAGACTATGAATTCAAGACTCGTCAATCGTTGACCGGGCTACAAGAATCCGTCAATTTGATGCATATGCGCCAAGATCGTATGTCGCCTTACACTTTAGTGGATAAAGTGTGCTTCCAACGAGCTCTATTTGCCCCTCGTTGGGATAGATTTAGGCCTTCTTGCAGAGAGTAACCAGTGACCGTGTCACGTTCGGCGTTGAAGCCGCTGCATGCATGCTAAGAGGATGGGGGCTGCCCAACACTCCCTAGCTAGTTCAGTTCATCCGTGACGATGACTCAAGAAGATTGGCTAGAGTTCAGTCTTGATGACTTTACTTGACATTCGATAAAGATTTTTCAAGAAGGGACATCACGTTTGACCTTCTTCGCAATAGTTTCAGTAGATCAGATCACGACAGTATGGGGTACAGCCTCCAACACATCTTCAGAGGAGTACGACAGATGACTTCACAGTTCATGCACCATGTATAGTGTTCAGCCTTTATATTTGATTAGGTGTTCATCGTTGTTTTACATCTCATTTATTCGTATATCCCGCAATGTAAATCCCAAACTCATTTCAATGCTTTCTTAGGCATTCGTTATGATGATTTCATTTAGCGTTGTTCATACATACATATTTAATATCAATTTTTATACACAAGGTTCATGTATCACATATACGCATTTAGGTTAATCCTTCATGATGAATGCGCGCTACACTCACCAAGGACGGGGGTTTCAGGGGGCAGCACCCCTTGACGGGAGTACGAGGACAGCGCCCTAGTTAGAAAAAAAATGATGTTTGATGCACCAGAACGTTCTGTTTTCAAGACAGAGCTGAGTCGCGGGTGTGACCTGGACCAGTCGTGAACACGACTGTTCAAACTCAGGAATTTGAATGTGTCGCGGCTGCGACCCAGATCAATCGCAGGCATGACAGGCCTGAAATGCTGAAACGTAAGGATTTCACCCGCAACGACACGAATTCTCCCTACAACTCCAAGCAATACATGAAACCCGAACTACTAGATCATATCTCAGTACAAACAAGGTCTTAAACACGCACGAATAGAATTCGAGCTCATGAACGAAAATAAATGTCTCGTATCGGGTTAGGTTACCTTGAGTGTTTGTTTTTCCTCGCCTCGTTTCGTCACTTGTTGCCCGTCTCCACTACTGTTTCTGTTTGAAGATGACGATGATAATGCTTGGGAGTTGATGACGAGGTGGGGAGGTGTTTGATGTGTGGTTGTCTTCACGGATGTGCGGGGTGATGATCGTGGTGAGGATGGCGTTTGGTTGTTCGATGGCGGTTGAGCTGTAGTGCTTTGGCGGTGTTTGCTACCTGGTTTGGTTTGCAGAGGATGAAGGCAAAGGGAAAGAGATTAATGGTGAATGATCTGGAGATGGAGAGGCTGAGGTGATGGAGGCGTGCGCGGGATTCGCGGGAGAGGCGACGAGCATGCCGGGAGATTTTCAACATGCGTGAATATTGAACAGGAAAATTGGATTTGGTGGGAGGGAGTTTGGATATTTCAAATTCGCTCCCTCGTTTGATTGTTATCAGTCTATTTTTATCCATATTTCGTTCTATTATTTTATCGAAAACCATGCCTGCAAATAGGCAAAATTATTTCTAACTTAGTGACATTTGTTTCATTATAAATTTCGAATGTTTTCGGGACTGCATTTTATTAGTCCAAATACATGTATTATAACGTTATAACGTTACGTTGCAACGTTGCACGTACGTTATACCTAATACGTACGTTTGTTAAACACATACGTTATATCGTTATAACGTTATGTTTAGCGTTATATTATTCGTACTCTTAAATAGCGTTATATGTTGTAATATATTTAATATCACAATTTTGGGGTATTACAATACCAAACTCCCCCCTTTTTTATTTGATATTCATTGAAAAAGCTTATTGGTTTGCAGAGGATACTCAGGAGGAGAGGGGGTCTTTCTCAACCTGTTTACTTGTTTGTAAGCCACCAACTGTTTTGTATGCTTATTTGTTATGTGGCCAAGAACGAAAGCAGTAAAAAGATTTACTGATTCGTCTCTTACCCAAAACTATGGAACAAGAGATTTACATACGCTATCCAGTGAGATTTTTGAGATCTTCCAACTATTATCTCCTTCACTAGTACACATCGTTCTCCCTCTCCTTCACTAATCCTCCAAATCAATGTCGGAGAACAACACCCTGGAAACACAGTCAACCCCAATTACAACTTATACCAATCCCCAAACATCACCCTAAGTATACCCTGTTCTACCCCGGATTAAACCTTAGCACCTCTAGTTCCTATCCTCCCGGATAGAACTCTTGTACCCTCAGCTTCAATCCCTTGTAAAAATACCTCGTACTTCTCTAGTCCTTAGTCCCCTGGGTTGTACTCATTGCAACTTGGTACCCTTGTCTTCAACAAGGCCTTGATCTTCCTCTGGTTCGGTCACCTTGAACCAGGAAAGTCTTCTTAATCAACTCTCCAATCAATCAATAGCAGCAGCTTGTGTTAGTTGTTGTATGTTAGCTCCAAAACATAGGCTTGTAAATGTTTGTGGAGCTGGATTGAACTTCTATGGATGGCAAGTTGGCTTTTTATTCTTCGATTGCAATATGATGGCAAGGTTGTGTAAGCAATTGATCGATTTGCTTCTTGGTGATGATCTCCTTTTTATTGAACTTCAGAAATAGCAAGTTTGGATCTCCATCTTCATTTGGACAACAATTTGATCTTCTTTTCATGCTTAGGCCTACAAAGCTTTCCATATCTACAAAATAATCCAAGATCGATTTGTAGCAAAATATTGAAATTTTGCTTAATATATTATTAGTCCATATTTAAGATATTCAGAATAATCAATGAGGACATAACGAACTCAGCATAATCACCAATACAAGAACTTTCCATGTTTATGCTATATAAATGGAAAATGGGGAAGGCTTGGGCCTTGCTTACACCTATCTCAATTTTGATACTATCAGGGAAGGCCTGGGTCTTCATGCGTTTTTCTAGCAACCAATATTTAAGATCAATTTGTTCAATCAATGTCATCATCAAAACATATGAACTCAACAAAACTTTTAAGAGGTTATCTTGGCTCATAGCTTGAAGTGTCCTAATAGCTTCTTTATTGCTTCTTTAGCATCTGTGCTTCCTTGATTCAGCTGAGCAATGCCATCTTCCAGAGAATTAGTAGCCATTCAGGTCTCAGCCACAAACTCGTTAAAGGTTTTCACCTTTGTCAGAGTCTTATGGATCTTGAGATGTGCTTCATTCACCTCCGAAGTTATCTCAAGCTTGTGACTAATTAGAGTCTTATTGAACGTCGCATCCCTCTTTCTGAGATCCAGAAGTTCATTGCCCAAATCATTCACAAACGTATGAACGAAGTCTTCGACCAGCTTCATCTTCGGTTCCACCATAGTGGTCAGTCTACTCACTTCTTCTCTTATATTGCTTTCAACATGAAAAATTTGGCCTATCAGCTTCTCCACGTGTCTGTCCATTTGCACTGCTGCAAATTGGACTATGTCTTGGATAGATTCAATGGTCTTTATCCATCTTTTCAGCTCATCAGAGAAGTCCTTGGTTGTTGTGATCGAAGGTTCAGAAAACGATGCCTCAGTTACATCAGGACCTATTAGATGCTGGTGGTGTTTGTCTTTTTGATGGTGATGGTGGTTGTCTTTCCAATGGTGGTGGTGTTGAAGTTCTTTCATGCTGTGAGTTGTATTGTTCTACTATATCCTCCTGTAATGGAACAGCGATGTACCGTTCATAGTGTACAAGGTCGTCCACCTCTTCACCCTCTATTTGACGGGGCAGATTAGATGATGATAGTTGCTCTCCTTCAGTTTTCTGAGATGGATACTTGTGGGCATACTGAGATGCCATGATATCCTTGACTTGTTTATCTTAGCAGAGAAGATGACTTAGAGGGAGTCTGTACTCCAGTTATCTGAGAGGTCGTCTGGGGATTTGTCTGCTCCCTAGTGGTCTGAGTGGGTTTAGCACGTGTGATCAATGGAACATGATCTTCATCTGTAGTCTCCTTTTCTTGCTCGTCTACTAGTGTCAGACACGGTGCTTGTGAGACAGACGATCCCGAAGTATATGTCCTTCTCTGCTTCAGAAGCGACTTTGTTGGTGCAGACTCAGAGGTCTCTTCTGCCTCTTGCTTCTTGAATGAAATGTAATTGTCTTCAGAGAAAGGGGTGCCTTTGACTCCATCAACTAAGTTAGTCCTTTTCAGGAAAACACTCAGGATCCTTCCAAAACATCTTTTGTGGGTTAGGTGCTTTCCAATGTCTTCTACGTACTTCATTAGAAGACCCGTCAGAATAGTTGCCCAATCTACTTGAGTCTTGGTGATGATGGCACACATCAATTTCAGATGAGCTGTGGAGACTTGGTCTGCAGATATCCCTTGACTCACAAAGCACTTCATGATGATCAGAGCCAGAGCGCCATACTCATCCAAAAAATTCTTCACCAGTATCTTTCCGAAAGGAATGGTCACATCCTCCAACATCTTTTTCCAGCCTTCGTATATTACCTTGTCCTAGATTTCAGCGATGTTTGATGCATTGAGCCTGAAGGTGACACGCAGAGTATTTGTGTCAATCTTATAGACCTTCCCTCTCCTCGTGCTGAACTCTAAGGTCACGCTGTCTTGCAGAACGGCATTCTGAATCATATCTTTTACATGATCATAAAACATTTCGGGGTCACACTCAGAATGTCCTCTAATCCAATGAAAGGAAGTAGATCCAATATCCCAGAGTGTTGGGGATAAGCAATATGCAGAGCTACAAAATTCACAGCAAGGCTGATGTAGAACCCTACTGTGTTTTCCCATGTCTTAGATTTTATTGGTGCCATTGTTATTGTTTGTTTTGAGAGGGGGGGGGGGGGAGAGAGAGAGAGAGAGAGAGAGAATTATGGTTTGTTTGCGGATGAGAGTTTGAGAGTTTTGAAAGTATAACAGCTCAATCCTATTTCCCTAATCCCCTTATATAATCCTTAAAAACAATCAATTAGGTTAGATTTGCAAACACTCAAAAGTTTGAAATTCTGATAGACGGGACATAAAGGTTTGTCTCTTTTCCATTAAATCACTCATTATGGCAGAGCTTATGACATGTTTCGGGACAACACATGCACTTTGGTCATAATGAGCAGTCTTTTCAATCAATAAACTCTTCCAATCCCCCACTCATATCGCATGCATTCTTTGATCAATTCAATCACACTTAACTCCAAAAACACTCAATTAAAAATCATTCGCACTCCACCATAAAACATAAACATCAAATCAATTCATCTTCAGATTAACGGATTTAATTATTTATCTCTTAACACGAATTAAATTCTATAATGCATCACCCAGCTAGAAACAATCAATTAGATTTCTCCCCCTTAATCAATGCATTTAGATTATTTGAAAGAATTCAAGCATTCAAGTAATAAAAAAATATGAGTTATAATAGATGTTATCCATGTACAGTCATCACTCCTCTGTAGACAAATTTGATTAGATCAGAAGAAAAATAAATGTCTGATCTTCAGAGAGTTCTCATCAGATGAGCTACCATCTGAATTGTTGATTCATCAGAGCTGTACACACTTGGAGAAATCAAATTAGTCAACCAGAGTGATTAAACCCAATTTCTCACAAATAAGACTAAACCTCTTCTCATCTAAGGGTTTTGTAAAGATATCTGCTAACTGTTCATCAATTAGGATAAATGTAGAGACACATTCTCTTTTAGAACATGATCTGTAATAAAATGATGACTAACATCTATGTGCTTAGTATGTGAATGAAAAACAGGGTTTTCTGAAATGGAAATAGCAGAAGTGTTATCACAATAGAAGGACGAGATTTGAAGTCAAAACCATAGTCAGATAGTTGTGACTTTATCCACAGTATTTGAGCAACACAGCTTTCAACAGCCACATATTCAGCCTCAGTAGTAGCAGTAGCAACTGAATTTTGCTTTTTGCTAGACCAGGATACGAGACTATGTCCCAAGTATTGACATGTGCCGGTTGTACTTTTTCTATCAACTCTGCATACTGCAAAATCAGTATTTGAAAATCCAATAATCTCTGAAATAGGCCAATTAGGTAACAAGATACCCATGTCGGGGGTTCTCTTAAGATATCTGATGATCCTCATACACTATAAAAATTCAATCTATTAGCGACAGTGGTATCCGTCACAAACAAGGTTTTGCAACGGACTTGCGATAGGAACAGGCTGTCGCTAATAGTCTAGTCACAACTAGTTTCTGTGATAGAGAGTTGAATATCTGTCACTAATTTGCGACAGAACATTAGTCGGTCGCAACCTTCCTTGAACGACAGTTCGCGACGGAATGATGTCTTTGTCGCAAATTAGCAACGAAAACTGGTGCAATCCATAACAAATTCTTATTTCATGGAATGTGAAATCAGCTACGGAAGGAGTCGCTAATTAGCGACAGAAACACCGTTTCGATCGTAAAAGTGGAATGGTAGGGAGAAATTTTATGCTGAAAATCGAGCTTGCCCGCTATACACGTACAACCAAACACCCAAAATGCATATTTTGTGTCCATATCGGCATCCAATATGAAGAAAGATCTAACAACGACGTTTAAATCGCATTTAAATAGGTTACACATCACTATTGTCCGAATAACCAAAAAATTCAACAAATAATATTCCAACGAAAAAACCTATAATATAGTGGTCTGTTCGGCGACGCCGGGGGGAGACGGTGGACCTCGAGGATGGCGAGGAGGCTGATCAAGCGAGTTGCTATCGCACTGATATTGTTGCAAGAGCCGCTGGACCGACTAGGTTAGCTCATCAATGCGTGCTGTCAACACCGCATTGCTCTCCTTCAACTCGACTAATTCATGTGGATCGACCGATGAAGACCCCTTTCTACCCGAGGACAGTGTGTCCTTCGAGAAGTACATGAAGCTGGCAGACCCAAATAGACCCAAGACTATGCGCGTTGCTGATCTCCTCCTCGGTTGGCTCCGTACCCGGCTGCATCTCTGCAAACAATCGATCCATGATCTCCTTCTCTAGTGCGGAGTATTGAGCCTAAAAAAAATTAATTCAATTAGTCATTAACAAAAAAAGAGAAAAAAGAAATAGACAGGAGCTACAATTGATTTTGTAAAACAGTAAAATTACCGTCGTCTCCTTCGCTCTCTCGTCACACCACACCACCTCGCCAGGCTCGCAGCCTTTCTTCGTGTGTGTCTTTTCAAAAACCTTACTTTTCCAAGGTTTTCTCTTCAACTCCTTTTCTTGCAAACAAATAATCAATAAGATATCATAGAGTAAACATTCATTACAATTGGCAATAAAACTAAACAAATAAATTTAAACACAATTGATTTGGCGTAGTGAACATGACGAGTCAATAAGATATGCTCATAGGAGACATCATAGAGTGAACATTCCTTTTCTTGCCATGACGAGATGAGTGTGCTCTATCTTCCAACGGTAAAACTCCTACAACTCCATAGAAGAAATTAATAAATGATTATGGTTAATGACGACAATTAAAACTACATAAAAACTAATTAGTTGTATTCAGATGAGATTGTTTAGGGTCTGATTGAAACCTTGCACATAAACACACAGAGAACATTATATCTGGTCTGCTAGCAGACACATAGAGAAGTGAACAAATGATGCCATAATACTTGGTAGCATCAACAAATTCTCCATTTTCATCTTTATCAAGTTTGACAGATGTGCTCATATGAGTTTTCATATGGGTAAACTACTCAATTCTGGCTTGTCTGAGAGATGAAAATGTCATTATCCATCTGTTTTACCTATAATCTAAAGAAATATTTTAATTCTCCCATCACGGTCATCTCAAATGATGATTGCATATGTTTAGAGAATCTCTCACACAATTTAGGGTCAGTAGATGCAAAGATAATATCGTCTATGTATATTTGTACAAGCAAAAGCTTGTCCTTATGTATTTTAGTAAAAAGAGTGGTATCGATAGCTCCCCTTCTAAAACCGTTTTTAGTAAGAAAGTTTGAGAGAGTATCATACCAGGCTCTGGGGGCTTGACTAAGTTCGTACAGAGCATTACTTAATCTATAGACATGGTCTGGATCTTCAAAGCCAGGAGGTTATCCGATGTATACTTCCTCTTGAAGTCTTCCATTCAAGAAGGCACTCTTTACGTCCATCTGATATACTTTCATGGGCCTTGAGGCAACTCATGTCAGGAATATTCAGATTGCTTCTAATCTGGCAACTGGTACAAGGATATCATCAAAGTCAATGCCTTTCTCTTGAGAGTAGCCTTGAGCAACTAATCTGACTTTGTTCCTTATGATAACCCCTTCTTCATCCATTTTGTTCCTGTAGATCCACTTTGTACTAATGACTGGATAATCTGTAGGTTTGGGAATAGATTCCAGACATTTATCTGGCAAATTGGTTTAACTCTTCTTCCATTGCGTCTATCCAGCTGGGATCTATTAGTGCTTTAGACTGGTTTTTAGTCTCCATTTCGACATAAATGAATAGAATAGGCATTCATTTCTGGTTGTAGCTCTGGTTATCCTTGATGCGTCCTTGCCTTCGATTATCAAATCAAAAGAGTGAGGCTTTGCCATCTGGCTCCAGACAACATCCTTGGGGCTTTTGAAGGCACAAGGTTTTCAGACATTGTAGGCCAAGGTTGGTCTCACTGTTTTGGTGTCAGATTTGATAATGGGACTGCACTAGTAGTCTTTGTTGTCATATTTTGTTCTCCTGATGTGTCTGCTGGGATCTCATTTCTATGATGCATGTCTGCTTGTTTAACATTGTCTGGCAATATATCGATCTGCACACATTCTTCCTCAAACACGTAAGCTTCTCTCTGCGAAGGAGTGTTAGTTTCCTCAAAAGAAGCATGAACACACTCTTCTATAGTCTTAGTTAACTTATTATATATTTTAAAAGCCTTACTTATAGCAAGGTAGCCAATGAAGATGGCTTTATCAGACTTAGCATCAAATTTATGTAGGTAATTTTTATTATTGTCATGCATATAACATTTGCAACCAAAAATATGAAAATAGCCAAGGTTTGAAATTCTCCCTTTTCATAGCTCATAGGGCGTCTTCTGAAATACGTTATGGATCAAGGTGCGATTCTGAACATAGCACAATGTATTCATAGCTTTAGCCTAGAACATCTTTGGTAGATTAGCTTCAAGTAGCATTGATCTTGTAGAATCTATCAGAGTTCGGTTCTTCCTCTGAGCTATCCCATTCTGTTGAGGGGTTCGAGGGGTAGAGAAGTTGTGTTGAATCCTATGGTCGTCGCCTATTGCTCAACTTCTTTTCCATCGAAGTCAGTACCGTGATCACTTGTTATAGAGATCATATTTAATCCCTTTTCGTTCTGAATCTGCCTCATAAATCTTGTTAGTACAGCATGTGTCTAATGTATCATGAATTGTCAGTAATGATGACAAAGATATACTTCTTTTTATCAAAGCTCAGGGTATCTATTGGACCACACAGATCTATAAGAAGAAGTTGTAGAGGTTCAGAGTTAATCAGATCACGCTTACCTTTCAGACTGGACTTAGTCTACTTGCCCAACTGGCAAGTCTTACAAACGTTATCCTTCTCATAGGATATTGACGATAGTCCCTTTACCAGATTCTTAAAAGATAGTCTGGCCATATACTTGAAGTTTAGATGTATCAGACGTTTGTGCTAGAGCCACTTTGTGTCTTCAGACTATTTGCTCATAAAGCATGAGTCAATCTGCATAGGATAGTTAAAGTCGACCACATAGACGTTTCTTACTCTTATCCCTGCAAGCTTGACAGCATTGTTAGAGGTTTCTTTCACTAGGCACAGATTATTACGAGATTCATTTGTATGTCCATTGTCACAGAGTTGACTAATTGAGAGCAGATTATGTTGTAATCCTTCAACATATGCCACATTGTTGAAGGTTGCAGTACCTGTATCGAGGATGTTGTAGCCTCTAGTCTTACCAATACTACTATAACCAAACACAACACTTGGCCCATTCTTGCTTTTGTAATCATATAGTAACGATTTGTCACCAGTCATGTGCCTTGAGCATCCCCTATCTAGGTACCAGATTTTTTGTTGAGGCCCCTGCAGGATAAACATTCATTTCATAAATGGTCCTCATTCATCTTGGGTTCAGGAGGTTACTCAAAAGACTCTTAGATACCCATATCTATTTTCTTTTCAGGGTTGAGGTCCAGCAAGTATCAACAGTATGACCAGGCCTATAGCACTGATAACATTTAGTAAAACTGACTGGTCTGATAAGCTTTGGAGCCTTTCGTTGAGTCTGATCAGGTCTCTCCCACAATTTAGGCCTTATAGCCCTCTGAGGATAGTGAGCAGGTCTCCACCTTGGACTATGCTGATATGGTTTACAGAAGTCTTTATCAGACACCTTCTTAGTCTTTGACCAGCTGAGTGTAGATGGTTTGACATGGTCTGTCTTTCCTTGAATATACAAACTCGTGCATGGTACAACAGATGTCTTTTTAACAGAGGTTATCTATTCGACAGACTTTGTTTGTGGGCCAGAAGTGGTTGCCTTAACAAACACTATAGGTGTAGGTTTCTTCAATTTAACCTTTTCCAGTGGATTGAAGTCACCACACCCAATACTCTCTTTTTAGGTCCCATTGGAAGTAATCTGGTCAAAGCATTTGGATGAGTTCAACTTTTTAATAGTGACGGATAAGTTATCTCGCTCTTCTATTAGTTTACTTATTTGGCACTTTTGGGGTTTTGCAGTGCTTTTCAACTAGTCTACCTCTGTCTTTAGCAGATTAAGGGTACTCTAAGTTTCATCACCAGACTCAGTAAAACCATCTCTATCTGAGAGAAGCACCTCATATTCAGCACAGAGTCTGTAATACATTTTGAAGTAATTAATAAGCTCTTTGGAAAGATCATTGACCAACTCACTCAAGTCATATACCTCGTTTATGTCGAATTCCTTCTTAGCCTTCAGACAGACTTGTTCATCATCTAATACTGAATCTGATTATTCTATGTCACTCCATGTCGTGTCTGTCATTGTTGCCTTTGACTTTTTTCTCTTATTAGCCTTCTCAACTTTGTTGTTTGTTGAGACCTTCTTTGATCTTTCAGTAGAGGTTTTCTATTGTCCTTAGATCTAGGACAGAGTGTCATGAAATGACCAGTCATGCCATAATTAAAGCAAGCATCCTTGGAATCCTTCTTCCTAGTCGCCTGATTCATGTAAGTCCTGATTCCTTTTCAATAAATCTCACCAGACGCTTTGTAGTGAACGATACCATTTCATCCTCCTCGTCTGATTCATCAGACTCATCATCATTTCTTGTCACAGGTTGGCTTTGAGAAGCCTTCAGTGCTATTGTAGCATTCGAGGTAGTCTGAGATCGTTTCTAATCTATTTACAGTTGGTACGTCAACAGATTACCATACAGATCTTGTAGAGTCATCACTAACAAATTCTTTGCCTCTGTATGGAATTCCAGCTATCTGATAGATTCCAAATAATCTTCAGATTGGAATCCTTATTATTATACACCTTCCCATACGTGTTGAGAGAGTTTAACAGTATGTTGAACCTCTCAAAGATGTAAGCAAGCGTCTCACCAGACTCGTGTGTAAAGAGTTCATATTGTTGCATCAATATAGAAAGTCTACTCTTACGAATATCATTCGTCCCTTTATTCTTGACTACAAAGGTATCCCAGACTTCTTTAGCAGAAGTAAAGTGGACCACATGCTTGAATAGATCTTCATCAAGAGTCTAAAATAGTATGTTCATGTCCTTCTTGTCTATTGCGACTTTCTTCTTATCATCCTTTGTCCACTTAGATTTGGACACATCCACCAGGATTATGAAAGTGGCAGATTCAGTCTTCTTTAGAACATGAGGACCATTGAGAATTGTTTCATGGAGTGCCTCAGCTTTAGCGTTCAAGAAAATCTTTATTCTAACCTTCCAATTGAAAAACTTCTCATTGGAGGTCTCAATCTCATATTATTGTTAGTCATATTGAAAACACACAGTATCACACAAAATAATCACAACTAGGATCTCTTCATAAAAAAAGTAAAGAATCGCTCAGAACCAGATGAAAGGTCGTGATTGTATCAAGAACAAAATAGAGGGGGGGGGAAGGGGTGACTAGACTGTTCTAAAAATTTCTTTGATTAAAAGTTATCTATGCAGCGGAAAATGATAATTTGAGCATATCTGATCAGACAAACAAATCTGATCTCAATCAGACAATCACGATCAAGATTTCAACAGATGATCAATCTATCAACTAAGCAACAATCTAACAACTAAAAAGACTACTGATCTAAAGGTGATGTTTGATCAAGAATCTTTATCAAATTCAATTGTCAAACAGAGGGCTATGGAATGTACAATTTACCCTATTAGATCAATGATCAAACTATGCCTTATTTAAGACTCTTATTATCAGAGTACTGATTTCGATCAGACGAACAAATCAACTACGAACGAATCAACAAAGATGAAAGCAAAAACGAAAAAACACACAATTTATAGTAGTCAGACTCAAATCAGTAATAACTAACTGATTTGAACTTAATCCACTCTTGCTCTTGTTAGCAGTTATAATATCCCAAAAAATTTACGATTTTTAAAATATATATCAAACATAAAATATACGTATAATACTTATAAGATGAACGTGCACATAAATTTTATGAACGACAAACGTTACATCGTTAAATTATTGCACATTAGGGTTACACATTTAAGTTTGAAAACGTGAGATTATTGAACGGGACATGATTAATAAATATTTAGGACAATTAAATCGACAAGCATTAATTATCGAGAAATAGATTATACAAAAAACGGATAACTATAGTGTATAAAATATTTTGAGGAGTGGATTAACCATATCCACTCATTTTCCCCTTATCTCTTCCCTACACCCACTCTCTCCTCACCATTCTTCCTCCTCCACCGACACCATCACCCATCCAACCTCACCAACACCGCCGCCACCAAGCCACGCCACCAACGCCGATCATCGTCGGTTGTCGCCAGCCAAGGTGAGCCACCATGACCTCGGACTTGATCTCCCTCAACCACCATCCCACCCGATCTCGCACCACTACAAAGATCCCGCCTCGTGTCGCAGTCCGTCATCATGAGCTATCGCCAGAGCTCATCGACGATCGTCCAATCCAAGGCGAGCCAGATGTGGCTAACCCCATCCCTGATCATGACCCTCGGAGTCTCGACCACCATCACACACCATCCATCGTGAACCATAATCCGGCCACCAATGGGTCCCTCACACCGTCAGCAGCCCAGACATTGGCAAAAAACAGGCCCATCAATGGCCCAATTGGCTCGATAGGCCCAGTAACGGCCCGAAGAGGATCATCGCCTCGTTGGGTCATTCTCGTTGTCTAGCCTCGGATTTTGATTGAGATAACTCACCGAGTAGGTAACCTCCACTAAAACCCTCCTTGAAATCCACGATTGGTTGCGGATTGTCTTGTGTGGTTGTGATGTGATATCGTCGGGTTGGCGAGGATATCATTCCGTGTGTATACGAGTTGTATTGCTCTTGATTGTAAGCTATAATGGATGAAAATTATATGATGGGTTTCAAGGAGGGTATGTGGTGATGTCGATAGGGCATTGGCATACTTGTGTTTAGTTAGATCGTTGGGATGATGAGGATTTCGGGATAGGTTTATGTACATATATGGACTTGAGTATGGAAATGATGATAAAGAAGAAGTGAGGATATGCTTGTGGAGAGGTGATATGGTTTATAAAGAGGTCGGAATGACTCGGGTTTTATTTCCATGATTTGATTGTGACGGTGCGTGGTTATATCGAGTATGCATGGGCTTGTGTGAAGAGTAGTTAGTTTTATGTGGGCTTGATGTATTGTCATCGTGATTAGAGCATCGGGTTGGCGAGGCCTTTATGTTTATGTACAAAAGAGGGTTTGGTATGAGAAATAATGATAAAGAAGATTATATGGTTATATTAGTTACGGTAGGGCCGCTGTGATGGTTATGGATGGGATTGGGAGGTCTCAGGTTGTATTATCATAGATGGTTGTGACTATGCTTGCTTATGCGTGATTATGCGTAATTTATGCTTAATTATAGGACTAATGTGAGAGAACATAAGTTCATTGACAATACGCATCAAAGGACATTAAGGTTATGTTCCTTAGAGAATCGGGATAAATAAACTTGTGAACTTATGATCGGAAACACGAACGATTATAAATGTTATGATTTTAGCATATGATTAGGCCGGCGTGGCTTAAAAGTACATGTTACATGATCGGCTTTGTTTTTATAGAGTTTATGTAAAGAGGTGATTGAAATGTTAAATGTGTGCTATGTATGATCCCTGAACATGTTTCCTATGTTATGTATTTCATGGATAAGTGTTGTATATTTTGTGGATATGGGTTATATATCATCTATTGCATTATGCGAGAATCGGGATTAAAAAGGATATATTATTCATAAATTATCCTTTCAACAATTGAATGAACGAATGAAAGCAATAACATTATTGCTTTCCCAGTAACAATGAACAGAACTGGATAAATTCAGTTATGGATGACATATAATCGATAAAACTAATACCATTAATTAATCTAAAATGCGATACATATATATTATGAAGAACATAAAGTCTCATAATAATGATCATTCATCTAGTAAGTTAAGCCATGCATCTTTTCTTGGATACATTGGAATCGTTTTTGTCATCGTTGAGATATTGTTGGGGGATTAAGGACGGTCATCTTGGACGCCAAGTGAAAATGTCTATACTCAAGGAACTCTATCGAGTATTTGTTGATTGAGTCTCGTGACGGGAAAGTGGATGAGAGACTAGTTAGGAAGAGGAAAGCACCAACTTGTCCTCTTTACATGTACGCAACGGCACTGCGATGCTGTGGGCGGCTAGGCCACCGTGCAACTTCTGCAGAAGGCTCGAACATGTTAATTGGGTTTAGCTAACCTAATTGAGCATGGGAAAGAAAATGAATATCATTTGAACAGACTTGCCTGGTCAACGATTGAATCCCCATAGTTGTGGCTTTGTGCCTGAGTTGTTATCGGCTTCGTGCTAGAGTTCTTATCCGTTTCGTGCCAGTGTTATTGTTAACGGCTTTGTGCCAGAGTCAGTCATATCTCGAAGTTTGTCATATCTTTCAGAGTTGATCGATTGTAATCGTGTCAGGGACAAGCCAACTAATAAAAAGAAAAAGACGCAAAAAGGTTATGACATATATACGAATTGATATGACATATATACAATATGATATATATACTGTTTGACTAATATGACCTAAGTACATATTTTCTTTCTGTTGTTTCACTTCGTAGGTTCCTTCAGGCATTTTTTACGATCTGCCATAGTCGGTGAAAAATACCCTAAAAATCGAATTCATCACCTTAGGTTGCTGAGCTTTTTGCTCACGGGTTATGTGTTTTATTTTCAGGTTGAGACGGAAGTGAGATTGAAGTGTCGTAGAGCGAGGAAGCATGCATATAGATAGCTTCTCATATTTTGGATCAATGTAATATTCAAGCATGTAATATTCTGAATTAATATAATATAATCTGGTGTTGTAATGACATAGTTATAAATTATGTATTTTTGATGTACAAGTAGTTTCTTGACTTTTATACCTAAAACCTCTTGATTACTTAACCTTATTATGGACTGTGTCTGTAACGACATAACGCCATGAGATAGCTGAGCTGTATTTCGGGACGTTACAGCAAGAAGGGAATCCACTAGATCACCTCGGATCACAGTTCAACAGATTGAGTTTTTAGGATTACTCTACAGTATTTACACACAATCAGATTTCAACAAATTTAACGACAATCGATCCTCGCAGGACCTACCAAACAATCTCAACAAATAGCCAAAAGGAACAGATTCATAGAATGAAGACTTGTACCAATTAACGTCTTCACCATGATATTCCTGAGAAAACTGATTCTTGATGAACATCTGAGAGTTTTCTTGTTGAGGAGAGAGAGAGAGAGAACTTTGAACGCTTTGATCCGAAGATGTGTATTCAGAAGAGAGCTTTTTTTTCTTTTTGTTCCCTCTGTATTCTTACGCCTTTTATAGGCAAGGCTTGAGGATCGCTTTCCAATCAATCCCCAATTCTCTTTCAAGAAGTCCAATAACGCATCTTGACCAGAAGTCAATACAGTCTTCCTTCACCAGATGCATGTCTCAAGAGATAACCTAACTTATCTGATCTGAAGCTTGTAGCCAGTAGACATTTCCGAACCAATCTAACAACTAATATGATTTTAACTGAATTGATACATACAGACCCACTGAATCAGGCACGATAACCACATTACCCGAAAGACTTATCCTTAATAGATCAATAGTTCTATCCAGAGTTTCTGCTAAAGACTTATCTGACCCACGACAACTGTTCTTTCCAGAGCTTTCAGTGTTCTGATTCTTACTATCTGATACATGTCGTCTGACAGAGTAGTTGTAGACTATCAAAACACTTTATTTGAAGTGTTACTAATTTTTTTATTCATCAAATCCATTCGATATACTTTCACCTTACGACTTTCACAGCACCTTTAGAGCCTCCTCGGTTTTCTTATCGCATCAAAGAACCATTTTTCTCTTTTCTTCAGTTTGCCTCAACTTCCATGGATAAGGAAAGGATGATTGTCCGGGTTCGTAACAGTTTAGGAAAGTTGAGGCACAACTCAGTTTCCCCATCGCACTGGGATTTGCCTATGATATCGTGAAAAGATCACCTTCCATGTGTACCTGTTTTTTCTAATCCTCTGATTGGGGTTCACTAAATTTATTTTGGAGACTTGATTGGTGTAATGACTGCACGCTATATTTAGTAATAAAAATTTACCTTTCACGACAAAAAAAGGAAAAAGAAAAAAAATGTTTCTATTTTATTCGTTAATGAAACGAAAAAAAAAAAAAAAAAAAACTAGAAACGATATCAAAAACGGTCTTAGTTTTTTTCTTGGGGTTGAGTACGATCATAAGGCGCGCAGTACTACATAATGCTACTTGGTGCCCAATGTATATACGTGTGATACTGTTTGTGACTCCTTTGATGCAACTGAGTTGATGGACTTGGATGATCCAACACACCATATAAACAACTTTTTATTTCTATTTTCTTTTTTTCATTCTTTTTCTTATTTTTGATTTGATGCCAAAATTAAAGGGCGAAAGCTAGCTAGGGAGACAAAATTAAACGAGTCAATGCATGATAGAACAATGAGCCGCGTGTTCTTTTTATTTATCATTGATACTCAATCCAAACTTATCTAACTGTGTTGCATGTGTCTAGAGTCTCTAGACTATGGAAAAATATCACCTCTCATTATTCTTTTTCTCCCTATAATATACATATGTTATCTCCATATTCAAGGAATCCTGCCTTTAATTTTCGCCCTCACCCTCAATTCCTATATATATGGTATGCATCTCATGCATTACCTTAATTACTAGTCACTTGAACTTCGAATGTGTGCACTTCACGGCGCATAGCTTCCATGTAAGTTATTCTCTTATGTGGCAATTATGTTTGGATACCGCTGCTTCAGTTATAATCTATCTTCTTAATTTTATAAAGCTACAATATGTATACACTTATGGTTAATTATTAGTTGTATGTCGCTATCGTGCGCACATTTGTTCTTCTTCTAATCTATAGTACATTTTATGAACTTGAAATGATGTGTAAGAATAAAAGCCTTAGTTCTAGCAAGGTGTCGAATGTTATTATTAGCGGGACGGTTGTTGATAATTTGAAAAGTTTATTGTACGAAATACATTACATACTAATTAAAAGATATTTGGCCATTGTAATGTGTAATTTACTTTGATCAACGGTGGTCTAGTTGATCAACTAACAGTCGTATATATAAGATGTTCTTATATTTCAGACGCCATAACAAAAACATTCATGATATTTTCTAATGATCAGGCACCTAATCAACAAAACCATCTAACTAGTTACATTCGTTATAATTGGGTTACAAAAATAATTGCTTTGATGTATGTTACTCTCTATATATACCTAAACGGCACAACATGATTATATGTCTATGTATATTTTTGGCAAAAGGGCCCGACATTGTTTTTGGTTCATAAAATACTCTTTAAAGTTTTATACGAATCTTATAAATATGCAGTTGGTTCAAGTGGTCCAGGACCTTGGAAGCTCTACAAGTGTATATCCCAATGGTAGAGTTGGACCAATTTATTGAAGCTCTTGATCAGGTCAGTCGATCATCACATTGCTTTTGTTTTGTTTTGTTTTGGGTTTTTTTTTTTTTTTTGTTTTTTTTTTTTTTTGTGTTGATGATGGGGAGGAAATGAGATCATCACATTGCATTAATATCCATCTTACATAAATCCTTTTAAATTAAAAAAAAATCTTTTTTATGGTCTTTTAGAACGTCACAATTAAGAGATCCATATATTAATCTTATAGATTTGATAACCTATTGCTGTATGAGATTTATTTATACAATTAAACATACACACCTCCACTACATTCTCAATGTCCGGGAGACAAAATATACATTAGAGATCAATATGTAGGCGACTCACCCTTTCAAGCAAGTTCCTATGTCCAACACTTTTTGAGAATAAATAAATAAATAATAATAATAATACCATTAGTCTATTGCCAAGGCATGCAAAGTGTTCGCATATGAAACAGTTAATTAATGAATCAGACGGTTGAGGATCACCGATCTAATGATGATCTAATGATGAATACCGTCTAATAATGATCAAGACCTAAAATCACACCAAAAAAAGTACACTATCAGAAGGGCAAGGGTCTTTCCTCAAAAACCTTCTCCCATGCTTAAAACAATGAAGAACTTAAGGAGAGTTGTTGGCACGAGGTAAAATTTGTATGTATGGAATTAGATGATTACCTTGCGTTTGTTAGCGTGGTCATCAAGCTAAATCTAAAGTGATTTTAATCAAAAAGAAAATTAGAAAAATATCATATATATTAAAAAATGAAGATACTTTCTATAAAAATCGTTATTCCCATACTTATTTCCCTAAATATCCTTATTTATTTATGTCTTCATACCTTTTGAGGACCATAATTAATTATTAGAAAATAAAAATCATGGTCTTTTTTTCTATCATCCCCACAAAGAAATGCCAAAATTAATGATTTTATTATTTTAATTATGAAAAGTTTGCCAAAAAGTATAATATTGAATTTAAATTGGGACAATCTAATAAAAAATGTATTGTAATTATATTGAGCTGAAAAAAATACAAACTTTCAAATGATATTATTAACACATATTTTTATTTGTTTGGTTTCTGTATCAAACAATTTTTATCATTCTACGACCTCTATCGTATAAAAATATATATTTTGTACTCCTTGGAGCAAGACTGGCCCGAGTTGATCGTTAACTGATCTATGTTGATGTGCTTGGAATAACATGAAATTTGGTCGGTTGAAACGGAACGATATGAGGAAACCAACTCAGTTGCCTACCGAGGTGACCCAGTTTTCTACGTTTGGAGTTCGTTTAGGTCTTTTTTTGATGTTTTATTGTTTATAGAAAACAAACTGAGGGACATTTTGGTCATTTGTGTTATTAGTGTTCTGCGGGAGATGATTAAGCCCTAGCCGTCATTAATTAGTTAGGTAGATTTGTTGTTTGAATTTCAAAAACCCTCATTAAACAAAGAACTATCTAGTTTGTTGCTAATTCCCTTTCAATCATAATCATTTGATTCGGTTAACATCACTCTCTTTCTTTCAAAATAAATGTAATATTTTGCTACTTCGCTTGTCCCAAAATACATTTCTTATTTGATAAATTTTTCGGGCAAAACATCATCTTACAATTGCAAACTGTTTACTTACTTTTTTTAGCTATTATAATAAATTTCACTCATCTTACTAAAATACTAATTATTGAAACCCACATATGAATTTGTGATTCGAATAAAATGATTATAATTAGTATTTCTTCGTTTCACATAAATTGCGATGGATTGATTTGACATGATTATTAATAAAAAAATTTGATTTTATGGTGTTTTATATTTATGCCCTTGTGAGTAGAAATATTGAATTGTAAGTGGGTGGAGACAGAAAAAATAATGATGTAAAAGATGATGTGATATAAAATAAGAATATTTTAAACATTTAAACCATCTAAACATGCTATTTTAGAAAGTATTTCAATTTATGTAAAACATCCATGTTTAATAATGTGTCGTAATTTATCTTAGATTGAGGGAATATATGATAATAATTTTTATAAAATAATGTTGGGTCGTCTCATCATGTCACATAAAACGAAGGGAGTATTTGATACTCCCTTCGTCCCAAATAAATTACGATATATTACTAAAAATGGATATTCCATATAAATTATAATAGTTCCTACAATGATAAGTTATAATGGTTTAAATATACAAAATATCCTTATTTTATTTCACATCATCTTTTACATCATTACTTTTTCTTTTTACATCCACTCGCAATTTTCTTTCCTTCCACGCATAACTTTTTTTTTTCTTCTCAAAAGATAAAAATATAAAATTGTCTAAAATCAATACTTTTATTAATAATCGTGTTAAATCGACACATCGTAATTTATCTGAACGAACGGAATAATATGAAAAAACAATTAATTAATTCCAGAATATAAATTTTGTTCCTTGGTCGTCAAGGCCAATTGACCTTTTTGAGTTCATAAATGTGAGTAGGCAGCTGGTCCCAGCGGCTTACCAACTTCCGGTTCCCCTCATCAACTCCACCCATATATCCCACCGCCTCCTAAACTTGCATGCAGGCCGCGGGCGGTGCCCACCATTTGATGTAATCTACATGGTTAGTCCTAATTATTGAGACTAAATGGTAAAAAGAAAAATAGTTTAGTGATAAATTGCTTTTTTCTTTAATCAATTAGTAGGGCGATTCAATACTTCTTAAAAACAAAATAGGTACCTTTGACGGGGGTTTGTTGCATAGGATCGATGGATAGACTCTTAACATGCAATGAAACTGTTCAGATATTCATAATGTCACACTATGATTTTGTGTACATTTCGAGATTTTTCGTTTTTGATTTTAGCTATGACAAAAAAATTATAAGAACTAATCTAGCATTATTATTTTACAGTTTAAGAAAACAGCACCTGAAACTGCCTATTAGCAATATCAATGGTTAAAATCCCATTGATTTTGAAAAAAAGAAGAAGACAAAATCAAATAAAATAAATTAAAATTTGTATCCCTTTTTTTTTGCCGTTACTAATAGACAGTTTCTACAGCTACTTATTTTATCCTATTATTTTATGATAATTTTGTAAAAAGAAATTTAATCGTCTTACGAAAACTTCGAAAAACATACCTTTACAATTATGAGGTTTTGACATATTACCCCCTTAAAACTTACTAAATTCCATATTACCCACTTAAAAAGTCATGATTCCATATTATTCCCTTAAAACCTAGGGTCTTGGACATATTATCCCCTTCAAATTTACATAATTCCATTTCACCCCTTTAAGAAATCAAAATTTCTTTTTATCTCCTTGAAAATCTATTATATGGATATTTTATCCCATTTGATCACCTAATAAAAAAAAACTACATGAATTGATAAATAATCACAGTTAAATGGTTTTGACAAAAAATATGAAAGAATAAAACAATCAAATTCTCTGTCATTTTCCCCTATCTCTTTTTATATAAATCGACTCTATCTGTATCTTCTCAACTCATTCCCTCCATCCGTCTCGACAAACCGTCACTTCTTTCAATCCATCATCATAATAAAAAATTAATATACATTCATCAATTAATATACATTCATCAATTAATATACATGGAATAATTATTCTCTTGAAATTGAATAGCAACTGTTAGATTTATTTAAATTATTTTAAAAATAAAAATGACAAGGATAATATTATTTTAGGTGATACTTTGGAATAGGATATGATGAAAGGGGTGAGATATCCATAAGATAGATTTTCTAGAGATAATATGAAATTTTGCAATGTTTTAAGGGGGTGATATAAAATTATGAGTTTTCGGATAATATGGAATATCTTAAAACTAAATTTTAAGAGGATAATATTAAATTTTTTAAGTTTTAAGTTTAAAGAGGATAATATGAGTTTTGGTGAATGTAGGGAGGTATTTGATTGTGTTGCGTCCCGAGACAAACTTTACTTCAAAACTAAAAGAGTTTGACTATCAGTACAATGTATTCGGGACAGAGGAGTCGAAGAGTTCATGAGTTAAATTAGGCCATTACATACTTAAAAACTTGAAGCCTGAAAACCAGCATTTGATTAGGATTTAGGAAACCAGCATTAGACTGCTGATGGGCTGTTTTGGTAACACCAACACCGTTATAAACTGTAAAAACAAAAATCAATGTTAGCATCAGGAAGCTAGCCACAAAAATCGAAAGAAGTAATTTTCTATAAAATGAATCTTCATTATTATATTTAGATGTATTAGAAAACGAAAACTAAAAAATATTTGTTTTTTAAAACTATTTTTGTTTCATACTTTTGAAAAAAAAAATCAGTACAGAAACCTTTCATCATCCAATGAAACCAAAACAAAAAATACATAAAATCGATACCAAAAGGACCCTAACATTTTTCAAGGAATTTTTTTTTTAATTTTTTGTTGAAGTTTGGTGTGAAGTGATGCATGCACCTTGTGATTTTGAGAAGCAACCAAAACAATATGCCAAGTCCCGCGAACTTCTACTAGGAAACGAAATCCTCGTGGTAGTACTCAACCGTTTCTCCCTTTTTTACGCAAAAAACGGCTCCATGCATCTTATTATGTTGCATGCTCCATGTTCCATGTTTCATGTGTTGCGTCATGCACTGCGTTTGCTACCGTTACACTTTATCACTTAATATTACTGGACAATTTTTTCAAGACAGTTTTTGATGTTATCAAGATCATTACGTTCACAAAATTTTCTTTTGGATAAATTATTCTTTTTTCATAAGACGTTTTGATATTATAAAAAATTGTCTTGAAAATATCGATTTTCAGTACTTATAATCAATAGGCCCATGAGAGATATACAAATTAAACATTGTTCCATATTGAGAAGAAGAATATTCCTTACAAGTTGACGAGCGTCAAGTCATATTGTCATGTTCCACAAATAAAGATCAATTGATTGATCATGAAACAACAATTGAAATCTTAGTAAAGCCAGTACAGTTTTGAATATCTTCTTAATACCACCTCATAAAAAAAATTTCCATAACACCATACCAGGAACAATTGATAAGAAGACTAGAACTCCACACACTTATTAAGGCGACTCTTTAATTATTTCGCCTTTCGAGTTAGGTGTTCTGAAAATAGTTTACACCATGCTTTTGTTTTTTTGCCAGATTTCTTCTACAATAATAGTTTTGAATTAATTGCAACTTAGTTTCATCTTTCATGCATATATTATAAATGGTTTCGTAGGTTGCTATCTATTAACTAGGTTAAAGAAAAACAATGAAGAAGCTTCCCTTGCATTGAATATATCACACTGTCCATGTTTCACTCTTGAGAATATAAAGGGTAGATACATTATTCATGATCTCTATATCTATGTACTCATGCATTCATAGACACATCAAAATTCATTGTCTCTAATTTACTCAATTCCACACTCAACATTGGTCATCAATTCATGACATATACACAAATGTTACAGGTTCTTCCATTGATGGACTCCGACCCTCCGTTTGAGGAAACCTACAAGGCATTCTTCCAAGACTACAAACGGTCATTTCTCAGGCCAAAAGTCTTATCAGATGATATCATTTCTTCGACAGACGTAGTTATAGAGCAATGTGAGCTCCCCCTCATCGACCTAAGCCGACTCAACAATCAGATCCATGTCGAGAGGGAGGAGTGCATGGTTGAGATGGCCAAGGCCTCCTCGGAATGGGGATTCTTCCAAGTCGTGAACCACGGGTTGTCGAGGGAGGTGCTTGATGCCATGAGGACGGAGCAGATGAAGTTGTTCCGGGAGCCATTTTATAAGAAGGTGGAGAACGACAAGTACATGAACATGTCTAAGGGGAGTTACCGGTGGGGAACACCCACAGCAGCTAGCCTCGACCAGTTATCGTGGTCTGAGGCATTTCACATTCTTACGACAGATGCACCTTGCCTCGCCGGCGCTGCCTCTCTAAGGTACTTAAGCTATGTCTCTATGTTCATCGTTGTTTGGCTTGCAGTCGATCCCAAAGTTAATTTCGTGATAAGTATTTTTTTTTTTCATTTTTTATGTTGAGATGTTATATTCAAAGTCAAAAAGTAGAAAATGAAAGATGGTCCAATAGGAGAAAGGGAAAGATTGTTTTGATGATGAATGAGGCAGATTGTTCGAGAAGATATTTAAGGAAGTCAACCTAGACAAATAAAACATGTCTCCTATATTTTAAATTTAATTTTAGTACTCCACTTGCTTGCTACTATTGTCATAGTCTTGATAAATACAAAACTGTACTTGAGTTCAATGATTAATTTAAACTCCTTGGACTATGATAATACATATGTATTCCAGTATATAGAAATATAGTTGACACCATAACAAACGTTCATTTGTTTATAGATATTAGTTGCAAAGTACTACCAATTATACTGTTAAAGTGTCTTAAATATAGTATATCTTGGCCAGATTGTTGGAACACGCTTCTCACATGCATCTACATGTACATGTTTTGCACCACTTGAGAACAAGCTTATAAAATCACATGCTTAAGGTCAAAAGGACAGGAAAATAATCTTTGGGTCGTGTTGTCTGGTTTGGGAGGCCAATGAGGGAGCCTACCATGTTCTTGTTGATACGTCCGCGGTGGCCAACGAGGGAAGTTAAAATTTTGTTAGGTGGGGAGACCAATTGGGCATTCATTTTATACGAACCCAGAGGTTAACACAAGATGCATAACTTATGTCACATGCTTTATTGTCAATGTGATTAGCTCTTATAATTAACTTTTATACTAATCAATGGAATCGTAAACTTTACAAATAAATAAGGTAGGAAAATTAAGATCAGTTCATTGATTCAAAACTTGATTGAATACATTGATTTTTTCTTTTTTGGATTTTTATAATTGGTATACAGAAAATAACATTAAATTTTTCTTACCATAACTTATTGAAATGATACAATTTTGATTTGGGTTGATATGGAATTTTGTTGATGATGTTGAATCAACCTTTGAAAATTAACCGTTAACTTGATTATAGATCAACAATGAAGGAATTTTCCACCCACATATCCGAGCTAGCTCAAAGGTTGGCTAAAATCCTTGCGCAGAGATTGGGACAGGAATCTACATTTATAGAGGAGAATTGTTTGCCCAACACTTGCTACATAAGGATGAATCGGTACCCTCAGTGCCCAAGATACTCACAATTGTTCGGCTTAATGGCTCACACCGATAGCGATTTCCTGACGATCTTACACCAAGATGAAGTTGGAGGATTACAGCTTGTCAAAGATGGGAAATGGATTGCTGTTAAGCCTAATCCAGATGCTCTAATTGTCAACATTGGAGATCTGTTTCAGGTACCCAAATGAAACATACTACGAGTAATACTTCTAAGGATAGAAGCCTTAATGAAATCAAGCTGTTTGCTTTGGAGTATCGTTGGGCTAGACCAACACCTATTTGTTGAAAACATTAGTCGTTCTGGGTCCAGGATGTAAAACCGAAAAACCTTTCAAGTTGCATATGTTTGTCGACTATCCATCACCTTTTAACCGTAAAACCATGCTATTGATTGGATTGCAATGGAATATTATTTCATGGTTATTAGCTGATAGTATCCGCACCTGCGGTAGATAGATGGAAAATCGTACTTGCCTCATTCTTAAGCGTTTTTTTTTTTTTTATTTGGTAGACATGTAGGTCTATAATTCTTTATTAAACACAGTATATGACCACTCTCTACTTAAGTTGTTCATCTTGATTTTAATGTTTCAGGCATGGAGCAATGGAACTTACAAGAGTGTCGAGCACCGGGTGGTGGCTAACGCAAAGACAGAGAGGTTCTCGACAGCATTCTTTCTGTGTCCATCCATCAACACTGTGATCGAGAGCTGCAAGGAGCCTTCTGTTTATAGGAAGTTTAGCTTTAAGGAGTTTAGGCAGCAGGTCGAAGATGATGTGAGGAATCATGGTCGTAAAATTGGCCTTTCTCGTTTTCTCGAAACTATGGATTGCAAAGTTTAGATAACAGATTTGGTAGGAGGAGTTTTAGTTGGTCATATAAAGGGAATTGTCAGTGAACGATAATGCCAACTTTTCGAAATAGTGTCAATATAAATTATCCTTAAACGATGTAGCTGATTTTTCACAAATTTCTGAATGATTCAGAACACACTCCCACTCATATTGTCCCCAATAACAGAATCTGTTGTACACAGTGATATTGCCACTAGAAGTTTTCAAGAAATCTTAATTACAAGGATGAAATAAATTGACGACTAAATCAAGCGCATCTATGTGTATGTACTTGTTACCCATGATTTATAAGCATATTCTCTATGGAATCCCTTTCTACTCATTCTTTAGGATCAAAGTTGAAGAAAACTTCATTTTGAAAACACTTGTTAAGACCAAAGCTCAAGAGTAGAGTTCAATCTCAAAAGAATAGTTGAATAGAAAAGATAACCTTTCTAACTTATAAAACATTCCATGGTTGACTTGAGATTTGATATATGTTAAGACCAAAGATTTAGATGTTTATTTTATATGTTAAGAATATTTTTTGAGTTAAATATCTTTATGATAATCTTTGAGTTAGATATCGTTAACAATTTTCTACAAATAGAGGCTTATTTGTAGAGGTACTTTGTGGGTTTGTGACCCAGGAGAGACACATCGGGTTGTAAATTATATTGATTAGTGATTCCTTTTGTGGGGTCTTGTGCCCCGTTAGGGTTTTCTCACGTTAAATCTCATGTGTTGTCGTTAAACTTCTTATTCATGGTAGGTCGTGTGCTTGATTGTGATATTCATTGCATCAGTTTCTCGAGCTTATATTCGTAACAAGTGGCATCAAAGCTCCAAGTTGTATCGCGTGAAGAAAGTTTGAATCTTTAAGGAGAAAGATTTGATCTTTGGGTCAAAGATATATCTTTGGATGAAAATCATAACTTTGGATGAAAATTGTAACTTTTCGAAGTTTTCAAGTTTTACAGAAGAGAAGATGGTGAATACTATGAAGTTCGAGATCCCACAGGCTGAGACACTATGTGAGTGTCTAGAGAAAAAGAAAAAAGTGGAAAGTGTTTTGCGAGCGAAGTAGAACGAGAAAACAACCGTGATAGAGAGCTCTACATGACCTTAGGATCATTAGACTCCCAACATATCCATCTCATCAAAATGAATTGCACAATGGATTCTCAATGTATGCGTCCTAATAAAAAAAAAAAGAAATACTAAAAAAATCTGCTGCTCTAACTCCTTGTGATTCGAGACTAGAGAAGGTTCTGCAAGAAAGCTGTTTTTTATTCCATTCTTTTGTTTCACAACCTTGGTTTTTTGAATCGCGCCCGGATAGAAGCAAAGTAGTGATGATCATCCAATATTTCTGATAGCTCCCGAATGACTGAGACATGGCAGGAAGAGAACTCAGGGTGACTCTTGATAAGGTCCATCTTAATAAAGCTTGAGCCTACGACAGGAAAAGACTCCAAATGTTACAGGATGCCTGTGAAGGATGGAGTGATGAAGATATGCAAAGGTTTTATGATCGTGATGAAGGTTCGAAACATTGGAACCACAGTTGTAGAGAAAGCTTCGAGAACAGTCGTACGTACAAGTGCAGAGGCAAGCCTACATAAGACCATCAAAGGGTCGAGGGATGATTCACTTGATGCAATCTCAGTGGTTCTTGTACAGGTATTGGAGATGTAGGTAGCCATCAGAGAGCTATTAGATTGGTTAAGCTATGATCGCAGAGTCTAAATTATGCAGGAGGCGTAGAGTAGAGGTAGTGTAGACAACGAAGAGCTCAGGTAGCATAGATGGTGCAGCAAAAGATCAGCAAATGATATACAAAACTGAGGGAAGATAATCACGACTGGTCGATCCAGGTGCGTATCATGGTAGGGAACAAAGGTTGTGAGCCTTATCTCCAACGCCTTAGGATCTAAGTGAAGAGTCGTGCCAAGGTGGGGTATAAGGTGACTACTCAATCTAGTGACTTGTGTGTTTTCAGATCTCGAACAAAGGTGCAGATTGTTGAAAATTAGCTCGAGATTTGATCCAGATTTTATATTTAGAATTAAATATCTTTATGATATGCCTGTGTGTTAAAAATCTTCAAGTTAACAATTCTCTATAAATAAAGCCTTATATATAGAGGTATCTTGCGGGTATGCTGACCATCTTTTTCTCTAGGGTTTGAGTGAGAGCAGTTGAGGAGAGACAAATCGGGTTGTAAATCTATAACCCTTCGACGTCCAGCTCAGCTGACAAGTGCGTTATGCCGCTGCAAACCCACAAGATTCATACCAAGGCCATCCGAACGAGGATTAGGTATAGATGACAAGAAAACCAACTAATAAAGCATTTATATTACGTAATTTACAGTAATGATATTATGTTTGCGAAAATTACATGTTTACTTTCAGTAACTAAAGTATCACCAGTTTTAGTTACATATTAACCAAAGTAAAAATAAATTGAAACATTGCATCCAAAAGAAGGTGAGACAAGCTATATGGATGCAATCTCACACTACCGCGCTCTGATCTCATTATCTTCTGTACCTGAAAATGAAGTACATAACCCTTGAACAAAAAGCTCAGTAACCTAAAATGATGTAATCATTCAAAGGGATTTTTCTGTGACTATGACGAATCCGAAAAACTCTTGAAAGAACCCCTGAAGGGAAAGTCATGAAGAATATATATTTAAGCCATATTAGTTAAATAATAATATTATATCATTTTTTCATGTATTTTCTTGTTATTATTTTCAACCAAGGATACATGACAAGACCACAAAAGACTAATGCAGAGTGATACGAGCAACTATGGCAACTTTACCAACTCAGATTATAAACAACTGGTTGTCAATCGTCAAGAGGATAAGTCTGCTTGAAATTACATTCTTTTTCACTCCAGTCTACATCTCTAATGCGTACAACCATCAATGACCTGCTCCGGTTAGATAGCATAATTGGAAGGCCTCCTTTTATAGAGTTATCCGGTGACCCCATCACCAACGACCTCTGTGCCGTTGTATGCATGCGAAGGAAACAAGCCGCAGATGTCCTCTCCCTGGTTAGTTCCACTACTTGTTTGTCATGATGACTCAAAAAATATTACTCTAGAGTCCAATGACACATAAATACCAATAAGGCTCTACAAAACAATCGATGATCTCAATGGATCCACGAAGGGACGCTCAAACTCAAGTTTTGAAACAACAAACTCTCAAGAAAATGACAATGGTCATAATAAGAGGAGACACCATGCTTAATCTTCACAACAACACCAATGATCTTGCGGATCTAAGACGTGACGTAATGTGCTCGACTTTCACAACTTACGGACATTTTATTAATTATTTTGTTCGTTTTATATTAGTTCACACCTTATGGATAGTGCAACCAAGGTTCACATCACATTCGTTCACTCGAACGGTTACGAGATTGTCAAAACTATCTACTGAACTTTCTTCCATGAATTATTTATCCATGAATTAACCTTTCATAAATTTTTATCACATGAAGCTAAGAGTTATGGAATTTGAATCTCATAACAAATGAACCAAAAGGCCTAATTCTCAGACATTATCATTGCCGAAATCCATGTAATTGCCCATGGAGTCGTACACTTAGACCTATACTTATTTATACTACACTATCCAAAAATGATATCAATATACCCATTTCTTAGCATTCTTAGCTTTGACCAAAACTTAACTCTAGTAAACTTAGCATTTTCACCGTGGATAAGTTAATTTCTACCTCTGTTAATCAGAGGCTAAGTTTTAGACCCCCTTTTTTCGTATCTTTAAAAAAATTAAAAAAAATTCAACGTCCATATATTTATAAAATCACAAGTTATGACTAATTCAATCCAAAACTTAACTATTTCGGATTACTCATAACATAGAATAATTAATCTTCAACCCAAGATACATAAGCTGCATAAGAAGCACAAACATCATAAGCAACACAAAGAGCATAAGCAATAAAAATAGCGCAGACAGCCTAAGCTGTACTAGTAGCATAAACAACACTAGCGACACAATAGCATGAACTGCTAAACCAGACAACATGAGCAAAATCCAAAGTTTTGATCCACTGGTAGTATTAATTCCTAATTACTAACCAGTAAACCTAACTGGTCTTGTAACTATGAACACGTGATCAAATAATTCATATCCCGAATGTCTATTGTCCTTTATTTTTATTAAACATTAGGAAACCCTGTGCCAGACCCATGTCCACCGTATGTGCGACATATCCCTAATAATTCATATTCTCATACTTTACTCATTTATCCATTATTAATGAATTTCATTGTCACTGTTCAGTTGCATATTGAGTTCCATAATTTCCATTAATTCTTTCTTCAACCAATCATAGATCCACTCCTAAAATTATCCATGTCTGATGATAATAATAATTTCTTGAGTATCCCCTTGATGAGGTGTAGTAGCCTCAGACGCTGCTACAGGAGGGTCAAATACTCCTTATTGTTGCTTACCCACTTGTGCAGAAGCCTCAGACGCTTCTGTTATTTGCTGGGTTTGGATTTCAGATGGAGCAATAAGGGGTTGTGGCTCTTGTTGTGGTGGTGGAGGTGATTTTGTGGTGGTGGTTTGGGATGGAGACAGTGATTCTTTGGTGGTTAGTTATGGTGAGGTGGTGAAGATGGGTTACTGTGGTGGTGTGAGTTGAAGAATAATGCAGAGAGGGGACTCTACGATAATGATATCATAAAATTGTCTTTCTGTACGTAGTGGTGATAGAGTCTGTAGAAGGAATGCTATGATGAAGAGGGTTTTGCAAACCTTAAGAAACAACTCCCAATTCTAAATGCTGTCCAAAGGCCACTTCAGTAATGAGGTCAATGCTAGCAGAAGCCTCCTCTGCTTATGGAGTTAACTCCCCCTGGGTTACTGCAGAAGTGACAGTAAGATTCTTATGCAGGTGACTTTGCAGCAACCATAACAATAAGCTCATCATTTGAGCTCTGTTGTTAATGCAGCATTGTCTGTGTCTGCTGCAGTAGGGTTGGAGTCTGCTGTAGTAGTAGAACTTGCTCTTGTCTCTTGAAAGACTTTGCTGCTGAGAGATGACTCAACTAGGAGGACTAACTTTCTGTTGGCCAATCCCTTCTTGGCCTTCTTCTTCAAGACTTTCTTGAGTGCCCTGGCTGAAGCAGGGGCCTTTGTGGCTTCTACTAAGACCCCAGAAGGAGGTTGGGCAGTGTTCTTGGTTGTAGAAGACCTAGACTATACTCGAGTTTGTGAAGCCTCAGCAACATCTGCAGCAGCAGCCTTGGCACACTACAAAAAAACATCAATTTAGATAAGGAAAAAATCGTCACAAAAGTTAAAAAAAAAAAAACTTGCGACGCATCTATCGTTTAAAAAAGAAAGAAAAATTAAAAAAGAACATAAATTTTGAAAGTCAAAGTTTGTCGCTAAAGTTGAAAAACATAGTTACAGAATCCGTCGTTAAAAACTCTAAAAAAAAATTTTGGAAAAATAAATTGCGATGGATTCTGTAATACCCCAAAGAAATGCTTAAATGGTTTGATAGTACTACCTATACAAACAAGGTGCATCTTCCTTTTCGGTAGCCCATCACTTTAGAACTCCGCAGTTAAACGTGCTTAACGTAAAGCAATATTGGGATGGGTAATCTCCTAGGAAGTTTCCCAGGACGTGCACGAGTGAGGCCAAAGCGCACTGAAAGGACTAGTGTTGGTCTGTGGGACCAGTTGTTAGCCTGGCGAGCGGTTCTTGGTGACGACCCGATAGCAAGGATTTGACCGGGGCGTTACAGTATGGTATCAGACCAACCATGCGACCTCGTGCTGGACATATGAACAAGAGGTGCAGGTCAGCCGTCTAGCAGGAGAAGGTTCTGGGACTGTGTGTCGTGCTTGAAGTCGCAACGAGGACGTTGCGTTCTTTAAGTGGGGGTGTATGTAATACCCAAGAAATGCTTAAATGGTTTGATAGTACTATCTATACCAACAAGGTGCACCTTCCTTTTCAGTAGCCCATCACTTTAGAACTCCACAGTTAAGCGTGCTTAACGTGGAGCAATGTTGGGATGGGTGACCTCCTGGGAAGTTTCTCAGGACGTGCGTGAGTGAGGCCAAAGCGCACTGGAAGGACTAGGGTTGGTCTGTGGGACCAGTTGTCAGCCTGGCGAACGGTTCTTGGTGACGAACCCGGTAACAAGGATTTGGTCGGGGCGTTACAGATTCCATCGTAAAATTTAAGTGGGAAATGATTTGCCTATAGATCCGTCACAAAATTTAATTACTTTATACTTCATAAAAATTTACATGAAAGTTATGAATTATGTATTTTTGGGACGTAATCCGTCGTAAAATTTAAACCGGTTTATGTTGACTACGGAATCCGTCACAATATTTAGATTTTAACAATTTTTGCGATGGATTCCATCGCAAATCTTAAATTTTTTCCACAATATTTTGGAATTTTAGTTTATAATACGTTGGCTTTTTAATTTTTGAAAGTAGGTTTGTAATCCTTACACTAAGAGAAGATAACTTATAGGTTTTATACTTTTTTATATTTCTATGTTATATTTGACAACATTATAATCAAGTATACTAAATAAGGTTTTAAACTCTTTATAATTTGTTAAAGTTAAAAGTCATAACTTAAAACATATAAGATTTGATATTTGGATGATCATGATAGACTTATGAAGTGTTATAACTCATATAATAGTAAAATTAAACTTAAAACTTTTAATTTTATTCAATTTAGCGACGGATGCGTCGTATATTAGCATTAGCGACAAGGTTTTTAGCTAATCAAATTTAGTGACGGATTTTTTGATTTATGCGACAGGATTTTCTTTCGCTAAATAACTGTTTTTTGTAGTGATCGAAACTACATGAAAATGTTAAAAACACTACGGAACAAGCTCAAATAACTTGAAAACCCTGCTACGAAAGTAGCTTTGAAATGATTTTAAAACACTCAAAACACATAAAAACGAATGAAAAGTGATAAAAACACCATAAAACTAACGTAAATAACTTGAAAACGCAAGAATATATAAAAAAAGCCATAAAAAGACCTAAAACACTTAAAAACATATAAAAATGACTAAAAACACCACGAAAACAACTCAAATCTCTTGAAATTTTTCAAATTAAATGAAAAAGGTAATGAACATCATAAAACAACCCCAAATCTATTCAAACGCAAGTAACTATCAAAAGAGCCTTGAAATGATCTTAAAACACTCAAAAATACATGAAAAGACTAAAAACATCATAAAAACAACTCAAATCACTTCAAAATAAAGCAAAACAAATGAAGAATGGAAAAAAAAAAAAAAATCATATAACAGCATCAAATAACTTGAAAATGTAAGATTCTCTCAAAAGATCCTTCAAATAATCTTAAAACACTGAAAACCACATGAAAAGATTAAAACACCATAAAACAATCTCAAATTATTTCAAAACGCGAGAAACTAAGAAAAGATCCTACTAAAAAAAAAAAAGCAATTTAGCTACGGAAAAATTTAGGTACGGGAAAAATCCGTCACAAAAATAAAAATATTTGTGATGGAACTGTCGCTAAAAAAAGAGAGGAAAAACCAAAAAAAAAAGAAAAAAAATACAAAAAGCCAAAAACACTACGAAAAGTCAAATTCTGTCGCTAAAATGATGAAATTTAATGACAGCTTCCATCGCTAAATAATATTTTAAATAAAAATACAAATTTCCAAAAAACAAAATAGCGAAGGAATCCATCGCAAAGTTTATGAGGAAAATAATTTGCTACAGATCCCTCACAAAATGTCAATATTTTCCTTATCAGATTTTGCATAGAAATTATGAAATACATAGTTTTACGACGGAATCCGTCTCTAATTTAATGCGGAAAACGATTTAGCTATGGATCTGTCACAAAAAGTAATTTTTTATCTTTGTAAAATTTTGCATTAAAATTGTGAAGTACACAGTTTTATGACGGAATCCGTCGCTAAGTTTAAGTGGGAAATTTTTTAGTTATGGATCCGTCGAAAAATGTCATTCCTTGAGCAAATTTTGAATGAAATTTTTGAAATACACAGTTTTGCGACGTAATCCGTCGCAAATCTCAAATTTCTAGACTGTATTTTGTTATTTAAGTTCTTAATAAGTTTGAATCTAAAATTCCCTAAATATGTTTGGAATATTTATACTAAAAGAAGTTAACTTATATTTATATGTTATATTTCACAAAATTACAACCAAGTAAACTATTTTAAATTACAAACTCTTTCTAATGTGAAAAAATTATGTATCAAAACTAAAAACATATAATATATCATATTTGAATGTTCATGTGGATGTATCGAATGTTATAACGCATATAATAATAAAACTAAAACGTAAATTTTTTATTGTATTAAGTTTAGTGACAGATTTCCGTAGCTAAAATAATATTTCCACATGTTTTGCACGGAATCCGTGGCAAATAAGAAATCTCGTGATTGTGTTCTTGAACTTAAGTTCATAGTAAGTTTAATTGTTAAAGAACCAAAAGATTTTTGAAATTGTTACACTTATATAGTACATGTACTAAGAGAAGATAAATTATTGGTATTTTTTTTAACTTTTTTTTATACTTCTATGTTGGTTTTTACAAAATTATAATCAAGTATATTATAAAAAGTTAGAAGTTGTTTAAAATTTGTGGAATGTAATGTATGAAAACTTAAAACATATATGATATCATATTTCCAAGTTCATGGTGGACAATCAAGTGTTTTAATGCATATATTAGTAAAATTAAACGGAAAGTTTTTTTTTTAAATTAAATTTAGCGATGGATTCCATAGCAAAACTTATGAAAATATTTATATTGCGACGGAATGCTATCCCTAAGCTTAATTTGAGGGAAAAAAAATAATTGTCAAAAAACTTAAAATAAAATTTGCGACGGATTTCCGTAACTAAAACAATATTTTCTCATGTTTTTCTATGGAATCTATCGCAAATAAAAAATCTCGTGATTGTATTCTCGAACTTTAGTTCATAATAAATTTAATTGTTAAAGTACCAAAAGATTTTTGAAATACTTACACTTATGTAGTACATTTACTAAGAGAAGATAAAATATAGGTATTTTTTTTTTAAACTTTTTTAATATTTTTATGTTGTTTTTTACAAAATTATAATCAAGTATATTACAAAAAGTTAGAAGCTGTTTAAAATTTGTGGAATGTAATATATGAAAACTTAAAACATATATGATATCATATTTCCAAGTTCATAGTGGACTATGAAGTGTTTTAATGCATATATTAGTAAAATTAAACTGAAAATTTTTTTAATTAAATTTAGCGATGGATTCCATAGTAAAACTTATGAAAGCATTAATATTGCGACGGAATGCTATCTCTAAGCATAATTTGAGGGAAAAAAATAATCGTCAAATACCATAAAATAAAATTAGCGATGGATTTTCGTAGCAAAAATAATATTTCAACATGTTTTGCTATGTAATCCATAGCAAATAAGAAATCTCGTGATTGTGTTTTCAAATTTAAGTTCATAATAAGTTTAATTGTTAAAGTATCAAATTGTTTTTTGAAAAATTTACACTTATATAGTACATGATAAGAGATGATAAATTATAGGTATTTTTTTAAACATTTTTTATATTTCGATTTGTTTTTTACAAAATTATAGTCAAGTAGTTAGATGCTGTTTAAAATTTGTGCGAACTAATTTATCAAAACATAAAACATATGATATCATATTTCAATGTTCATGGTGGACTATCAAGTGTTTTAATGCATATATTAGTAAAATTAAACTGAAATTTTTTTTAATTAAATTTAGTGACGGAATCCGTAACACAACTTATGAAAACATTAAAATTACGACGGAATGTTGTCGCTAAGCTTAATTTGAGGGAAAAACATATTTATCCAAAAACTTAAAATAAATGTAGCAACAGATTTCCGTAGCTAAAATAATATTTTCACATGTTTTGCTACGGAATCCGTCGCAAATAAGAAATTTCGTGATTGTATTTTTGAATTTAAGTTCATAATAAGTTTAATTGTTAAAGTACCAAAAATATTTTTGAAATCCATACACTTATATAGTAGATGTACTAAGAGAGGATAAATTATAGGTATTTTTTTTTACTTTTTTTTATATTTCCGTGTTGTTTTTTTACAAAATTATAATCAAGTAAATTATAAAAAGTTATCAACTATTTAAAAACTTTTTTTAATTAACTGTAGCGACGGTGTCCGTAGCAAAACTTGTGAAAGTATTAATAATGAGACGGAATTCCATCGCTAATGTTAATTTTGAGGGAAAAAAATTGTTTGTAAAATTAAAATAATTTTAGAGATTAATTTTCGTTGCTAATAAAAATTATTTTAGAGACGGATTTCCGTCGCTAAATCTTGATGTATTTATTTTCAGTTCTCAATCGAGATCTGCATTTCCCCAATTCCCTTGAATCCTTCGCGTCGTCGCCGCCTTCAATCGCCCCACCACGCGTCGTCTGGTTGTCCACCGTCGCTCCCCAGCTAGCACGTCGTCCGGGCGCTCCTCAGCCTCACGTCGCTCCTCAGCCCCACGCTGCGCTGCACCGCTCCACGCCGCCGTCCGCCTCCAAAGCCCAACACTGCATCTTAGCAAGCCGGCCCTCAGACCGACGGCGCCCCGCCTCATGTCGACTGAAGGCCACCGCACGCCCCCATTGTCATCCAACACAACAGTTGTCCGCCCCGTCTCATGCCAGCTAAAGCCCGCTGCACGTCCACTGTCATCCACTAATTAAGCTTATCTTGCATTGTCCTCGATCTTGTCAATTTTGGCTTGTTGTGCGTGTATGAGAATGTATGTGCAGGACGTGTTCTTGCGTGTTCGTACATGTGTTGCAGGATTGTTCCAACCTGTTGATGTGTGTGAGTGTGTACGATTGAGTATTGGTATGACTGTAGTCGTGAGTGTGTGATGGTTTTGTGTGTTTGGTTTAAGGGTGATGGAGAAGTTATGTGATTAGGTGATATATTGAAATGTGAGATGTAGAGATGGCAAGGTGTGGCTGCATATGAGTATGTGCAAGTATGTGTAAGGTGCAGGGCTATGTGTGTGTGTTGGGTATGGGAATTGTTTAAGGGAGATAGGGGCCGTTGGCATATCATAATCGACCATCAATAGGAAATGTATGACTTTTACCTTGTTCTCTGAACAATTCTCTTTCTGTGATCTGTATTTTGATATTTTCTATCAAATTTCAGTGAATTTCTTAATCTATTTGTTATGAGTTTGATACTGTTTTGATCAACTTTGTGTTATGGTTGGATGAATCTCGTATTCAACATGTTGGAGAGAACTAGATTTCAACCTGTTTTGTATAAAAAATACAATTAGTTTCTAAATTTTTTAATATGATGTTTATATATATAAACCAATCAAAACTTGACATATGGAGGATCAAAAGAATAAAATATGTCTTAGAAGAAAATAATCTTGAATTGTATGCGATTTTTTAAGTACAACCTTGTACATGCAAGTTTAGGGTCAACCTTAATATGGTCTTGACTTATATTTATTGTTTCAATGAAGAAAGTTTGTTCGATATGGAGTTATATCGTTCATGGATGCATCAGTGACTGGGTGTCACCACTTGAGCAATCGTTTCATCGAGGGTGTCGACGAGTTTGTTAACGTTACTCTTCAAAATGACGAAGGTCGTTTTCCAGGACATTTGAGATGTCCTTGTAAGAATTGCATGAATCGTAGATTTCAAACAGTTGATACTTTGAGAATTCACCTTCTCAGCATGGGTTTCACAAAGAATTATTTTGTTTGGGTTTATCATGGGGGACAAAATCCTCATGTAGAAGTCAGTGGACCGTCTAATGTGCTCCAACAAGAACTAGGAGGACCGTCCAACGTGCTTCAACATCCTCATAATTATGAGGATGTGTTGGTTGATGCATTCCCGGCTGAATATTATGAAGAAACTGAGGTTGCAGATGAAAGACTGTATGATGGTGGTCCGTGACCTGAATCCAAACATTATTTTAACATGATAGATGCCTCTCACTTTCCTTTGTATGATGGGCCAGCATGTCTCTGTTCGCCGTTGTTTCAAGGTTGTTGACTCTAAAATGCGAGTATAACCTTCCTCATAAAGTGATTGACAAAATCTGCAAGTTGTTGAAGGATATGTGCCCACCCAATAATATCATGAAGGAAGGGATGTATGGCATCAAGTCTCTCATGAAAGGCCTTCATCTTCTTGTGAATAAGATTGATTGTTGCCGTCTGAATGGGTGCATGCTTTTCTGTAAAGATTCTACGCGGTTGGCAAGATGCTCTATATGTAATGCAAACTGTTACAAGGAGAAGAGACGTTCGAAGAAGAGGTCGGGTGTGTTCTGTGCTTTGATATTTTTCGAGAACTTCGAGGCTACAGTGGTTGTATGCCAACAATGCAACTAGCGAGGCCATGTCTTGGCATTCCACTGCTCGTAGATCTGATGGTATCATGGCACAGCTTCAGACAGCGAGGCCTGGAGACAATTGGATCGTAATTTTCCATCCTTTGAGGCCGAGGCACGCAATGTTCGTTTGGGACTATGCACTGAAGGATTTGCACCATTTGGACAGTCAAAGAAGGAGTATTCTTGTTGGCCTATCATATTCACACTGTACAATCTTCCCCATGATATGTGCATGAAGAGACCTTATCTGCTCTTGAACATGATCATACTTGTACCAAAGAGCCCGAAAGGAAATCTGAATATTTATTTGCAGCCCTTGATAGAGGAGCAGCAGATGCTGTGGGAAATTGGGGCACCAACATATGATGTTCACAGACGTCATACTTTCAACATGAGGGCTTGTTTGCAATGGATTATCAGTGATTTTCCTGCATATGCTATGTTAGCTGGATGGAGCACAGCCGGTCGATTGGCCTGTCCTTATTGCATGGGAAATACAAAGTCCTTTCACCTTAAGAATGGACAAAAGCATTCGTGGTTCGATTTTCATCGACGATTTTTGCCCATGCATCATCCTTTTAGGAGCAATAAGAGTGGGTTTTTAAAGAACAAGATAGAGTGGGACCCGCCAATCGAGATTCTTAGTGGAGATGAGATTCTTCATGGGGTTTCACACATTCCTGCCACTCAAGATTGGTTGGTCTTTGACTTACCGACTTCCAAAGTTGGTTTGCACAGGATTCACAATTAGAACAAGAAGAGCATATTCTGGGAACTTCCTTATTGGAAGTCTCTTCTAATCCGTCATAATCTTGAAGTCACACACATTAAGAAGAATGTGGTTGATAACGTGTTCAACACAGTGATGGATGTGACGGGGAAGACGAAAGACAATGTAAAATAAAGAAGAGATTTGGCTTTGTATGCAAAATAACAAACCCCACATTGTGAAGAGTGTTTGTGCTAATGGCAAGACTCAGTTTTTGATGCCGAAAGCTCCTTTTGTTTTGGAGAAGAACCACAGAAAACTGTTGTGTGAATGGGTCAAGAAATTACAATTTCTAGATGGATATGCATACAACCTTTGTCGATGTGTCCGTGAGTTTGAGTGGTTTTCAAATTCTAGAAGCTTAAAGACTGTGCTTTTCAAATATGAATGGTTCGATTCAGTCTTTGGATTAAGCGTGCACCAGAGCTATGGCCTTGTTGATATAGACCATCTCAATCGATACAGAGGGCTCTATGATCCTTTTGTTCTTGCCACTCAAGCCATTCAAGTGTATTATGCTCCTTATCTAGGTTATGCACCCCAAAATAATAAATGGTAGGAAGTATTCAACACGAATCATGATCTACTGTTGAAGCTCCTAAAGCAAAAGAACAAGCTTTACAAGAGGATTTCAATGTCTCACCGTTTATTCTTGAACCATTGGAAGAAACAGAATATGGTGATGACGGTGAAGATGATGAGATGGAAAATATAGCACCATCAGAAGAGGAAGAGGAAGAAGAGGAAGACACAACAGAAGACATAGAGGAAGAAGATGAAGAAGAGGAAGCAGAAGAAGAGGACTCTGAAAAGTTTGATGATGACGATGACGAGGGGGAGGAATGAAGGTTTCTGAACATTTAGACTTTTTATATATAATGAACTAAAATGACTTTATGGTCCCTAACTAATGAATTCCATTTTGTAACATATTTAATCATACTGATTGCAAAAAGTAGAATATGATCCTTATTTTTGTAGCATATGTAAGCATACCAATATGTAAAAATTTTAAGCTGGAGTAATATTTTTTACCTTTTACGTTCGTAGATATCTTCCGGTGATTCGAGGGAACAACGTAGTACTTCCTGCGGAAGATCCAGCAGACGCAGGAGTGCTTCGCGGGATCGTCATTCTGACAGGAGCATCTTTAGGAGCGTCGAGAGTGCTATGCCATTGACTGTTCCAGCGACGATTCCAGAGGTTGAGCCTGATTAGTTCGATATTATGGCCGATGTTATGCACGGCCATGATCAGTTAGCCCCGATGTTGACTCCAGATGAGCCGTCTCCTCGTGCAGCTACATCAGAGCGGCCTTCATCCTCTAGTGCTCGTAGATCTAGACTTCCAGACGCTGATCCAAGTACTCCATTACATCGAGATACTCACTGGTAAAGTTTTCCATCATTTACATCATTTTTAATTCTCAATTATATATTTTACATTTATGCATGATTAATATCGACATATTGTTTTTCCTTACATGTACTCGCTAAATCAATTTTGTAGGTTTTATCACAGTGATGTAATGAGGACAGTCACTTCCTCATTCACCGTCTTTTTTGAGGATTTGTGGACCGCCTATTCATAGATTCCACTCCAGGCCCGAGATCGTATGTTTTGTTGGTTCTGGATACGAATACAAAATACCATTATCATTTACCATTAATTTTTTTTCGATATCTTTAACTGCACCAATACAATTTATTTGATAATGTCCTTTCTTCAGGTTCAGTATACTTGGGATCCTCCCCTTGATAGGGAGATGCGCGCGGCTTGGGAGGACATGTTGAAACGACGTTTCCAAGATATTTTCTACAAGGCTCGAATTGCTCTCATTAAAGATAGATTTGAGAGCATCCAGTGGATGCCATTCGAGCTTCAGATGCAGCTGTTGGAGACGCAGTGCATGACTGAGGAATTCATTATAAAATCTGCCATCACCATGCAGAATCTGCCATCCCATTTTTTGTTTATACATTTTATTTACAGTACGTAAATAATTTCCTTAATACTCATAATATTTGTATTTCGTTTTTTTAGGAGAACGCTTTGGAGAGAAAGCTCTTGGGATCTGAGATATTCATTCAGACTCATAAGAAGTCTGATGCCCAGGGCGTGGTAGAGGCCATTTAGGCGGGAAAGTTTATAGCAGACATTCCGTTAGTTGACGAGCCAGTGACACAGCTTCACATAATTTAGCTTTTGTTCCTTATTTTTTAAATTATATTACTAGTATTTTTCATATGACTAATTGTTTGACGACTAGTAAGTCGCGTTAGAACTCAAGCGTACGCGTCGTGTAGCAAGTAATAAATGAGTAAAAGATATCGTTCCTACGAGGATCAAATATTCTAACAATCGAAGTATGATAGCTAATCTTGGGTCAAACAATCAAGCATTGCGAGGTTTGAATGTAAAATTAGCTCTACTAACTAAATAACTAAATAAGACTACCTAACTTGAATAGAATCGAGTCTAAGATATGGGAGAAGGGAGGGTTTGTGATGTCGTCTTCTGGTTGTGTGTGTAGTTGCCAAGTGCTGATCTAGACGTTTCAAGTCATCTCAATCGGGTCCTAAGGTGAAGTCTAAGTTCTCTCGAATCACAAACTTACTCTAGCACGACGCCACCTCTAGCATCGTTCGATGAAAGGCCGTCATGTCTAACTAGTCTAAAGTCGGGTTCCGTTAACGATTCACATGTCACGCATGTAACCTCTCGGTCATGCATTCAACGTATGGGTGAATGGCCATGATTCGATGCCTACCTATCTTTCCGGAATCAATATGTATCCTAGATCAAAGTAGCAAAGTCACAAAGCAATTTGATAGGACGCGTCAAGATCCTCTTGTTTCCAAGCACGATTCTCCAACAAAATCTCCCAAAATGATGAGAAAACCCTAATCAAATTCGTATTGTTTTCGCACCAAAATGTTCTCTCCCATACAATTAGCCTAAGTGGTCTTTTATACAAAAGTTCAACAAGATTTTGTCGACACGCAATTGGACGCAGGGTTCAAAAGCTCTCGGGCACTTTGCAGTGAATTTCGAATGGAAACAAGGCTTGGCGCCCGGGCTTGGAAGAACAAAACGTCTGGGCGCTTTGTATTCTGTGTCCCAGGGTTTCAAAACCATTTCGTTCCTCAATCCTTTGATCCGTTAAGCTCCTAACTCGATCATTCTTCTTTGATACGTCTTGCTCTTTCATGTAATGTCCGTTTTGCCTACAGAAGCATCAACACACATCAAAGTTCACTTATGTACAAAAATCGGACTAAACATCATGATTTTCATGCAAAAATGTCTAGATATATAGCAATAAATGGAATTAAAGAACGAATTATACGAGACACTAATACATTAACAATATGTAATTTAGGATTCATGTTTTGAGCTTCTTATTCAGCGGTCTGAGTCGCAGGTGGATGAGTCCTCTGATCGTGAGGTGCGCAGCAGTAGTTTCAGGCTATCGCTGATCGGACTTTCTTGGAGGCTTCTCGAACCGACAAGGGAAGGGTTTATGACATTGGCTCAGCTGCGAGCCAATTGTACCCTTGGTCCATGGTTCGCTCTTCATCCAGGACTCGTTCCCAGAGTTCTCGAAGGATTCTGGAGGATTATTATCAGCTCAAGGAAGAAGTCCTCACCCTTCGATAGAGCCAGGCCAGGATGGAGAAGCAGATGGCCTTCATGTTCATGAAGATGGGCGAGGATCCTTCTACATGTCAGAACAAGGCTGGTAGAGCTTTTCCTCCTTTTCAACCACCTTCGGACGATGACTCATGCCCTCCCGAGCTGCGTGATGTACGACTAGCTGGCCATTGATGGCTATTAGGTTGTTGTAAATATTTGATTTGTGTATAATTCGAGATTTTAGTTCAATTTGGTTTATGTTGGTTTTGTTTTGTTTTTATGGATGCGACAGATACCTGTATTTGTTTCGGTTTGTTGAATTTTTAATATATTTTTTGCATAGATTAATCACAAGTAGCTACGGAATTCCGTTGCTATATCCTAAATTTTACATTAGCGATGAAAATCCGTAGCTAAATTGAAGTCGTTGTTTTTTAGAATTAGCGACGGAAGTTCGTCGCTAATTCTTAAGAAAAAAAATTAAAAGTTTCTACTACGGAATTCCGTCAATAATATTTTACAAGGATTTTAGCAACGGAATTCCGTTGCTAAATTTTCAACTACGAAAAACACATATTTTTGCGACAGAAAAAGTCAATCCGTTGCAAAAGCGTTCCTTTGGCGATGGATCTGTCGCTAAATTTTGCATTTGCGATAATGTTTTCAACGACGGATTGTTTCCGTTGCTAATCCGTAGCAACGGATTTCTTGATTTTTGAGACAGAAATTTTCCGTAGCAAAAATAGTGTTTTTTTGATAGTGGGCTTGAAATGATCTTTAAACACTCAAAAACGCATGAAAAGGCTAAAAACACCTCAAAACTGTTCAAAACACACTAAAACGAATGAAAAGATTTAAAAACACCATAAAACAACCTCAAATAACTTGAAAACGCGAGAAATCAATAAAAAAAAAGACTTGAAATGACCTTAAAACACTGACAATGTTAAAATCACGATAAAAACAAGTCAAATATCTTCAGAAAACAAAAAAACGAGTGAAAAGAAGTAAAAACACCATAAAACAGCCTTAAACGAATCTATTAAAAAAGCCTTGAAATTACCTTAAAACACTCAAAAACACACGAAAGGCTAAACACATCATAAATCAACCTCAATTAACTTGTAAACTCAAGAAACTACGAAAAAAGCCTTAAAATCAACTTTAGAGAAGTTCTCAACTCTCTTTCATAGATGATATTGGACTAGCTCTCCTATGCTATATCGATGTCAGCTAGTCCAAGCCGTGAAAGAGGCTATCTCCATACCTTTAATATGGCAATCAGTTCTATCCACCCTTACTTCTTTTATCAATCAATCAAAGCATTTCTTTTATGTATGACCTCAAAACACTCAAAAACACTTGAATAGGCTAAAAACATCATAAAACAACCTCAAATTACTGAAAAATACAAGAAACTATGAAAAGAGCATTGAAGTGAGCTTAAAAAACTCAAATACACTTGAAAAGGCTAAAGACACGATAAAAATAACTCAAATCTCTTCAAAAAGGCAAAAAGGCGAACTAAAAGTTGTAAAAAACACAATAAAACGTCCTCAAATGACATGTATAAGTTAAGAATCTATGAAAAGATCCTTGAAATGACCTTAAAACACTCAAAAACACATGAAAAAGGCTAATAAACATCATAAACCAACCTCAAATATCTTTTCAAAACACAAGAAACCATCAAAAGAGCCCTGAATTAAACTAACAACGCTCAAATACACATGAATAGGCTGAAAACATCATAAAACAACCTCAAATAACTTGTAAACGCAAGAAATTATGAAAAGAGACAAGAAGTGAGCTTGTAAAACTCAAAAACACTTCAAAAGGATAAAAACAACTCAAATTTCTTCAAAACACAAAAACACGAACTAAAAGTTGTAAAAACACTATATAACAGCCTCAAATAACATGAAAACGCAAGAAACTATGAAAAAAGCCTTGAAATGTCCTTAAAACACTCAAAAACACATGATAAGGCTAATAACACCATAAAACAACCTTAAATAACTTGAAAACGCAAGATAATATGAAAAGAGCCTTGAAATGAGCTTAAAACATTCAAAAACGCTTGATAAGGCTAAAAATACCATAAAAAGGACTCAAATCACTTTAGCACACACATAAACGAATTAAAAGTGGTATAACACCGTAAAACAGCCTCAACTAACTTGGAAATGCAAGAATATATCAAAAGAGCGTTGAAATGACCTTAAAACGCTGAAAAACACATGAAAAGGTTAAAAATACCATAAAACAATCTCAAATAACATGAAAACGCAAAAGACAATGAAACGAGCCTTGAAATGAGCTTACAAAACTCAAAAACACTTGAAAAGGCTAGAAACACGATAAAAACAACTCAAATCTCCATCAAACATACAAAAACGAATGAAAAGTGATAAAAACACCATAAAAAGGCGTAAGTAACTTGAAAATGCAAGAATCTAACAAAAAAGTTTTGAAATGACCTTAAAACATACAAAATCACATGAAAAGCCTGAAAACACCATAAAAACAACTCAAATCTCTTCAAAACACACAAAAACGAGTGAAAAATGATAAAAAAACAAAAAACCACCTGAAAACAGCCTCAAATAACTTAAAAAATCAAAGAATCTGCTGAAAGAGCCTTGAAATGGCTTTAAAACACTCGAAACAACATGAAAAGTATAAAAACAACATAAAAACAAGTGAAAATGATAAAAACACCATAAAACAGACTCAAATGGCTTGAAAACGCTGGAATCTATCAAAAAGCCTTGAAATGATCTTGAAACGCTCAAAACCACTTGAAAAAGCTAAAAACACCATAAAACAACTCAAATAGCTTGAAAATACAAGAAACAACCACTAAAAAAAACTGACCCACATTTTAAATTGCATAGACGTGAATAGAGACGGATTCTGTGACAGCAATCTCCATCGTAACAAATGGCGTCCCAAAACCAGAATTCTGCGACGGATGTCGTGGAAAATTGTTATTAAAAGTATTTTTTACTACTTTTTAATTTTTCACTCGGTTTTTCTTTTTTCTTAAGAGATTCGAGTTGTTTTTATCGTGATTTTAACCTTATCAGTGTTTTAAGGTCATTTCAAGTCTTTTTTGATTGTTTTATTGCGTTTTCAAGCTATTTGAGGCTGTTTTATGGTGTTTTCAAATCATTTCATTCGTTTTTGTGTGTTTTGAAGAGATTTGAGTTGTTTTTATGGTTTGTTGTAGCCTTTTCATGCGTTTTTGTGTGTTTCAATGTCATTTCAAGGCTTTTTTCGTAGTTTCTCGTATTTTGAAGTTATTTGAGGTTATTTTATGGTGTTTTTAGCCATTTCATGTGGTTTTCAGTGTTTTAAGGTCATTTCAAGGATCTTTTCAGAGAATATTATGTTTTCAAGTTATTTGAGGCTATTATATGGGTTTTTTTTTTCCCCAATATTCATTCGGTTTTCTTTGTTTTGAAGTGATTGGAGTTGTTTTTATAGTGCTTTTTGGCATTATTTTTTATGTGTTTTAAGGTCATTTCAAGGCTCTTTTGAGAATTATTTACGTTTTGAAGAGATTTGAGGATGTTTTATGATGTTCAAAAGCCTTTTTCGTTTGTTTTGGAGGTTTTCAAGATATTTGAGTTGTTTTTGTGGTGTTTTTAGCCTTTAAATATGTTTTTGAGTGTTTTCAGGTCATTTCAAGGCTTTATTGATATATTCTTACGGTTTCAAGTTTTTTAAAACTGTTTTATGGTATTTTTACCACTTTTCATTCGTTTCTGTGTATTTTGAAGAGATTTGAGTTGTTTTTATGGCGTTTTTAGCCTTTTCTTGTGTTTTTGAGTGTTTTAAAGTCATTTCAAGGATCTTTTCATAGTATCTAGTGTTTTCAAGTTATTTGAGTTTGTTTTGTGGTGTTTTTAACCTTTTCATGTTGTTTCGAGTCATTACAAAACAACAGTTATTTGCATTTACAGGTTAATTGAGGTTGATTTATGGTGTTTTGAGCCTTTTCATGTGTTTTTGAGTGTTTTAAGGTAATTTCAATATACTTTAATATGTTCTTGAATTTTCAAGTTATTTGAAGCTGTTTTATGGTGTTTTCATTACCTTTCACCCGTGATTTGTTTTCTTAAGAGATTTGAGTTGTTTTTATCGTGATGTTAACCTTATCTGTGTTTTAAGGTCATTTCAAGTCTTTTTTCATTGATTATTGCTGTTTTCAAGTTATTTGAGGCTGTTTTATGATGTTTTTAAATCATTTCATTTGTTTTTGCTTATTTTGAAGAGATTTGAGTTGTTTTTATGGTGTTTTTAGCTTTTTCATGTGTTTTTGAGGGTTTTAAAGTCATTTCAAGACTTTTTTCATAGTTTCTCGCATTTTGAAGTTATTTGAGGTTGTTTTATGGTGGTTTTAGCCATTTTACGTGGTTTTCAGTATTTTAAGGTCATTTCAAAGATCTTTTGATAGAATCTTACTTTTTCAAGTTTTTTGAGGCTGTTATATGGTTTTCTTCTTCCATTCTTCATTCGGATTTTTTTTTAGTGAATTCAGTTGTATTTGTGATGTTTTTAGCCTTTTCATATATTTATAAGTGTTTTAAGGTCATTTCAAGGCTCTTTTGATAGTTATTTTCCTTTTTAAGAGATTTGAGGTTGTTTTATGATGTTCATAAGCCTTTTTCATTTGTTTGGGAGATTTTTCAAGAGATTTGAGTTGTTTTTGTGGTGCTTTTGGCCTTTTAATGCATTTTTGAGTGTTTTCATGTCATTTCAGGGCCTTTTTTTTTTATATATTCTTACGATTTCATGTAATTTAAGACTGTTTTATTGTGTTTTTACCACTATTCATTCATTTTTGTGTGTCTTGAAGAAAGTTGAGTTGTTTTTATGGTGCGTTTAGCTTTTCTTGTGTTTTTGAGTGTTTGGAAGACATTTCAAGTTATCTGAGGTTGTTTTATGGTGTTTTTACTACTTTTCACTCGTTTTTTTAATTTTCTTAAGAGATTTGAGTTGTTTTTGTCGTGATTTTAACATTATCAGTGTTTTAAGGTCATTTCAAGTCTTTTTTGACTGATTTATTGCGTTTTGAAGCTATTTGATGCTGTTTTATGGTGTTTTCAAATCATTTCATTCGGTTTTTTGAAGAGATTTGAGTTGTTTTTATGGTGTTTTTAGCTTTTTCATGCATTTTTGAAGGTTTTAAGCTCTTTTCAAGGCCTTTTTAGTAGTTTCTCGCGTTTTGAAGTAATATGAGGTTGTTTTATGGTGTTTTTAGCCATTTCATGTCGTTTTAAGTGTTTTAAGGTAATTTCAAGGATCTTTTGTTAGAATCTTACGTTTTGAAGTTATTTGTGGCTGTTATATGATTTTAGTTGTTTTTATGGTGTTTTTTTTTTTGCCTTTTAATGTATTTTTAAGTGTTTTAAAGTCATATCAAGGCTCTTTTGATAGTTACATGCGATTTGAAGAGATTTGAGGTTTTTTTTAATGATGTTCAAAAGTCTTTTTCATTTGTTTTCGAGATCTTTAAGAGATTTGAGTTGTTTTCGTGGTGTGTTTGCCCTTTTAATGTGTTTTTGAGTGTTTTCAGGTCATTGCAAGGCTTTTTTGATATATACTTACGGTTTCACGTTATTTAAGACTGTTTTATGGTGTTTTTTTTTTTTTTACCATTTTTCATTCGTTTTTGTGTGTTTTGAAGAGATTTAAGGTTTTTTTTATGGTGCTTTTAGCCTTTTCTTGTGTTTTTGAGTGTTTCAATGTCATTTCAAGTCTTTTTTCATAGTTTCTCGCATTTTAAAGTTAGTTGAGGTTATTTAAGGATGTTTTTAGGCATTTCATGTGGTTTTCAGGGTTTTAAAGTCATTTCATGGATCTTTTGATAGAGTTTTATGTTTTCAAGTTATTTGAGGCTATAATATGGGTTTTTTTTCCAATCTTCATTCGGTTTTGTTTGTTTTGAAGTGATTTGAGTTGTTTCTATAGTGGTTTTTTTTTTGCCTTTTAATGTATTTTTATGTGTTTTAAGGTCATTTCAAGGCTCTTTTGAGAGTTACTTACGTTTTGAAGAGATCTGAGGATGTTTTATGATGTTCAAATGCCTTTTTCATTTGTTTTGGAGATTTTCAAGAGATTTGAGTTGTTTTTGTGGTGCTTTTAGCACTTTAATGCATTTTTGAGTGTTTTCATGTCATTTCAGGGCTTTTTTGATATATTCTTATGATTTCATTAATTTAAGACTGTTTTATGGTATTTTTACCACTTTTCATTCGTTTTTGTGTGTCTTGATGAGAGTTGAGTTGTTTTTATGGTGCTTTTAGGTTTTTCTTGTGTTTTTGGGTGTTGTGAAGATATTTCAAGGCTTTTTTTTTGTACTATCTAGGATTTTCAAGTTATTTGAGCTTGTGTTGTGCTGTTTCCAACCATTTCAAGTGGTCTCGGTCATTACAAAAAAACAGTTATTTGCATTCACAACTTAATTGAGGTTGATTTATGGTGTTTTTAGGCTTTCCTTGCGTTTTTGAGTGCTTTAAGGTAATTTCAAGGCTCTGCAATAGATTCTTTCATGTTCAAGTTATTTGAGGCTGTTTTATGGTGTTTTTATTACATTTCACTCGTTTTTTCTTTTTTCTTAAGAGATTCGAGTTGTTTTTATCGTGATTTTAACCTTATCAGTGTTTTAAGGTCATTTCAAGTCTTTTTTGATTGATTTATTGCGTTTGCAAGCTATTTGAGGCTGTTTTATGGTGTTCTCAAATCATTTCATTCGTTTTTGTGTATTTTGAAGAGATTTGAGTTGTTTTTATGGTGTTTTAGCCTTTTCATGCGTTTTTGAGGGTTTTAAGCTCTTTTCAAGGCTTTTTTCATAGTTTCTCACGTTTTGAAGTTATATGAGGTTGCTTTATTCTATTTTTAGCCATTTCATGTGGTTTTCAGTGTTTTAAGGTCATTTCAAGCATCTTTTGTTAGAATCTTATGTTTTGAAGTTATTTATGGCTGTTATATTAGTTGTTTTTATGGTGTTTTTTTGCCTTTTCATGTATTTTTAAGTGTTTTAAAGTCATTTCAAGGCTCTTTTGATAGTTACATGCGATTTGAAGAGATCTGAGGTTTTTTTTTTATGATGTTCAAAAGCCTTTTTCATTTGTTTTGGAGATCTTTAAGAGATTTGAGTTGTTTTCGTGGTGTGTTTGCCCTTTTAATGTGTTTTTGAGTGTTTTCAGGTCATTTCAAGGGTTTTTTTATATATACTTACGATTTCACGTTATTTAAGACTGTTTTATGGCGTTTTTACCACTTTTCATTCGTTTTTTGGTGTTTTGAAGAGATTTGAGTTTTTTTATGGTGCTTTTAGCCTTTTCTTGTGTTTTTGAGTGTTTCAATGTCATTTCAAGTCTTTTTTCGTAGTTTCTCGCATTTTGAAGTTATTTGAGGTTATTTCACGGTGTTTTTAGCCATTTCATCTGATTTTCAGTGTTTTAAAGTCATTTCAAGGATCTTTTGATACAATTTTACGTTTTCAAGTTATTTGAGGCTATTATATGGGTTTTTTTCCCAATCTTCATTCGGTTTTCTTTGTTTTGAAGTGATTTGAGTTGTTTCTATAGTGTTTTAGCCTTTTAATATATTTTTATGTGTTTTAAGGTCATTTCAAGGCTCGTTTGATAGTTACTTAAGTTTTGAAGAGATTTGAGAATGTTTTATGATGTTCAAAAGCTTTTTTCATTTGTTTTGGAGATTTTCAAGAGATTTGAGTTGTTTTTGTGGTGCTTTTAGTCTTTAAATATGTTTGTGAGTGTTTTCAGGTCATTTCAAGGAGTTTTTGATATATTCTTACCGTTTGAAGTTTTTTAAGACTGTTTTATGGTGTTTTTACCACTTTTCATTCGTTTTTTTGTGTTTTGAAGAGATATGAGTTGTTTTTATGGTGCTTTTCATTCGTAATATCTAGCGTTTTCAAGATATTTGAGTTTGTTTTGTGGTGTTTTTAACCTTTTCATGTGGTTTCGAGTCATTACAAAAAAACAGTTATTTGCATTTACAAGTTAATTGAGGTTGATTTTCGATGTTTTTAGCCTTTTCATGTGTTTTTGAGTGTTTTAAGATAATTTCAATGCTCTTTAATATATTCTTGAATTTTCAAATTATTTGAAATTGTTTTATGGTGTTTTTACTACCTTTCACCCGTGATTTGTTTTCTTAAGAGATTTGAGTTCTTTTTATCGTGATTTAAACCTTATCAGTGTTTTAAGGTCATTTCAAGTCTTTTCTCATTGATTTCTTGTGTTTTCAAGTTATTTGAGGCTGTTTTATGGTGTTTTTAAATCATTTCATTTGTTTTTGCTTGTTTTGAAGAGATTTGAGTTGTTTTTATGGTGTTTTTAGCCTTTTCATGCATTTTTGAGGGTTTTAAAGTCATTTCAAGGGTTTTTTTCGTAGTCTCTCACGTTTTGAAGTTATTTGAGGTTGTTTTATGGTGTTTTTAGTCATTTCATGTGGTTTTCAGTGTTTTAAGGTCATTTCAAAGATCTTTTGATAGAATCTTACGTTTTCAAGTTTTTTGAGGCTGTTATATGGTTTTTTTCTTCCATTCTTCATTCGATTTTTTTTAAGTGAATGGAGTTGTTTTTGTGGTGTTTTTAACCTTTTCATGTATTTATAAGTGTTTTAAGGTAATTTCAAGGCTCTTTTGATAGTTACTTTCCTTTTAAAGAGATTTGAGGGTGTTTTATGATGTTCATACTCTTTTTTCATTTGTTTTGGAGATTTTCAAGAGATTTGAGTTGTTTTTGTGGTGCTTTTGGCCTTTTAATGCGTTTTTGAGTGTTTTCATGTCATTTCAGGGCTTTCTTTTATATATTCTTACGATTTCATGTAATTTAAGACTGTGTCATGGTGTTTTTTTACTACTTTTCATTCGTTTTTGTGTGTCTTGATGAGAGTTGAGTTTTTTTCATGGTGCTTTTAGCCTTTTCTTGTTTTTTTGAGTGTTTTGAAGACATTTCAAGGCTTTTTTCGTAGTATTTACTGTTTTCAAGTTATTTGAGCTTGTGTAGTGCTGTTTCCAACCATTTCAAGTGGTCTCGGTCATTACAAAAAAACAGTTACTTGCATTTAAAAGTTAATTGAGGTTGATTTATGGTGTTTTTGGGCTTTTCATGCGTTTTTGAGTGCTTTAAGATAATTTCAAGGCTCTGTAATAGATTCTTTCATGTTCAAGTTATTTGAGACTGTTTTATAGTGTTTTTACTACTTTTGAATCGTTTTTTCTTTTTTCTTAAGATATTTGAGTTGTTTTCATCGTGATTTTAACCTTATCTGTGTTTTGAAGGTCATTTCAAGTTTTTTTTGATTGATTTCTTGCGTTTTCAAGTTATTTGAGACTGTTTTATGGTGTTTTTAAATCTTTTCATTCGTTTTTGTCTGTTTTGAAGAGATTTGAGTTGTTTTTATGGTGCTTTTAGGCTTTTGTTGTTTTTTTTGAGTGTTTTGAAGTCATTTCAAGGATCTTTTCGTAGTATCTAGGATTTTTAAGTTATTTGAGCTTATTTTATGGTGTATTTAGCCTTTTCATGAGGCTTCCGTCATTACAAAAAAAAAAAAAAAAAAACAGTGATTTGCGTTTAGAAGTTAATTGAGGTTGATGTATGGTGTTTTTAGCATTTTCACGATTTTTTGACTGTTTTAAGGTAATTTCAAGTCTCTTGAATAGATTCTTCCATTTTCAAGTTATTTGAGGCCGTTTTATGGTGTGTTCACTACTTTTCACTCCTTTTTTCGTTTTTTCTCTAGAGATTTGAGTTACTTTTATCGTGATTTTAACTTTATAAGTGTTTTAAGGTCATTTCAAGTCTTTTTTGACTGATTTCTTGCGTTTTCAAGTTATTTGAGGCTGTTTTATAGTTTTTTAAAATCTTTTCATTCATTTTTGTGAATTTTGAAGAGATTTGAGTTGTTTTTTTTTTTTTTTAGCCTTTTCACGCGTTTTTGAGTGTTTTAAGGTCATTTCAAGGCTATTTTTGTAGTTTCTTGCGTTTTAAAGTTATTTGAGACTGTTTTATGGTGTTTGTAGCCATTTCATGTGGTTTTTAGTGTTTTAAGGTCATTTTAAAGATCTTTTTGATAAAATTTTACGTTTTCAAGTTATTTGAGGCTATTATATGTTCTTTTTTTTTTTCCCTTCCTCATTCGGTTTTCTTTGTTTTGAAGTGATTTGAATTGTTTTTATGGCTTTTTTAGCCTTTTGATGTATTTTTAAGTGTTTTAAGGTCATTTCCAGGCTCTTTTGATAGTTGCTTGCGTCTTGAAGAGATTTGAGGTTATTGGATGATGTTCACAAGCCTTTTTCAATTGTTTTGACGATTTTCAAGAGATTTGAGTTGTTTTCGTGGTGCTTTTAGCCTTTTAATATTTTTTGTGTGTTTTCAGGTAATTTCAAACCTTTTGTGATATGTTCTTATGGTTTCAAGTTATTTAAGGGTGTTTTATGGTGTTTTTGATATTTTTCATTTGTTTTTGTGTGTTTTGAAGACATTTGAGTTGTTTTTATGGTGCTCTTAGCCTTTTCTTGTTTTTTCAGTGTTTGAAGTCATTTCAAGGATTTTTTCATAGTATCTAGTGTTTTCAAGTTATTTGAGCTTGGTTTGTGGGTTTTTGAACCTTTTCATGTAGTTTCGAGTCATTGCAAAAAACCTGTTATTTGCGTTTATAAGTTAATTGAGGTTGGTTTATGTTGTATTTAGCCTTTTCATGTGTTTATGTGTGTTTTAAGGTAATTTCAATGCTCTTTAATAGATTCTTGAATTTTCAACTTATTTGAAGCTGTTTTATGGTGTTTTTACTACTTTTCAGTGGTTGTTTTTTTATTTTCTTAAGTTATTTGAGTTGTTTTTATCGTGAGTTTAACCTTATCAGTGTTTTAATGTCATTTCAAGTCTTTTATGATTGATTTCTTGCGTTTTCAAGTTATTTGAGGCTATTTTATGGTATTTTTAAATCCTTTTCATGGTGTTTTTATGGTGTTTTTAGCCTTTTCATGTGTTTTGAAGTGTTTTAAGGTCATTTCAACGCTTTTTTCGTAGTTTGTCGTGTTTTGAAGTTATTTGAGGTTGTTTTATGGTATTTTTAGCTATTTCATGTGGTTTTCAATGTTTTAAACTCATTTCAAGGATCTTTTGATAGAATCTTACGATTTCAAGTTATTTGAGGCAATTATATGTTTTTTTTCTCCCAATCTTTATTCGGTTTTCTTTGTTTTGATGTGATTTGAGTTATTTTTATGGGATTTTTTTTTGCCTTTTTATGTATTTTAAAGTGTTTTAAAGTCATTTCAAAGCTCTTTTGATAGTTACGTGCGTTTTGAAGAGATTTGAGGGTTTTTTTTTATGATGTTCAAAAGCCTTTTTCATTTGTTTTAGAGATTTTAAAGAGATTTGAGTTGTTTTCGTGGTGCGTTTAGCCTTTTAATGTGTTTTTGAGTGTTTTTAGGTCATTTCAAGGCTTTTTTGATATATACTTAGTGTTTTACGCCATCTAAGACTGTTTTATGGTGTTTTTACGACTTTTTATTCGCTTTTGTCTGTTTGGAAGAGATTTGAGTTGTTTTTATGGTGCTTTTAGCCTTTTCTTGTGTTCTTGAGTGTTTTGAAGTCATTTCAAGGCTCTTTTCATGGTATCTAGGGTTTTCAAGTTATTTGAGCTTGTTTTATGGTGTTTTTAACCTTTTCATGTGGTTCCGGTCATTACAAGAAAAAAAAACAGTTATTTGCGTTTATAGGTTAATTGAGGTCGATTTATGGTGGTTTTAATCGTTTCATGTGTTTTTGAGCGTTTTAAAGTGATTTCAAGGCTCTTTAATAGATTCTTCAATTTTCAAGTTATTTGAGACTGTTTTATGGTGTTCTTATTACTTTTCACTCGTTTTTTCTTTCTTGTTTTTTTTTTTTTGAAGAGATTTGAGTTGTTTTCATCGTGATTTTAACCTTATCAGTGATTTGAAGGTCATTTCAAGTCTTTTTTAATTGATTTTTTGCGTTTTCAAGTTATTTGAGACTGTTTTATGGTGTTATTAAATCTTTTCATTCGTTTTTGTGTGTTTTGAAGAGATTTGAGTTGTTTTTATGGTGCTTTTAGCCTTTTGTTGTGTTTTTGAGTGTTTTGAAGTCATTTTGAGGATCTTTTCGTAGTATCTAGGGTTTTCAAGTTATTTGAGCTTGTTTTATGGTGTTTTTAGTCTTTTCAAGTGTTTTTGAGTGTTTTAAGGTGATTTCAAGGCTCTTTAATAGATTCTTTCATTTTCAAGTAATTTGAGGCTGTTTCATGGTGTGTTTGCTACTTTTCACTCCTTTTTTCCTTTTTCTTTTTTCTTAAGAGATTTGAGTAGCTTTTATTGCGATTTTAACTTTATAAGTATTTTAAGGTCATTTGATTTCTTTTTTCTTTTTATTGATTTCTTGCGTTTTTAAATTATTTGAGGCTGTTTTATGGTGTTCTTAAAATCTTTTCATTCGTTTTGGTGTGTTTTGAAGAGATTTGAGTTGTTTTTATGGTTTTTTTTAGCCTTTCCTTGCGTTTTTGAGTGTTTTATGGTCATTTAAAGGCTATTTTTGTAGTTTCTCGCGTTTTGAAGTTATTTGAGGTTGTTTTAACGTGTTTTTAGCTATTTCATGCGGTTTTCAGTGTTTTAAGGTCATTTTAAGGATCTTTTGATAGAATCTTACGTTTTCAAGTTACTTGAGGCTATTTTTTTTTTTTTTTTTCCATTCCTCATTCGGTTTTCTTTGTTTTGAAGTGATTTGAGTTGTTTTTATGCTCTTTTGATAGTTACGTGCGTTTCGAAAAGATTGAAGGTTTTTTTATGATGTTCATCAGCCTTTTTTATTTGTTTTGGAGATTTTCAAGAGATTGTAGTTGTTTTCGTGCTGCTATTAGCCTTTTAATATTTTTTGAGTGTTTTCAAGTAATTTCAAAGCTTTTTTGATATAATCTTTTGGTTTCAAGTTATTTAAGAGTGTTTTATGGTCTTTTTACCACTTTTCATTCGTTTTTGTGTGTTTTGAAGAGATTTGAGTTGTTTTTATGGTGCTTTTAGCCTTTTCTTGTGTTTTTGAGTGTTTTGAAGTCATTTCAAGGATCTTTCGTAGTATCTAGGGTTTTCAAGTTATTTGAGCTTGGTTTGTGGTGTTTTAACCTTTTCATGTAGTTTCGAGTCGTTGCAAAAAAAAAAATGTTATTTGCGTTTACAAGTTAATTGAGGTTGATTTATGTTGTTTCTAACCTTTTCAAGTGTTTTTGTGTGTTTTAAGGTATTTCAATGCTCTTTAAATAGATTCTTGCATTTTCAAGTTATTTGAAGCTGTTTTATAATGTTTTCACTACTTTTCACTCGTTTTTTTACTTTATGAAGAGATTCGAGTTGTTTTTATCGTGATTTTAACCTTATCAGTGTTTTAAGATCATTTCAAGTCTTTTTCAAAAATTTTCTTGCGTTTTTAAGTTATTTGAGGCTGTTTTATGGTGTTTTTAAATCCTTTCATTCGTTTTTGTGTGTTTTGAAGAGATTTGAGTTGTTTTTATGGTCTTTTTAGCCTTTTCATCAGTTTTTGAGTGTCAATTCAAGGCTTTTTTCATAGTTTCTCATGTTTTGAAGTTATTTGAGGTTGTTTTATGGTGGTTTTAGCCATTTCATGTGGTTTTCAATGTTTTAAGCTCATTTCAAGGATCTTTTGATAGAATCTTACGATTTCAGGTTATTTGAGGTTATTATATGTTTTTTTTCTTCCCAATCTTCATTCGGCTTTCTTTGTTGTGAAGTAATTTAAGTTGTTTTATGGTGTTTTTTTTGCCTTTTTATGTATTTTTAAGTGTTTTAAAGTCATTTACAATCTCTTTTGAGAGTTACGTGCGTTTCGAAGAGATTTGAGGTTTTTTTTTATGATGTTCAAAAGCCTTTTTCATTTGTTTTGGAGATTTTTATGAAATTTGAGCTATTTTCATGGTGCGTTTAGCGTTTTTTTTTTTTTTTTAGTGTTTTCAAGTCATTTCAAGGCTTTTTTGATATATACTTACGGTTTCACGTTATCTAAGACTATTTTATGGTGTTTTTACCACTTTTTATTCGTTTTTGTGTGTTTGGAAGAGATTTGAGTTTTTTTATGGTGCTTTTAGCTTTTTTTTGTGTTTTTGAGTGTTTCGAAGTCCTTTCAAGGCTCTTTTCGTAGTATCTCGGGTTTTCAAATTATTCGAGCTTGTTTTGTTGTGTTTTAACCTTTTCATATGGTTCCGGTCATTACAAAAAAAAAAAAATAGTTATCTGCGTTTACAAGTTAATTGAGGTTGATTTATGGTGTTTTTAATCTTTTCATGTGTTTTTGAGCGTTTTAAGGTGATTTCAAGATTCTTTAATAGATTCTTCCATTTTCAAGTTATTTGAGACTGTTTTATGATGTTTTTACTACTTTTCACTCGTTTTTTTCTTTTTTGTGAAGGTCATTTCAAGTCTTTTTTGATTGATTTCTTGCGTTTTCAAGTTATTTGACACTGTTTTATGGTGTTTTTAAATCTTTTCAATCGTTTTTGTGTGTTTCGAAGAGATTTAAGTTGTTTTTATGGTGTTTTTAGCCTTTTGATGTGTTTTTGTCTGTTTTGAACTTATTTCAAGGATCTTTTCGTAGTATATAGGGTTTTCAAGTTATTTGAGCTTATTTTATGGTGTTTTTAGACTTTTCATGTGGTTTCGGTCATTAAAATGGTTATTTACGTTTACAAGTTAATTGAGGTTGATGTATGGTGTTTTTAGTCTTTTTATGTGTTTTTGAGTGTTTTAAGATGATTTCAAGGCTCTTTAATAGATTCTTCCATTTTCTAGTTATTTGAGGCTATTTTATGGTGCGTTTACTACTTTTCACTCCTTTTTTCTTTTTTTTTAAGAGATTTGAGTTGCTTTTATTGTGATTTTAATTTTATAAGTGTTTTAAGGTCATTTCAAGTCTTTTTTGATTAATTTCTTACGTTTTCAAGTTATTTGTGGGTGTTTTATGGTGTTTTCATAATCTTTTCATTTGTTTATGTGAGTTTTCAAGAGATTTGAGTTGTTTTTATTGTTTTTTTTTGCCTTTTCTTGCGTTTTTGAGTGTTTTAAGGTCATGTCAAGGCTATTTTTGTAGTGACTCGCGTTCTGAAGTTATTTGACCTTGTTTTAAGGTATTTTTAGCCATTTCATGTGGTTTTCAGTGTTTTAAGGTCATTTTAAGGATCTTTTGATAGAATCTTACGTTTTCAAGTTACTTGAGGCCATTATATTTTTTTTTCCATTTCTCATTCGGTTTTCTTTGTTTTGAAGTGATTTGAGTTGTTTTTATGCTCTTTTGATAGTTACGTGCGTTTTGAAGTGGTTTTCAGTGTTTTAAGGTCATTTAGGGATATTTTGATAGAATCTTACGTTTTCAAGTTACTTGTGGCTATTATATGATTTTTTTTTTTTTTCCATTTCTCATTCAGTTTTCTTTGTTTTGAAGTGATTTGAGTTGTTTTTATGCTCTTTTGATAGTTACGTGCGTTTTGAAGAGATTTAAGGTTTTTTTTCATATGATGTTCATAAGCCTTTTTCAATTGTTTTGGAAATTTTTACGAGATTTGAGTTTGTTTCGTGTTGCGTTTAGCCTATTTCAATGCTATTTTGATATATACTTACCATTTCACGTTATTTAAGACTATTTTATGGTGGTTTATCAGTTTTTATTCGTTTTTGTGTGATTTGAAGAGATTTGAGTTGTTTTTATGGTGCTTTTTCCCTTTTCTTGTTTTTTTGTGTGTTTTGAAGTCATTTCAAGGCTTTTTTCGTAGTATCCAGGGTTTTCAAGTCAATTGAGTATTTTTTATGGTGTTTTCAACCTTTTCACGTGGTTCCAATCATTACACACACAAAAAAAAAAAGAAAAAAGTTATCTGCGTTTATAAGTTAATTGTGGTTTATTTATGGTGTTTTTAATCTTTTCATGTATTTTTGAGCGTTTTAAGGTGATTTCAAGGCTCTTTAATAGATTCTACCATTTTCAAGTTATTTGAGACTATTTTATGATGTTTTTACTACTTTTCACTCTATTTTTAGTTTGTCTAAAGGTTTGAGTTGTTTTCATCGTGATTTTAACCTTATCAGTGTTTTGACGGTCATTTCAAGTCTTTTTTGATTGATTTCTTGCGTTTTCATGTTATTTGAGGCTGTTTTATGGTGTTTTTAAATCTTTTCATTCGTTTTTGTGTGTTTTGAAGAGATTTGAGTTCTTTTTATGGTGCTTTTAGCCTTTTGTTGTGTTTTTGAGTGTTTTGAAATCATTTCAAAGCTCTTTTCATAGCATATAGGGTTTTCAAGTTATTTGAGCTTTTTTTTGGTGTTTTTAACCTTTTCATGTGGTTTCGATCATTACAAAAAAACACTTATCTCGTTTACAAGTTAATTGAGGGTTATTTATGGTGTTTTTAATCTTTTCATGTGTTTTGGAGTGTTTTAAGGTGATTTCAAGGCTCTTTAATAGATTCTTTCATTTTCAAGTTATCCGAGGCTTTTTTATGGTGTTTTTACTACTTTTCACTGGTTTTTTTGTTTTCTTAAGTGATTTTAGTTGTTTTTATCGTGATTATAACCTTATCAGTGTTTTAAGGTCATTTACAGTCTTTTTTGATTGATTTCTTGCGTTTTAAAGTTATTTGAGGCTGTTTTATGGTGTTTTTAAATCATTTCATTCGTTTTTGTGTGTTTTGAAGAGATTTGAGTTGTTTTTACGGTGCTTTTAGCCTTTTATTGTGTTTTTGAGTGTTTTGAACTCATTTGAAGGTTCTTTTCGTAGTATCTAGGGTTTTAGAGTTATTTGAGCTTATTTTGTGGTCTTTTAGCCTTTTCATGTGGTTTCGGTCAGAAAATAGTTTATTTGCGTTTACATGTTAATTGAGGTTAATGTATGGTGTTTTTAGCCTTTTCATGTGTTTTTGAGTGTTTTAAGGTGATTTCAAGGCTCTTTAATAGATTCTTCCATTTTCAAGTTATTTGAGGTTGTTTTATGATGTGTTTACAACTTTTTACTCGTTTTTTCTTTTTCTTTTTTTTTTTCGAAAGAGATATGAGTTGCTTTTATCGTGAATTTAACCTTATGAGTGTTTTAAGGTCGTTTCAAGTGTTTTTTGATTGATTTCTTGCGTTTTCAAGTTATTTGAGGCTGTTTTAGGATGTTTTTAATTCATTTCATTCGTTTTTGTGTGTTTTGAAGAGATTTGAGTTGTTTTTATGGTGTTTTTAGGCTTTTCATGCGTTTTTGAGTGTTTTAAGGTGATTTCAAGGCTTTTTTTTGTAGTTTTTCTCGTTTTGAAGTTATTTGAGGTTGTTTTATGGTGTTTTTAGTCATTTCTTGTGGTTTGCAATATTTTACGATCATTTCAAGGATCTTTTGATAGAATCTTACATTTTCAAGTTATATGAGGCTGCTATATCATTTTTTTTTTCCATTCTTCATTCGGTTTTCTTTGTTTTGAATTGAGTTGTTTTTATGGTGTGTTTAGCCTTTTCATGTATTTTTAAGTGTTTTATTGTCATTTCAAGGCTCTTTTGATAGTTAATTGCGTTTTGAAGAGATTTGAGGTTGTTTTATGATGTTCATAAGCCTTTTTCATATGTTTTGGAGATTTTCAAGAGATTTGAGTTGTTTTTGTAGCGATTTTAGCCTTTTAATGTGTTGTTGAGCGTTTTGAGTACATTTCAATGCTTTTTTGATATATTCTTATGGTTTCAAGTTATTTAAGACTGTTTTGATGGTGTTTTTATCACTTTTCATTCGTTTTTGTATGTTTTGAAGAGATGTGCGTTGTTTTTTTTTACGCTTTCAGCCTTTTGTTGTGTTTTTGAGTGTTTTGAAGTCATTTCAAGGATCTTTTCATAGTATCTAGGGTTTTCAAGTTATTTGAGCTTATTTTATTGTGTTTGTAGCCTTTTCATGTGATTTCGGTCATTATAAAAAAAGCAGTTATTTGCGTTTACAAGTTAATTGAGGTTGATTTATGGTGTTTTAGCATTTTCATGTGTTTTTGAGTGCTTTAAGTTTATTTCAAGGCTCTTTAATAGATTCTTCCACTTTAAGGTTATTTGAGGCTAATTAATGGTGTGTTTACTACTTTTAACTCGTTTTTCTTTTTTTTCTTAAGAAAAATTTGAGTTGCTTTTATCGTGATTTTAACTTCATAAGTGTTTTAAAGTTGAGACTGTTTTGATGGCGTTTTTACCAGTTTTCATTCGTTTTTATGTGTTTTGAAGAGATCTGAGTTGTTTTTATGGTGCTTTTAGCCTTTTGTTCTGTTTTTGAGTGTTTTGAAGTCATTTCAAGGATCTTTTCGTAGTATCTAGGGTTTTCAAGTTATTTGAGCTTGTTTTGTGGTGTTTTTAGCCTTTTCATGTGGTTTCGGATTTACAAAAACAACAGTTATTTGCGTTTACAAGTTAATTGAGGTTTATTTATGGCGTTTTTAGCCTTTTCATGTGTTTTAAGGTGATTTCAAGGCTCTTTAATAGTTCTTCCATTTTCAAGTTTTTTGAGGCTGTTTTATAGTGTGTTTACCACTTTTCACTGGTTTTTTCTTTTTTCTTTTAAAGAGATTTGTGTTGCTTTTATCGTTAATTTAAACTTGAGAGTGTTTTAAGGTCATTTCAAGTCTTTTTTGATTGATTTTTTGCGTTTTCAAGTTATTCGAGGCTTTTTTATGGTGTTTTTAAATCATTTCATTCATTTTTGTGTGTTTTGAAGAGATTTGAGTTGTTTTTATGGTGGTTCTAGCCTTTTCATGTGTTTTTGAGTGTTTTAAGGACATTTCAAGGCGTTTTTTCGTAGTTTCTCACGTTTTGAAGTTATTCGAGGTTGTTTTATGGTGTTTTTAACCATTTCTTGTGGTTTTCAATGTTTTAGTCATTTCAAGGATCTTTTGATAGAATCTTACGTTTCAAGTTATTTGAGGTTTTCTTTGTTTTGAATTGAGTTGTTTTTATGGTGTGTTTAGCCTTTTCATGTATTTTTAAGTGTTTTAAGGTCATTTCAAGGTTTTTTTGAGAGTTACTTGCGTTTTGAAGAGATTTGAGGTTGTTTTATGAAGTTCATAAGCCTTTTTCATTTGTTTTCGAGATTTTCAAGGGAGTTGATTATTTTTGTTGTGCTTTTAGGCTTTTAATGTGTTTTTGAAAGTTTTCTAGTCATTTAAAGACTTTTTTGATATATTCATACGATTTCTAGTGTTTTAAGACTGTTTTATGGTGTTTTTACCATTTTTCATTCGTTTTTGTGTGTTTTGAACAGAGTTGCGTTGTTTTTATGGTGCTTTTATCCTTTTCTTGTGTTTTGAAGTTATTTCAAAGCTCTTTTCATAGTATCTAGGCTTTTTAAGTTATTTGAGCTTGTTTTGTGGTGTTTTTAACCTTTTCATTTGGTTTCGGTCATTACGAAACTAGATTTATTTGCATTTACAAGTTAATTGAGGTTGATTTATGGTGTTTTTAGCATTTTCATGTGTTTGTGAGTGTTTTAAGGTAAATTCAAGGCTCCTTAATAGATTATTGCACTTTCAAGTTATTTGATGCTGTTTTGTGATGTTATACTACTTTTAACTCGTTTTTTTTTTCTGAGAAGATTTGAGTTGTTTTTATCATGATTTTAACCTAATTAATGTTTTAAGGTCATTTCAAGTATTTTTTGATTGATATCTTGCGTCTGCAAGTTATTCTAGGCTGTTTTAGTGTGTTTTTAAATCTTTTCATTTGTTTTTGTTGTGTTTTGAAGAGATTTGAGTTGTTTTTAAGGTGTTTTTTAGCCTTTTCATGCGATATTGTGTGTTTTAAGGTCATTTAAAGGCTTTTTCGTAGTTTCTCGCGTTTTGATGTTATTTGATTTGTTTTATGGTGTTTATAGCCATTTCATGTGGTTTTCAATGTTTTAAGGTCATTTCAAGGATCTTTTCATAGAATCTTATGTTTTCAAGTTATTTGAGGATATTATATATTTTTTTTCCCTAATCTTCATTCGTTTTCTTTGTTTTTTTTGAAGTGATTTAAGTTGTTTTTATGGTGTTTTTATCCTTCTCATGTATTTTTAAGTGTTTTAAAGTCATTTCAAAGCTCTTTTGAGAGTTACTTGCGTTTTGAAGAGATTTGAGTTGTTTTGGGGGTGGTTTTAGCCTTTTAATGTGTTTTTGAGTGTTTTCAGATCATTTCAATGCTTTTTTGATATATTCTTATGGTTTCAAGTTATTTAAGGCTGTTTCGATGGTGTTTTTAACACTTTCCATTCGTTTTTGTGTGTTTTGAAGAGATTTGAGTTGTTTTTATGGTGCTTTTAGCCTTTTCTTGTGCTTTTTAGTGTTTTGAAGTCATTTCAAGGATCTTTTCGTAGTATCTAGGGTTTTCAAGTTATTTGAGACTATTTTGTGGTGTTTTTAGTCTTTTCATGTGGTTTCGTTCATTACAAAAAGATAGTTATTTGTGTTTACAAGTTAATTGAGGTTGATGTATGGTGTTTTTAGCCTTTTCATGTGTTTTAAGGTGATTTCAAGGCTCTTTAACAGATTCTTCCATTTTCAAGTTATTTGAGGCTATTTTATGGTGTGTTTACTACTTTTCACTCGTTTTTTTTTTTCCGAAGACATTTGAGTTGCTTTTATCGTGAATTTAACCTTATGAGTGTTTTAAGGTCATTTCAAGTCTTTTTGATTGATTTCTTGCGTTTTCAAGATATTTGAGGCAGTTTTACGGTGTTTTTAAAATCTTTTTATTCGGTTTTTTTCAGTTTTGATGAGATTTGAGTTGTTTTTATGGTTTTTTTAGCCTTTTCATGAATTTTTGTGTGTTTCAAGGTCATTTGAAGGCTGTTTTTATAGTTTCTCATGTTTTGAAGTTATTTGATGTTGTTTTATGTTGTTTTTAGCCATTTCAAGGATCTTTTGATAGAATCTTACGCTTTCAAGTTATTTGAAGCTATTATATGTTTTTTCCCCCAATCTTCAATCGGTTTTCTTTGTTTTGAAGTGATTTGAGCTGTTTTTATGGTGTTTTCTGCCTTTTCATGTATTTTTAAGTGTTTTAATGTCATTTCAAGGCTCTATTGAGAGTTACTTGTGTTTTGAAGAGATTTGAGGTTGTTTTATGATGTTCATAAGCCTTTTTCATTTGTTTTGGAGATTTTCAAGAGATTTAAGTTGTTTTTGAGGTGGTTTTGCCTTTTAATGTGTTTTTGAGTGTTTTCAGGTCATTTTAAGGCTTTTTTATGGTTTCAAGTTATTTAAGACTGTTTTGATGGTGCTTTTAACCTTTTCCTATGTTTTTTGAGTGTTTTGAAGTCATTTCATGGCTCTTTTTCATAATATCTAGGGTTTTCAAGTTATTTAAGCTTGTTTTGTGGTGTTTTTAACCTTTTCATTGGGGTTTCGGTCATTACGAAAAAAAATAGTTATTTGCGTTAACAAGTTAATTGAGGTTTATTTATGGTGTTTTTAGCCTTTTCATGTGTTTTTGAGTGTCTTAAGGTGATTTCAAGGATCTTTAATAGATTCTTCCATTTTCAAGTTATTTGAGGCTGTTTTATGGTGTTTTGATTACTTTTCACTCATTCTTTCGTTTTCTTAAGAGATTTGAGTTGTTTTTATCGTGATTTTAACCTTATTAGTGTTTTAAGGTCATTTCATGTCTTTTTGGAATGATTTCTTACGTTTTCAAGTTATTTGAGGCTGTTTTATGGTGTTTTTAAATCTTTTCATTCGTTTTTGTGTGTTTTGAAGAGATTTGAGTTGTTTTTATGGTGTTTTTAGCCTTTTTCAGTGTTTAAGATCATTTCAAGAGATCTTTTGGGAGTTACTTACGTTTTGATGAGATTTGAGGTTGTTTTATGATGTTCATAAGCCTTTTTCCTTTGTTTTGGAGATTTTTCAGAAATGTGAGTTGTTTTCGTGTTGCTTTTAGCCTTTTATGTGTTTTTGCGTGTTTTCAGGTCATTTCAAGGATTTTTTTTATATATTCTTACGTTTTCAAGTTATTTAATGACTGTTTTATGGTGTTTTAACCACTTTTTACTTGTTTTTGTGTGTTTTGAGAGATTTGAGTTATTTTTATGGTGCTTTTAACCTTTTCATGTGTTTTTGAGTGTTTTCAGGTCAATTTCAAGGCTCTTTTCGTAGTATCTAGGGTTTTCAAATTATTTGAGCTTGTTTTATGTTGTTTTTAGCCTTCTCATGTGGTTTCGAGTCACTAGAATAAAACAATTATTTAGCGATGGTAAATTTTGCATTGCATAAATCAAAAAATCCGTTGCTAAATTTGATTACCGAAGATCCTTCTCGCTAATGCTAATTTTTGCGAGGGATTCGTCGCTAAATTGAATAGAATTAAAATTTTTAAGTTTAATTTAACTATTATCTGAGTTATAACACTTAATAAGTCTATCATGATCATCAAAATATCAAATCTTATATGTTTTAAGTTATGATTTTTAATTTAATAAATTATAAAGAGTTTAAAACCTTATTTAGTATACTTGATTATAATGTTGTCAAATATAACATAGAAATAAAAAAGTAAAAACCCTATAACTTATCTTCTGTTAGTGTAAGGATTCCAAACCTACTTTCAAAAAATAAGAAGCAAATGTATTATAAACTAAACTTCCAAATTATTGTGGAAGAAATTTAAGATTTGCGAAGGACTTCGTCGCAAAAATTGTTAAAATCTAAATATTATGACGGATTCCGTAGCCAACACGTTTACCTGCTTAAATTTTACGACGTATTCCGTCACAAAAATAAATAATTCACAACTTTCATGGAAGATTTTATGAAGTATAAAATAATTAGATTTTGTAACGGATCTGTAGCCAAATCATTTCCCATTTAAATTTTACAATGAATTCGTCTTAATTTATTTTTTCTAAATTTGTGTGTTTTTTTTTTTTGTTTTCAGCGACGGATTCTGTCGCTATGTTTTTCAACTTTAGCGACAGACATTAACTTTCTGTCGCAAAATTTATGTTTTTTTTTTGTTTTTTCTTTCTTTTTTTTAGCAACAGATCCATCACAAGTTTTTTTATTTTTGTGACGGATTTTTTTCGTAACTAAACTTTTCCATAGCTAAATTGCTCTTTTTTTCTAGTGGCAGCACCCTTACTGCTGGGTTTTGACTTATTGGCAGCCTTACTAGCAGTGCCATTATTGCCAAGTTTTACTTCCCAGTTGGAGATGGGCTTTGAGTTCATCACTTTATTGGCATTCAACTTCTTTCCTTACTTTGTAGGGGTGGCTAGCACATGTTGAAGGATCATGCTACAGATCCTTCCAAAAATGTTCTTCTTATATCCCACGGCCACACTATAAGAAAACAAGCGTTTTGTGACCGTTTTATAATTTAGGCCGCAAATTTAGCGACGAAAATTTAAAACAATCGCAAAGTGATTTATACAGGCGGAGAAATCATCATTTTCTCCCATTTCGCCATTTCCCCTAAAAATTAAACCTCCGACGACACGACTACCACCCAACGCCCTCGGCGACCCCAAACCACCTCGAATGACCAAGCTCCGACGACACTTCACTCTAGCAAGTCCGACGAATTGAGGGCTGAGCTCCGACCCCAAACCACCCAGACGCCGACCCCAAACCTCCCACGGCTTGTCACCTTCCCCACCTCCAACCAAGCTCTCCAACAAGTCTGATGAGCTGAGGGCCGAGTTCCAACAGCCACGCCGCTCCAACCCTGCAAGTTCCTTACCTTTCTCAAAACCTTAACCTAAAACTCTCACCAATGTGTAAATTTTCTAAACCCTAATCCCTCACTTTGATTTGTTTTTTATTCAAGTTACGATTTGATTTGATTAATTTGTTGGTTGATGTATTTCGTTTGATTTACAGGTTGATTTGATGAACTTTGTTGTTTTTGGGCAATATCATAGATTATGGAGTATTTGTTGAATTGGTCGGTTGGTGATTTTGGAAATGTTTATGTGCTATAGTTTTGGGCGATGGAGTTGGATGGTTTGGGCGATGGTATTGGTTGGATGAGTTTGGGTTTGAGTTTTTTTTGTAACTGAAAAAAAATGTTAGAAGATTGTACCTAAATTAGTTTAGCTTTTTCGTGGAAAGAAAAACTACATGCGATAGGATGGTTTGGAAATTTTTTATGAACTATAATTATTCCTTAAAACACAAAATTTATTGACTAGTGAAACTTGGAGTTATGATTTTTTTATTTTTTTTTGTGGACAGAGTGATGGATTCAGATTTATCATGGATGTGTGATAGATCTTGGATATATGAACGGCTAGTGGATGAGTTTTTTTAGTGAGAAGTATGCTCGAAATGTCGATAAATTCATCAACTTTGCTATTCAACATTAACCGTTCAACTATTCTGGATACTTGAAGTGTACATGGATGAAATATTGGAATAAATACTATCAGTTGGTTGATGTCGTGAGGACGCATTTGTATACGTTCGGTTTTTTGCCTGGATATTGGAGGTGAAATTTTCACGGTGAGTTAGAAGTGGGTGAGTCATCGAGAATGTCTGGGGTTAATCCCTATGAGAACATGGTGGCGGATGATTTTGGGGCTTGTAATTTTGAGAGCATGGTTGGGAATAGGAATGATGTCGAGGACAATCCTCCGCTTGCTTCAAGAGAGTTGTTTGACATGTTGAATGTAGTACGGGAGCCATTGTATCCTACTCGCAAACTCTCTGAGGTGGAGGTCGAGTCTAGGGTTTTGAACATCAAATGTGAGTACAATATACCGCACAGAGCGATAGATTCCATTGCAGCTCTGTTGAAGGATATCTGCCTGGAAGAAAACGTGACGATGAACATGTTGTACTCAACTGACAGGTTGATGAGGGGCATTCAGCTTCCTGTTCAGAAGATAGATGTTTGTCCCGATGGCTGTATGTTGTTCTAGAAGGGGGATGACGGCTTGGAGTCATGTTCCGTTTGTGGGGCATCTCGATACAATGAAAAGTAGAGGGGCAAGAAACGGGTTGCCCTGAAAGTATTGAAATTTTTTTTTTTTTTTTTGATAATTCTGAGGTTGCATCGGTTGTATGCAACTAAGAACAATGTTGTGGTGATGCCTTGGCACTCACCAAGTACAGTGTTGAAGATTAGATGTCGCATCCATCAGGCAGTGAGGCTTGGAAGCATCTGGATAGGGAGTTCCCTTGGTTTTCTACAGAACCGAGAAAGCGAACAAATGTTCGCTTAGGATTATGCATGAATGAATTTTCTACTTTTTGTTATTCCGGATCTGAGTACTCATATTGGTCTATGATATTGACGCCTTACAATCTTCCTCCTGGCTTGTGCCTGAGGACTGAGTTCATGATGCTCTCCATGATCAGCCCTTGGCCTGAGAGTCCAAAAGGAAATATAGATGTATACTTGCAGTCTTTGATTGATGAGTTAACGTATTTTTGGAGCTATGGGGAGGAGACATATGATGTTCATCGGGGGCAGACATTTCAGATGAGGCCTGCGTTGTTGTGGATCATCAGTGATTTCCTAGCTTATGCAATGTTATCGGGATGGAGCACAGCTAGAAGATTAGCATGTCCTGATTGTATGGAGCATACCAAGTCCTTCACTTTGAAGCATCGGAAAAAGCAGTCATGTTTTGACTGTCATTGTAGGTTTTTACCTTAGGATCATCCTTTCCGGGCTAACAGGAGTGGCTTTTCGAAGAATAGGACCGAGTATGATGATCCAATCCCTATTTATGATGGGGATGAGATACGTGATTGCGTATTTTCAGCAGATCCCGAGGATTTCCACGAGTCTCATAACTGGAGCAAGCAGAGCATTTTTTGAAACCTCTCTATTGGAGCAAATTACTAATCAGGCATAATCTCGATGTCATGCATGTTGAGAAAAACATGTTTGATAATGTGTTTAATTGTGTCACGTATGTAAAGGGCAAAACGAAAGACACAATTACAGCAGGGAAAGACATCAAGCTGTATTGTAACAGTTCGAAGTTGCTTTTGAGGACTATGAGGAACAGGAGAGGCCTCGAACAAATGGTAATGCCCGTGGCTCCTTATGTATTGAAAAAGGAGGAACGAAAGATGTTGTATGAACGGTACAAGAAGCTGAGGTTTGTAGATGGATATGCATCCAATCTAAGACGCTGCGTTCGTGAGAATGAATGGTGTCTAATGGGATAAAAGAGTAATGATTGTCACGTCATCATGCAGAGATTGCTTCCTATTGTCTTCAAGGATCTGTTTCAATACAATCATGTGTGGAGTGTCTTAATCGAACTCAGTTTAATTTCACAGTATCTTTGTTGTAATACTGTTCGTCATGAAGATATGAAGCGATTGAAGAAGAAGATTCCTGAGATTTTATACAAGTTAGATAGATTGTTTCCTCCTGTATTTTTCAACTCTCTAGAGCACTTACCTTTGCATCTTTCCAATGAGGCTAAAATTGCCAGATTGATTCACTACAAATGGATGTTCCCTTTTGAAAGGTATAAATCCATAGCTTATGTATTTTTTTAATCTCAAAAAATTCCTAGATACGTACTCAAGATGAAATTTTTGTCCCTTTAGGTTTTTGTTTCACTTGAAGGGAGATGGCAACAAAGCACATCTCAAGGGCTCTATTTATGAGGTGTATCTTATGGAGGAGCAGATTAACTTTTGCATGAATTATTTTGGTCCTTGGGTGGATACTAAATCAAGAGATCATCGTCGGAATTGTGGACAATGGGGCGATGTTGATGATTTTCACATTTTCCACCTGTGTTCCAAAGGAATGGGGGATATTTTTCAAGCGACAACTTTGGGAGAAGGGCTACTTTAGATCATAAGGATTTTTTCGCCGCCTATACATATGTTCTACGGAATTCTGAGTTGTTCTCCGAGTATGACAGGTAAGAAATAATTTTTAGAGTTATTTGAAAAAGCATTTGAGCATTTTCTTTCAATAATTCAAGGTTTATTCCAATATTACTTTAGGCTGTTTGAGCAAGACATGATGAGAAGGAGACGTTTTAGATCAAGTTAGGAGATATGGACCAGATTGGATATTCATGGCCTATTTGGCTTTAGAATTATGTGAGAGTGAACTATTTTTGTGCCCATTGATCGGAAGAATGGTTGTTTTCACATCAAGTGTTACACATTTTTTTATGCTGACTGTAGGTTTATCACATGATGTTCTCAATGAGATGATCTGTATCCTTGGTGCACAACCAGCCACCAAGTGTGTAAGTATCCTCAATATTAAAACAATGAGTATTTGTTTGACACTTTTGAACATGGATCCACTAAAGCAACTCAAATTATGGCATATGTGTTAAAGGAGATGGTGAGAAGGATTACTATAGCATCCTTTAGGAGATAGTAAAGCTGTAATATCTTGGGGATAAAAGATCATATCGAACGATGCTCTTCAAATGCGATTTGTTTGACTCCGATACGGTAATGAACGTGAATGAGAGATATCAATTGGTTAAGATTGATAAAACAAAGAGGTATCGAAGGGAATATGATCCATTCATCTTAGCAAATCAAACTTTCCAAGTGTGATACGCTCCATACCAAGCCTCACATTAAGAGATCAATAGTGGGCTATGTTTCGAATGAATGCTCGAGGGATGATAGATGCTCAACACGAAGATGTAGCTTTTCAAGAAGATACAGTCTCATAATGCTTCCTGAGTTTGACGATGATGAAGTAGCTGGAAAGAAAGAATAAGAGGGAGAGGATGAAGAGGAAGTTGAAGAGAATAAAGATGAAGATCTTATTTCTGAAGGGGAAGAGACAGAGGAGGAAAGAGAGTTTGATGATGACTCTAATAAATCATCTAAATCAAAAGAAGATGAGGACGATGATAAGAACTCTTGCATTTGTAAGCTTCTGTTGGCTAATTCATGTTTTGGACAATTAATGCTAAGTCATTAGTTATTTTTATAATTAAATTTATATTACTTCTTCTACTTGCGTTTAGACATTTTTTACTACAAATTGTATAATGTGTTATTCTTTTTGTGCAAATGTCTTCACGAAAGCTTCTTATAGGATTGGGTTCAACTAGTGGTGATAGAGGTGGTAGACGTGGTAGAGACCACAACGAGGTCGATGTATATCGTGCATTTATAAATTTTGCAAGTTTTTTATTATATATTTATATCATGTATTAGCCTTTTTTCTTTAGGTATTTAAACTATTAATAATATGAAAACAATATATATTAATGTATATACACTTCAAACAAACTATAGGTAGGAGAGATAGTGTATCACCAGTTGGATTCCACGACATAGGCACGACTTTGCTGTGTGATGAGGATAATTACCTTGAGGAGGATCATTCTATACCTAATCTCTCGTCTGCTCCTCCTTGTCCCTCCATCTCACTAGCTCCCCGCCCTTCCATATCACCAGCTCCCTGTCCTTCTATATCATCAGCTCCCTGCCCATCTGCTGAACCATCTGGCTCTTCGCACTTTCATCATCACACTTATCTGCTCAAGGAGATGAGGAGATTGAGCACGTTGGGGGTGGACGGCTACTGCAGGTCTTAGATCTCAATGGCCTACGGTAAGTTTAGTTTTCATAATTTTAAACCTTTAAAATTCAGCTATATTTTATTTTATTTATATATATTGTCCTTCCATATTATTTATGCATTTATTTCTTTTCAACTTTGTATTTTTTATGTGTTTCAGGTTTGATCATTATAGTATTGTGTCCAGCTGCTCCGTCTTGGAATGACCTTTAGCGACCATTTCCTTTTCGGTCGTACACTTAGCGACCGAAATAGGAACGGTCGCTAAGTTGCGAGCGAAACGATCGCAAATATATTTAGTGACCAGCATTTTAGTGACTGTTTTCAGCGTCCAAATATCGATCGCAAGTAACGTTTAGCGGTCGAAATCTCTATTTAGTGATCGATTTTTTCGATCGCAAATAGCTGTTTATTTTGTAGTGTCAGTTGTTGAAGAAGAATGTTTAACCGGTTCATCTTCGTGTTTAGGAGAATGGCACTCATGATAGCCAATTGATCTTTTGTGATCTGATCTTTGGCATGTTCCCTAGACAGCCGCACCTTCATTACTGTGCCTGCCAACAACTTGTATTTGAGAGGTAGTGCAGCCCTCATTGTTCACAGGGGATGATCTTAGTCGTCTGCACCAAGCATTTGTAGCCTTGTTGCCTGTACTGTTTCCTCATCCACAGAGATCTCTCCCTCGGAGAGTTTCACAGCCTGTTCAAAGGTTATTGCATCAATTGTGAGGTCCCTGTCCCCAACCTAGCCAGAAAGCTTTATTCTATCATTATCCTCTGTAACGTTGTCCTTATCATCTTCACTTACAATGTCCAGGTATTGTTGTACAAATAGAACTCGCCGCGAGGTGCTATAAATTGAAATAATCGTACTACTTCACACAATAAAATTAAAATAAAAATATTATAGTGATAAGTATGAGTCGGTCACACAGAGAACGGCCTTTTTAGATTTTGTGGATTAAATTGCCGATCTATTATTTTTCAATAAAATTGGGGCGGGGTGGTTTGTTGTTTAGAACAAAAAATTATGCGAACCAATGCAATAAATGAAAATTATTCAACTGGGAGTTTATCTTGAGAATTTAATCAAGTTCAACAAAACATATGGCATTCGTGATCTTTACTTGTCATGACTTTTAATCATAGACTAATAATTATCATCTCATGTGTTATTGTGGTAGTTGTTGTAATTAAGGACGACAAAAAGAGAGTTGTTGAAATAAGTTATTGATTACAATAAAGCATGTCATAACTAAACTAACATAATTACTCTATGTCAAAATAAGAATACAACATAAACTAAATATGTGGCATTAAGATTATTCCTCTTACACCTCTCAATATTGATCTAACATAGATTAGCAGAATATAATGCTCATATTCATATGATCATAGGTTAACGAAAAAAGAATGACATTAACCTATAAAGTTGCAATTAATATCAACCAAAAGTGAATGGTTTGACTGCACACATACTTTCCTAGCATAATTAGATGGCCAGACGAAGTACAATAGAAGAGTAAATAATAATAACATCAACACATGAAATGAAACCATAAATTATGAACATGAAACTATTAAAAATAAAGCTCACATCTCATAAAATCCATTACTAAGCTACAATCACTAAGCCATACTCAAATTTACGCCACCATCATCACAATACAAAATGAACAATTCATGCTAAGCTCATAGAAAGTCATCTCGAATTAGAATAATGGAAAGTAAGAAATACAAAATACTACACAAATAGAGATTGGTCGAAATAATGGTAGAACAATGATCTCTTCGATGAATGAGTATTACGTAGCGTTAATCTTGATCCTCCTTGATGGTATTCATGTTGTGATCCTGAAGATTGTCATCTCTATTTGACGCGACGTCTCTAACTCTCAAGGGAACTAACATGAAAATGATGAAAATCTCCCTTCGATCTCCCCTCCCTGTTCTTTTCACTGATATTCGACGTAGGTATTTATACGAAAAATCAAAAGTTATAAATTCCCCTAAAAATAGCAAAATGAAATAACCCGATCTGGAAGGACGCACGGCCTTGAGCACACGGTCCGTGCTCACCCTTCCTATGCCGTGCTCAGTGTATCTTGGTTCTTCATGTCACACAGCTCGCGTCTCTTGGAAAACATGCATTCTTCATCGTTCAACTTCAAATAGATTGCAAACACGTTCCACAAGCTTTAAAATCAACAAGAAACGTCAGCAAAATGCTTCAAACTTCTCATAATCAGATCATCCTCAGAAAACACTCCCAATTCTTCACTATTACTGTAAAGACCCGAAAAATTTGAGATAATTTATTTTCTCAATTATTAACAAAAATAGCATATTATTGAACGTCGTAACTTCTACAACGGACATATAGAAATTGTTTGTCAAAATTATGACAAAAATATACTAATTAGGGGTAAATTAAACCCTGTCATAAAAATACGCGAGGATTTATTTTTAAATCCCCACCATCTAATTCTTAGCCTAAGTCTTCCACTTCACTCTCAACACTACTACTACTCACCACTTCTCGTAACTGTTCACTTCTTTTCCCACTTCATTTCATCATTTTATCTCAACTTCATGCTATCACCTCTCTATCTTCTCTTGATCTCTTCATGGATTCAAGGAGAGGAACAAGGCGGCCATGGCTCGGCATCACCAACTAACACCTAGCATGGTTCAAGCCATCGACCATTGAAGCTTGGCTTGTCGTTATTGGTTAAGATGAGGGGAGGACTTAGAGATGCTGCTTGTTGTCACTTAAGGACGAGGCTGAACGTGTGCATGTGAAGAACTGTGGTAAAAGATAACGTTTAAATTTATTGCATGTGGCGATGCGTATTATTACACCGTGAGTATAATGATATGCATTCAAATCTTTAAATGTGACTGACGTAAAATACTGACTGCAACTACTGTGTGCTAAATACTGAGTGCTATGGAGTATTATTGCATGGTGTGTGTTATGCCTTATTTGCTGGTATAATGAGGATGAATGTGTGAAAGGAGTGTAAATCCATAAATTGGTGAGATAACTTTATGGTATAATACACAAAAAACATTGTGTCTATCGTTTGTGTTATACAATGACTTGGTGGTGACATTCTTTTATCGACCTTGTGAGGCCGTTTTAGTAAGATGGTATCTCACTGTAGGGGACCTTGGGCTCTGGTTTGGCTGATCCCTTTTGTGGATGTCCCTTTTACTAAAGCTGAAAAGACCTTACTTATGAAATTGAATAAGTCTCACCAAGGGCACAATTATAACATTGAGGATATTTATTGTCTGTTGTCTCTGTATGATTGATATGATGGTGAGTATAACAAAGTCTTGAGTGAACTGCTGAGTGAAGCGGTGCGTGAGACTTGGACTGCGGACCTGTCGTGTCATAGTATCATTGTCTCAGTTTATTTGATATGGAGGTCTTGACTGTCACACCATAAAGGGTATGACAATAATAAATGACGTTGATAATGTCTGGAGTGTCAATTGATGTGTGGTTTCAAGGGTTGTTACGTGGTGTTAAATGTGCTTATGTGACTAGGGTAAATCACTGGTATGCTTGTGATGATAATTGTGAATGCCAGATTGGCATGATAATTACAAAGTGCTAGATCAAAGGATCCAAGTGATCATTCCCTTTTTCTTTTGTTACCTTCTTCTGTCGTGTAACCCCCGGTAAGGGAGCCAACAAATTATTGAGCTCCTATAGCTCACAGTTACTGTTTTCTATGTCTTTCTTCTTCTTTTTGTTATAGGAGAAAGACTTGGAGGAAAAGTGTGATCTAAGATTTGATGTTAGATGTAACTTATGTGTGTAAGGTATTCTAATCTTAGAAAGAGATATACATTCTGCCCCAAAGGTGATATTCTGAGTTATGATTGAGTGCATCAAAAGTTTCTAAACTAATGATGTATAAGTGAACTTAGCATAATTCTTACGACTAAGCCAGGAAGTATAGTTTTTCCGTACCTGATGTGTTGGGTTCACTGCAGTAATGTCATGTGGATTCCAATGAGAAGGACAGGAAAGTCGGGGCGTTACAATTACAATGAAAATGAGAGATATTGCAGTATCGATGCTCTAAATAACAAAAGGAACCAAAACAATAAAAACTAACACTAAAACTGAAACAAATAAACAATTTTAACTTAAAAAACGATGTGTATTTATACACACATCAAACTCCCCCAAACCAAACATTTGCTTGTCCTAAGCAAACTAAAACACACAAGAAGGAACAAGAACAATGTAAAATGAGAAACTCGAAACAACTAAATAAACATTTGTCATAACACATATTTCTACAAGCCATTTCGTATTCCCCTCTCGCCAGACTACTCTCTAGATGATGACCTAACAAGACACCACTCACCAGCCCACAATGATCGTGAGGATCATATCAACACTCTCATATCGTATTCAAGGATAAAAGTTCAACCCAAATAAGAAACCAGCTATAAGCATTTGCATACTAACCATCTTCTTACCCGAATCAAGTGTACATCCCATCTCATTTCAATATAAGACCAGGACTAAAGAAAATAAACAAAATAGGTGAGAGTCGGCTATTTGGTTTGTGAAGCTAGAGTGCAAGGTAGGAATATGGTACGAGTCAAAATAAACAATCAATACATCCATCTCTTAAGGCATTGTGGCTTTACAAAAAGAACACCAAAAGTATAATACCAAACAACATCTTTGAGTCACCCTTTTATTATGATTGGTGATTTCTAGAAATAACAAATTGTGTGCCATATTACAACATAAGAGCTAACCCTCCCATAAAAAAATATCCCAACTTTCCCGCCTTGACTCGTATATGTAATAAGTTTCAAAAGGGTTCTTTTATGGAATTTTATGACATGTGAAATATAAAATAACTCCAATAAGAAGTAAAAGCACGTCTGATCAAAAGAATGTAACACATAAACTACGAGATAGAATGAAGAAAAAATAGGGAATAATAACGTTAGGTAAAGGAGGTCTATAGGGTTATGGCTACACAAAGAAATGGAAAAAATGATTTATGATGCACACCTCTCCGCCTTACCACTACCAAGTAGCTAATGGCTTAAGCTCGTTGTACTATAAGGATCTAGCCTTATCGTTGTCCTCATATCCCGTGTTTAATTGCCACCCCCCCTATATATCTTGCTAGAGATATAAACCTAGCAATACTTTGGACGAAAAACCGCTATGTAACGAGATGGGCTTCAACTTAGGCCATCTTTTTTTTTTTTTTTTCTAGTATGACACCTGTGACGCAGCTTAAAGCGCGAAAACAAGATTAAAGTTCTCGACTTTAATCTAGAACACTTTGAAATCATCAGGAAAGCGAAAGAGGAATGTTCTCCAAAAGTTAAACCAATCTAATTAATGAAAACTCTAACCATAAAAAGTATTTAAAGGGTTCCTAAAAGATTTAAAGACTACCGAATCAAATAAATAAAGATGAAACAAGAAAAGAAATTAGTTCTTGAAAATAATTTGATCAAAGATCTAATAACTAATAAACTAAAGATATGAAATATCTTTATCCGCCTCTGTCATTCTCTTCCACCGCGGAAAAACTCGACCTCGAGTTGTCAATTAGCTCTGGCAATATCGGAGAACCCGAAGGATGAAAAGGGTAAATGGCTAAAACATTGAATGTCTTGGAAATTCCCATGTTGCTCAGTAGATCTATAGCATATGCATATTGTTTGTAGCGAGCATTTGCCTCTTCTAATCTTTGTTTCACATCATCATGCACTAGTTGAATCTTTATAGCAAGATCTTCGGCAGCTGTGCTCATCCCATGGCCTTTCGACAACTTAATTAAGTCAAGAGCACATCTTGGACTCCCGACATAAACAACATAGAAAGGAGACCTCCTGGTTGCTCTGTGTATAGCACTGTTATAAGCAAATTTAGCTTGAGCTAAGGCAAAGTCCCATTGACACAGGTTGAAAAATGCGATAAACTCTAGGTATCGTTCTAGAGGACGATTGATGTTGAATATCATTTTAACAAATGAGATAGAACCTCGAATCCATGAGGGTTTCTGAATTCACGAAGATAACTGAAATCCACCAGAGAGAATAAATCTCGAAATATTATTATTGATCAAAAACTGAACGAAACGTTCAACATGACATCCTATTTATAGAGTTCTAAATAATTCTAAACAAGATAATAAAATCTTTATCTAAAGAAGGGAAATCTAAAACATAATATCCTAAAATAATATATAAATTACAATAATAATCGAATCAATTCATTATCAAAGTCTAATATCCATTCTAATATCTTTCCCCGTGTCAACCTGTCTCATTTCTTCATTTTTTTAGTTAACATATTTGGCATAATTCGTCGAAACTCTTGTATAAATTCTTTTACCGAAGCAATCCCTCTAGTTGTATACAAATTGATGAACAAAACTTGGAAGTATTAACCATGATGTAGTTAATGTGTTAAGGCTGGAAATTAGTTAGGTCTCTGTAGTCTAGGTCAGATGCTGGAGAGCAGATGGCCACAGATTGAGAGTATTATGGGCCACCAGATGTAGGCTACTACAGAAAATTTTGACAAGGCAACTAAGACATACATGGATAACAAAAGACCTGCAAATACTCCAGGATCTGGGATCAATTCTGTAGACAAGGGCCAATGCATCAATGCATAAAGGATTGCATCAGATCTAGGTGCAGACAAGGTTGTAGCAGTGACAGGGTACAGATGAGGTATCAACGGTAATGAGTGCAGAGTGAGTTACAGCAGACTGGATTACAGCAGAGATTGTTGCTAAGGTTGGGGTAGAACTCTACGGATTGATCAAATCGAAGATTTGAGGTTTACAGTGATAGTACGAGGATCCAAAAAAGAAGACCAATCAACATCAGTGAAAGTGTCACATGTGACAAGCTGTCACCATTAGACCTGGTACAGTCACGGGTTTATTCCCTCAGCCTATAAAAGGGGATCAAAGAGCTCAAGGAGCAGTAATATTGAACGAAGAATTGAACGTACAAAGTGTGCAAAATCAATCTGAATTCATACTATTCAAGTGAGCTGAATTGAAAAAGAATAGGAAGAAGAGGGTTCACTAGTCTGCACTGAAGAACAGAAGCTGCATCAGAGTCCAACAATGGATCTGTGCAAAGGGTCTAGGTTCTTCACCTTTGAAAAGTTAACTAACATGTAAAGGGGTTGTCTTGTAATACAAAAACAAGAAGATAGTGAACTCACCTCTTAGATTGATTATACTGGTCACTAAGGGAAGACTGGACTAAGTTCTCGATTATCAGTTTATAAAGAGTGTCTGAACCAGTATAAATCCTGTGTATTTTACCTGTTTTTCATTGCTTTATATTTTACAACTGTTAGAAATCAATCACCATAGCAACAGAGATAAATTCTCAAAGTATAAGTCTCTGCTGCAGACACTCTTGGTAGTCTGCAAAGGTCATCAGTGTATTAAAATTAATTATTTTTCTATATTACACAGAAAAGATTAAAACAACCTATTCATTACCCCTCTATGTTATGCCTGTGGATCTTACAATTGATATCAGAGCTTGACTTTTCAGACCTCACAGTTTTGGACAGAAAATGTCATTACTTTTGATTTATTTTTGGAAAGAAGTTACTAGTAGTTTATTTTTTGAAGAAATCATGGCTCCTCCATAGCTACCCAAATGCCCCAACAGTGAAGAGCCACCAACATGCTCTTTTGACAAATTCAATCACTGGAAGCTGAGAATGCTTGCACATCTAGATCCAATTGATGAAACAATGCATGATGTAATCATAGATGGGCCATATGTTTCAAAGATGCCAGATCCAGTTGATGTATACAGGGAAGCAGACAAACCCAAGTCTTTCTGGAGAAAAGAGGACTGGGACTTCGTGCTGGTGGAAGAAAAGGTAAGAAATCAAATATTTAAATCTCTTGATGATGATATGTTTGAGATAGAGGTCAATCTTGGAACTTTTTACCTCGTTTGTTCCTTCGTATGTTACTTGTAATTTGTCCCACGTCTCTTTGGCTGACTTGCATACAGATACATGATTATACTCTTTTGCAGACTTTCCCCATATCAGCAATTTCTTTGCTTAGGCATTCATTTCCATCTTACTAAGATCATGTTCATCCAATTTTTCTTCAGGCTTTGGTACAATGTAACCTTTATCATTCTTGTGCTCAACTTTGAGTGGTTCAGTTTTGATGATTTACCATAGATGGAAATCCTTTTCTTGAATGTAAGTTTCCATGCGTTCTTTCGAGTAAGAATAATAACTCCCATCGAAGAGGGGAGGCCTTTGAGATGAAAGACCCTCTCTTAAATCCAGCGAAGACATAGTCTGATCTCCTTCTCACGTGGTTAGCGTTTATGAAGGCCAGGATCTGATACCAATTGTTAATTCCAAGTCACAGTAAGACT
>JAOVYX010000033.1:0-172028 GCA_035668315.1 Drosera spatulata | reverse complement strand
CCATCATCCCTGCTCCTGTTTCTTCTCTCAACTGTTTGACGAGGGTTGGAGAAATTGTTGCTACAATTATCAAAACACATTTAGAGAACATACCAAGTATATATAAGCAAAGCCGACATGTGCAAGGTGGACTCTTATAAGAAAAAGATGCAGCCAAAATTATTCAAGACTAGTTTCAAAGCTGAGGTGGCCGATGTTACAAGCACAAAGCAGAAATGGGGAGAGGTTTACATATGTAAAAACTGTTTCAAGCTCACTTCATAATGTTCCACAGTCCAGAACATTACAACACGAACATGTGCAACAGATGGTTTAGGTGTACCACGAAAAATTCAAAGTCAATCTCAAATGATTCTTTTTTCATAGATCTCATCAATCTTGCTGATCCAAGATTTATGAGAAGGTAAGTACATCAAATCTGTACTCAATATGACAGTATATTCAACGCTATGCTAAACTCGACTACCGAGATCCTAATATGGTACTCTTAATTAACAACAAACAAACCTCCTTGAATCATCTTCTCCTTATTCAAGGCACTTGATCCTCTTGTTTCAGTTTTTGGGATGAAAAGACTGCTTCAGTTGAAGCAGCATACCCTGAGGGATCATTATTTCCAACATTTTCTAAATGGACTGCAGTTGAACATCAAATATTATATCAGCTATATACATATTCCACATCATATGCCAGATGCTCTGAAACACTCATTGCCTTTGGTAAACTGGAAGTACTTGAGCAGTCAGGCGTGATTAATCAGGACAAGTTCGCAAACTACATCCAACAAGTTATACATGCAAAGGCTTAATCATCTAGATAGTGCAATTCATAAGTTCATCCTCACAAGTTAGACATACATAGGTATATCCCACCCATGTCATTCGTGTGGCAGGCATTAAATACCACAAAGCGTTTCAAGTTACTAATCCAGACATGATAAGTTCAATCTTTTAGAGTGTGAAGATAGCCATAGACATCAGGATCACAGACAGATTCAAATCTTTTCAGGATACCATGTAAAAAGATTCCAATAGTTCACAAAACCACCTTTGAAGACCATAAAGCATTTTGGCAATGTCCTAAGATGAGCACAAAGCAGAAACCAGGAGAGCTACATACGTGACACCTTGGCCTGGTGCTATGAAGTGGTTCAGGCTAACTTCAGAGTGTACCGCTGTCCAGAGCATTCCAACACGAAGATGTACAAAAGATGGTCCAGGAGTAATATGGAAAACAAAGTCAACAGCAATTTTCTGATTCAAGGAGATATGAACTAATGAGGAGGCAAGTTCATGAAATCTTTACTCATTTTGTTAGCAGAATCGAGGCTGGTACACTCATTTTGTAAGGCTTAAGTAGACTAACAAGATCCTAATACGGATTCTTAATCAACAACACAAATAAAGCTCCTTGAATTAATGGTAATTAAACCAAGTCAATATCTGATGAAAGATAATCAATAAAAATCCTTACCACTGATTTCATTAGAAGAATGGACGACAGTTTGTCCGTTTGTAATAACAATAACACCAGCATTGTCGGCAGTACCATCACTTTTGTCTGCTGCTGGTGTTGGACGAGAAGTTTCACTTGTATCAGCTGCTTGTATCTGCACTTGGTCCTCCTGTTTCTCACTTTTAATTTCCTCTGCGGTTTCTTCAACTATCAGGGTTTGGGATAACAAGGTTGCTTCACTTGGAGCAGCGTCCCCTGAGGGATCAATATTACCAACAGTTTCTAATTGTTCTGCAATTTTAATCGAAGTATTACATCACCCGAATATTTAATCCTCATCATATGCCAGATACTCTTGACAACTCATAGCCTTCTCTAAACTGGAATAACATACTTAAGCGTGATTCATGGGGAAAACAGCCAGCGGGATAGACATGCATAGATTCAAAACTCTAGCCAGCAACATTCAAAAGTCCATAACTTTAGACAGCTAGATACAGATCTTTCCAAGATCCCGTGTAACAGTATTCCATCAGTTCACAAATTCTTCTAGGATACCATAAGGCATTTGGGCGCTGCTCTTAAGGCGGAAACCATGAGAGGGCTACATATGTAACACCTTGGTCCCATTCCATGAAGTGGTTCAGGCTAATTTCAGAGAGTGCCACTGTCCAGAGCATTCCAACGTGAAGATGTACAAAAGATGGTACACGTGTAGTATGAAAAAACAAAGTCAATAACCTTCAAATGATTCTTAGTTCATCGAATCTTGATGATTTCACTGATTCAAGGAGTTATGAGGAGGAAGGCTCATGAAAAATTGACTCATTTTGCGAACAGATTCAAGGCTATGCTAAAAGCAAGATCCTAATACAGGACTCAAGTAACAACACAAACAAAGTTCCTATTACCATCTTCCTATTATCTCTATCAATCAAATTGCTAATGAAACAAAGTCAACCACTGAGGAAAGATGATTGATGCAAACCTTTAGCACCGCTTTCATTAGAAGACTCCATGACAGTTGGCCCATTTGTAATGACAATAACACCAGCAGCATCGGGAGTTCCATCACTTTTGTCGTCTGCTGGTGTTGGAGGAGAAGTTTCAGTGGTATCAGCTGCTTGTATCTGCACTTGATCCTCTTGTTTCTCACTTTTATTTTGCTCCTCCGCAGACTCTTCAACTATCAGTTTTTGGGATGAAAAGGTTGCTTCACTGGAAGCAACATCCCCTGAGGGATCTGTACTTCCTACCGATTCCAATTGGTCTGCAACTGACCATCAAAGAATAATATCAGCCAAATAGTTAATGCACACCATATGCCAGATACTCTGAATACTCATAGCGTTCTACAAATGGGGAATAGCATACTCAAGTGTCTTTCATCAGGAAAAAACCACAAACTACATCAGAGTTAAACATGCATAAGTTCAATCTTCTAGACAGTGGCATTCATAAGTTCATAAATGTATCACACAAGTTAGATATGCTAAGTTATGTCTCACACCTCTCATTCATGTTGGTGAGCATTGGATACTGCAAAGGAACCAATTCTACCAAAAGTCTGAATTGATGATAGGCTGTCCACTAATATATATCTTTAACATTTCCCCTCACACGAAACCCCACTATCCACATAATAAACCACATAAGTGGCAATAGATGGATGAGACATGGATCGAACTCATGATCTCTTGCGCGACCTGAACTATACCATATCGAGGAATCGGTTCTATAAAAAATCCGAAAGCACTTCCAGTATATAATCAAGACATGATAGGTTTTATGTTTAAGATAGTGAAGAAAGCCATAGAATACCATAACAGAAGATTCAAATCTATCCAGGAAAAACCTTCTAGAAAAGCGTAAAGCATTTTAGCATGTGAACCGAAAACAATTTTCTCATACTTCTCTGTGGCAAACCGCTTCAGGGATTAAGTTGTACTGAAGCTGTAGATGCCAAAAAAGTCATCACGATTGTAAAATCCTAGAATACCAGTACTATTGGAATTTGGAACTCATACAAACAGAAGACCAGTTCACAGACCTTGAGCAACGCTTCCTGTGGAGGATACCTCGCTCGTTTCTTGGCTTACAACTACGATAGAGCCATTTTGCTGCAGAGTAAGAGCCTCCGTTTGTTTTTCAGCTTGCATGGCAGGAGGAGGATCATACAGCTCCCTTGAAGTTTCTGCGTCTTCTTCCTTCGGGACAGTAACCTCACTTGGAGTATCCACCACAACATCTTGGCCGGCCACAATGTATGAAGAAGAGATTTGGGCTACTGAATCTTCATTTAAAGTCCACACCACAGAAGGGACACTATCATCGTTGGCAGGAACAGTATTGGCATCGTTTTCTATGGGTAATAGTGTGTTGTCAATACTGTTTACTGCAGTTGATAGCCCAACAATGTCATCACTTCTAGTGGTCAATTGACCCAATAACTCGGGTGCTTCAGTTTCAGTTTCAGTTAGCCCCCCGACAATGTCTTCACTTCTAGCAGTGGATCGACCCAATAACTCGGGTGCTTTAATCTCAGTTTCAGGAATGATTTCTATTCCTTCTGCCACGTTGGGGGTTTCTGGTGTAGTAACCACTTGAGCTGCTTCCTCCGATTTAGCCCTCTCAATTAGATAGGAGGAGATGAACTCGTTCTCATGGAATGCAAAAGCAAAGGGATTGTTCCCAAGATGATCATCATCATCATCATCATCATCCTCAAACTCTTCTGGCTCAAGATCTCCATCCTCTTCCTCTTTCCTCATAGTTAATGTTACCCGAGCTCCTGCAACACGTAACACACGGACCTCGATTTCTTGACCAACCATCAATGATGATCCTGAACTCATTTCGGCCATTTCATCTTCTGATTCTTCTTCTGATGTAGGAAGAAAGCCTTCCTCCCCATCCAGAAGAGATACAAATGAACCAGATCTCGTAACATTTTTTACAATACCCACAAGGTCCTGGCCAGTGACAAGTTTTGAGATCTTCCTTCCTGATTCCTTCCTCTGATTGGCGTTCTGGCTTCTGGTATCGGAATCTTTTCTTGGCTGAGGCTTAGGTTTGTCATCATTCTCACGCATGGAGAGAGAAATCCGTCCACTCTCAGCATTCACTTCTACTAATCTAACTTTTACCTCCTGCCCAAGTGCAACAAAATCGCCGACATTTTTTACAAAGCCATCACTCATCCTGGATATGTGTACTAGGCCATCAGTATAAGCTCCAATATCAACAAAAGCACCAAACGGTTGAATTGCTACCACTTTTCCCGTAAACACTGCACCAGGAATCAGCTCTTCCTTCTTAACAGGGGGCATCTGACTCCTGATTGTTCTTGATTTATTGGACCTAGTAGAAGTAGCATCTGAAACAGATGCAATGGAGGAAGGTTCCCCTCCTTCGACAGGAAAAGGGGCCTCTTCAGGAGATCCAGTAGAACTATCATCAAGAGTAGCAGACTCCTGTTCCACTTCTAAATCGGTCCCAGTAGCAGTTGGTCGTTTGAGTCTCGAGATATTGTCTCTCAGATATCCAGCACCAAATTCTGGGAGTAGTCTGACAGTTCTCAAGGGAAAAACAACTCTAATTGACGTCAAGCTCACCCTGGTCCTCCTATTTGTACAGGGAATTCCGGAAATGAATGGGATGGTACTTGCTGAACATGGAATCACTGGCGTCATGTTTGAAGATATATTCTGCTGAAATTCAATTCATTACTCCAATCAGCTGCAAGTTGTAGAAAAACAATTGGCTGAATGAGCTAACCTATGGAATAATATAACTCCATAGGAACACAAGGAGTCTACATGTTTGCACATAAAATCAACAGAACCAAATCCAAATCTTGTTAAAATAAGAGAAAAATGCATTTAAACCACTGAACTTTCGGCCTTTTACACTTTGTCTCCCTCAACTTTGGAAATAGGCACATGCCTCCCTACGAGAGGGGTTTTCTTAAAAAAAAAAAATGTATACTTTCAGGGATCATGTGCCAAAAATCAAGATTTTTTCAAAGTTTAGAAGGTTAAGCGTCTATTTCCAAAGTTGAGGAGGCAAAATGTAAAAGGTCGAAAATTCAGTGGGGCTAAATACTATTTTCCCTTAAAATAATATATGGTACAACAAAGTCAACTAAAAAGGAGGAGGGGAGGAAGTTGCCTGGGGGAGGATCCAGCCTGCTGCTGCTGCTGAGGAAAAAGAAGGTTAAACGGAGAGGAGAAGGCTAAGAGGAAGGCGTGTGAAGGGATGAGGGTGAGAAGGGAGTTCCCAGCAGAGGGAAGGGGTGAGATAGAGTTAGATTCTAGATTTAAGGGTTGGTCAAAAGACAAAATAGGGAAATCAACATCAGCACATCTTTCCCATAACCATGTGGTTAGCGATTCGATATTTTCTAAGAACATTCCTAAAAGCATCAGGATGCAGTCTCTTTGTTACAAATACGTAACAAAAGCAAAATTGCGCGCAACTCATCCCCGCACCCTGTACTTTGCCGGATTATGTGAGATTGTTGTTTTGCTTTTAAAGCAATCAAATTGGTGAATCAACTCATCCACCAGATAAGTAATCGACTTGAGGAAGTCGAGGGCGAATCATGGCATGTGTCTCATCGGTTTCACTCTTAACTCGAAACTTAGTTACCCAAAACCATCCGATTCGTAAAACCATGATAACGGTCCTAGTTTTCTAAAACAAATGACAAATGAGAAAGCAACGATGCCGGGCCACCTCAATGAATGAAACAAATTAAGAATCTTTCATTGAGAGGGATGGTTCAGATTGTGGGTAGCAAGGAAACCGAAGTACACACATATCAACTGCAAAATGATTTTACTAAAGACAAGCTTGTAGAGCATATAAGCTCTATAATTCAAACATTGGAACCGTCACACAATAAGTTTAGCATTAAAAAATTATGGAAGAAGTTAATATCGCACAGTGATGGGTTCAAGAGCAGATACAATGCCAAAAATTAAAGAACGCTCAAAAGCTGTTGCTACGTCATTAGGAACTCCAGCACTCCGGAACAAGAGCAATCAAAACTACAAATTCAAAGCATGTCACTAATCTTGAGTCTGGACAGATTTTTCATTATATTGTTGTAAAGCACAAGAGTTTCCATAATTCTTTATAGAAAATCTCACCCCAAACCCACAAGAAATGGTGATTTCTACCCCCAAAACTATCCAAGAGACATATCAGGGTCACTTATTCATAGTACAACTAATCAAAACTTTTTTGATCCAGATGAAACAGCATGACATGGATCAAAAAACTGTGTCTACTCTTGAAAAGCCAGACAAAATAAAGAGACAACTTTACCAAATGCCAAACTTGAAACAGGATTGTCAGAAATAATATCTGTAGGTTTAAATCATGGAAAATACACTAAGAAAAACCCAAACAAAGTGTCAAGCACATTGGAGTAGCAAAAGTCGAGCCATAACCTCTTGTAACACACGTTCTAACCTCACACACGTCATGCTAGGGAACCAACAAATTCAGAAACTCAAGCTCATAGTAAAAGCTCCAAGAAGTCTATCTATATCTCAACATTAGTTCACAATTCTTAAATTTGATAGGTACTGAACCAATTAGGGCATCGTTTGAGTACTATCATCTCCGCACAGGCTCCATTCAGCTCAACCACCAAGCCCCAAACACATTATAATATCCAATCATGCCATATCCATAAAAAATACCAACAAGACAACAATTCAACACAACCACTATCACTATCACTCACAATCATCAATCAGCAAAATGAATTCAAAAAACTCAAAACGCGATTCGACACCAATGCGAACAATAGGCAGCACTGTGGCGACAGAACCGAGTTTGAAACGATGAAAAAGAAGCTATACCGGAGATTGAATTATGCCGTCGTCGTCGCCGCGGCAAGTGCTGTGGAACCTGGTGGTGTGGCTCAATCTCTTTATCCAGCAGCTGCTCAGCTTTGAGCGATCGGTGAAATGAGCAACAGCCACTCGGCCTTTATCTGTATTGGGAAAGGATATCGTTTATTGTTATGGTTTGGGCCTATTTGAAGTGAAGCCCAAGTCTTGGGCATGTTCACGTATTTTTTACCAGAGTATTTCTGATCATTATTATATTATATTATAATATTATATTATTATTGTTATTATTCAATATATATTTTGAAAAATTTTATTTATTTTTTTTTTAATATAAAAAAATTATGATATTGACTAGGGGTTGTAATTCATAACATTATAATTTCACGCTAAGTTTTCATAAAACGATATCTGATCGTCCCATGAACGATTCGTAACGTGAATAACTGTATTGCTGATATAAAATAACATTATAATCTGAAGAGAATAAGGGTGTATCATTGTATTTTAGTTAGGGTTTTTGAAGTTGGCGTCTGTTGGTATATCTGTTGTTGGTGTTCTGGCTTTGCTAATTATGTGACGAAAACCTTTGAAGTTTTTGTGGCATTTGGTTTGTAGGTGTAGTTCGAGTATGATCATGTATTCCAACTGTAGTTTTCTTTCATCGCGCTCAAACATCAACTTCTCACCAAAATTATGTCAAAATAATCTTTCATAATTTTTCTTTAAAACATCACATTCTTTATCTTCAAACCTCACCAACTCAAATATGATTAGCATTCTCTATCATCGAATCACGGGTGATGCTAAGCATGAAATCTGTTTAGACCATGTGAAGGCTTGGATTAAGTTTGTGTTTGCAAATATTGATGATGATTGAGAAACGACGCACTATTAATTCTCCATGGCAATGTGTGTGGTGGCCATAATTCTTGTGTTTGTAATCGTATTTGTGTTTGCGGGATGACAATGATGATTGAGAAACGATAAACTGTTTATTCAGCAAAGACGCACTGTGTTCGCCGACATATGATATTTGTGTTTGTGGGATGACTATGATGATTGAGAAACGACGAAATGTTTATTCAACAAAGACGTATCGTGTTCGCCGACGTATCGTACTTGTGTTTGCGGGATGGTTTATATGATTGAGAAACGACACACTCTTTATCCTGCAATAATGCACTGTATAATTTTTAGTGACGATCAATTTTATGGGTCGACGATGAAGTGCTGGCAGTGGAAGTGTAGAAGAGGAAAGTTATGAATGATTAAAGGCAAACATCCTTTTTGTATTTTATTCATGTGGATGTTTTTTATGGGATGTGTATTAACTATCGAAAAAGATTTGTGCTGCAAAAAGTGATTAATTAGATATTGTGAATAAATTTTATCCGTTGATTTTTTTTTACATTTTAAAACCGCATGAATTCTCCTTTCAATTTTTCATCAATTTAAACACAAAATCTTCCTAAACAGAACAATGAAGATCAACGGTTATGAACACTCGTAAAATCTAATTAACTATTTTCTGTAGCACTAGTCATTTTTCCATTAACTTTTTCCTAATTGAAAAGGAGTGGGAGATTTGTTGCTTTTCCCTTTTTTTTCTTTGGAGAAATAATGAAACTTTTGGAGGATAACAAAATTATCATTATAAATATATAATATAAATGTAAGAAACTTTTTTGATTGATTATACACATGTCTATTTTTTATTGATTAATAGTCATTTACATGTGAATTTTTCATTAGTAGATATCACAATGAATTAATTAATATTATTAAAAATTACATTATCAAACATATGAATGATTAAATAGCTATGTGAAAGCTTGAAGTAACAATATTACATATTTTTTATTTGATTGAGCTCTTCTTTTATCAATTATGATATGAATAATCATATTAAAAAAATTGAGTTTTTGTATTTCATTATCTCATATTACAGTAACGTTGATGACTTTATGTATTATTCAATAGTAAAAATTTCTTATAATTGAACAATACATGAATAATTGATAAAATTGAAATTTTATCAAACACAATATAACTACTTAGTCTAAAATGAATTATTTATTAGTAATAAAAAATACAATATAATAAAATACATCATAAAATCGAAAATTATATATTCACAAATAGAGATCTAATAATATATAATTTGAATATAAATGGTGGTTTTTGGTTGGTCAATGGACAATGGGCCCATTGGACTTTTTACTAATTGATTCAACATTATAACTCTATACACCCTGTTCAATAAATCCATTAACTCAATTTACATATATGAATCAAACGGAATGTTTTTAAATTTTCTCCAAGAATAAGAAGTCCGTTATGCACTCCTTTCATAAGCTCATCAACAACTCAATTCATATACTTCTACATTAATCAGTTCGACGAAACATTGTCAAGCCATCTCCATTGTTGGAGACAAATTTAGTAAAAATATCTAATAGAATTTTCACTTATGTTTTAGTACATATTGACATCCATGAACTACGAGTAGTGACCCTGTAAATTATATATTATACATGTATGTATTTTAGTTTCGTGCGTATAAATTGTAAAAATCAAAATGTGTAATAAAACGTAAGTTAAGCTTGCATTGGATACTTTTGTTCAATTATCCCCCTTTTTTTTTCTTTTTTTTTTTTTTGGGGGTCATCATCCTTTTGTGAATGATCGAAAAGCATGAACTCATACAACAGGTAGAGGTGTAGTGTCACTTATGGAAAAGCATGTACTATCAATTATTGGAAATTAAAAACCATAAATGACATCTATAGATAATTCTTTTTTTAATAATAATAACCAATTAGTTGTTAGTACTTTTTTTTTTTTTTTTTTTGAAAAGAGTTGTTCTTACTTTAGTTGAATGATTATATTAGAGTTTATTTTCGGTTTTTCTTGATGAATGTTTATGTGATACTTGCATCATCATATGGAAGGGATTTGTGGGGCAGGATTAATGCAATATCTTGGTTTTTTTTTTTTTTTTGGATTGATAAACGTTAATCGTCATTTTTAATTTCTTTTATTGTCTTGATTTTTAAAATTTTTATAGTTTAGTGGTTTTTGTAGTTTTTACCGTCAAAGATGGTTGGTTTAATCCCGCATATAGAATTGATCATGTTCTTCATGTTAGTTCATGTCTTCCTTTTATGTTGATCATCAGTTCATGACTCAATGGTGCAATATAATGGGAAGCATGACTGCATGATTGGCCCGTCCAGCAGGAGAAGAAGTCGGCCCTAAAGTGTTCTTAGAATTCCTAACCAATTTGTAATTCCTAACCAATTTTTAATGATTTTTATGAGACGAATGAATATGTTTTATTTTTTCTTCAGTGGAGGGAGTGAATGAACGTAAATGTGGCCATCATGAAATGTAGAGTTTTTTTGGTTTTTTTTGTTTGTCATAATAATTTGCACGCCTTTTGTACTGCTCTTATCCTGTAAGAAAATCACCCAAATTTTGTGTTAGTAATTATTATTTTCATCTCAACGAGAACACCACAACAAAATCTCTCAACACAAGCACACTCGCTGCTGCATATGCGCAAAACCCCAACCACACCACAGCAACGGCTCCACCCAATGCTCTCAACCACAATCAACATCTCCAAATGATCCTCCGACGGTAATCCACTCCACAACCGCAATACTTCCTCGCAACACTTTGTTTTCTGAGGCAATTTCATGTTTCCGTTTTGCATTGTTTCATACTCGCTGTTCTGTGTGCAAATTTTCTTTGTTCCCATTTTAGTCTGAGAAGTTCGATTCTGTTGGTATGGTTTCTCTTCTTTCTACTATTTGTTGTGAGTGTTTCGACTAGTGTGTTTGTTGTGGTATTGCGGACTTCAATGGCAGTGATTCGAATTAAAGTTGAGAAAAAGAAGAAAAAAGTAAAAAGCAAAGTGTGGTTCAGTTTCTGATGAGAAATGCACAGAATTTTGAATAGCTTCAAAGATCCATTACACTTTCTATTTTACACTTGATATATATCTCAACACGCTGTTTGAAATACTAGGAATATTGTAGGTCTACTTTAATAAATTTAGGTTTTGTAGAACTGATTCCGCGGTATTCAAAGAATTATGACAAGAGATAGCGTGCTCGGATGGGGCTATCACATATTTCTAGCAGTTTGTGTTGTGCTAACTTCAAGCCTAAAACAGACTAATGCGCGGAAGTGTTGTGTCAGTAACAATATTGTAAGCCTATTATTGTGACAAGTCTGAGTTTGGATGAAATTGATTTATCAATGATTTGAATTAAAGTCGATGAAAAAGAAGCTAAAGAAAGAGAGCCGGTCACTGCTTGGAAGTACACATGATTTCTAACAGTTGCGAAAGATGCTGTGAGTTTTACTGTTCATGGAACTTTAATTAGATTCATGTTTCCTTTTGGCTTTTTCTTTCTTTTGTCTATCTCAGATGCTTTAGCTCCAGCGCCAAATTTGAACTGCATTTGATTTCGAACACACCGAAAATGGCTTAAATTCATAGTAAAGAGCTGTAGGCAAGAGAAGAGGGAAGAAAATGGGAAGCCATCACATTGAGGTTTCCTATCTGGTGGCGATGTTTCTAGCGGTTATCATGCAAGGAAATGCTGAGCCTGTTGACGACAAGAGTGCGTTGCTCGAGTTTGTGAGTACGTTGCCTCATTTCCATGATCTCAATTGGAGAAAGAATTCGTCGGTGTGTGGAAAATGGACTGGAGTGACTTGCAATGGTGACGGGTCTCGTGTAGTTGGTCTCCGGTTGCCTGCTGTTGGGTTCAACGGACAGATTCCACCGAAAACACTAAGTCGTCTGTCAGGTTTAAAGCTTCTGAGTCTCAGGTCGAATCGTATAAGCGGTCCGTTCCCTCCTGACTTCTCTAATCTCACCAGTCTATCTGTTCTCTATCTTCAATACAACGATTTTTCGGGGCCGCTTCCGCGTGATTTTTCAGTCTGGAAAAGTCTCACTGTTCTTGATTTGTCGAACAATAGGTTCAGTGGCACCATTCCTCGGTCTTTCTCTAAACTGACCCAACTATCATCTCTAGTTCTGCGGAATAATTCTCTCTCTGGTGTCATTCCTGATCTGGGATTGTCTAAGTTACAGCAGTTAGATTTATCTAATAATTCGCTCACAGGCCTCATCCCCAAGTCATTGAGAAGGTTCCCGAGTTTCGCATTTGGTGGGAATAAGCTTGAATGGCCAAAGTTACCTCCTGCTGCGCCTTCGTACTTGATACCTCTGTCTCAGGGTAAAGTGAAGCCTAAGAGTGTACGAAAGCTTTCAGTTGTATTGTTAGAGGCTATTGTGATCGGATCCAGCGTCTTAGGGATCGTGGCTTTTGCTTTCCTCTTCAAATATTATTGGTCAAAGAAGAAAGAAGAGGAGTTGTTTGCTGGGAAGTTTCCGAAAGGAGACATATCACTTGAAGAAACTATTTCTGACAGCCGGGATGCCAAATATGGAATGGTCTTTTTTCAGGGATGCAATTATTCTTTTGATTTGGAGGACCTATTGCGTGCTTCTGCTGAAGTTTTGGGCAAGGGTGTATTCGGTGTGTCTTATAAGGCTATTCTTGAGGACGCAAATGTGGTGGTCGTGAAGAGGTTGAAAGAAGTAAGTGCTGGAAAGCGTGAGTTTGAGCAACAAATGGAAGCTATCGGTAGTGTTAGGCATCCGAATGTGGTGGCGCTTAGAGCTTACTATTACTCCAAGGATGAGAAGCTGATGGTCAGTGATTACTGTAGCCAAGGGAGCATCTCGACGCTCTTGCATGGTATGTTGCTTTCTTTTTGCAATATATTCTGTGCTAACTGGTCCTTGGGCTGTTTGTTCAAATCTCCTATATGTCGCTTTCATTCAATGCTTATGCTTTGAAGTTTCTTTTTGTTCTATCCTCATTTTCTACTTCTCCTTGACCTTGTGATCCCATTATCACTCTTTATGAAACTGTTTAAGACATGATGTCAATGATGTTCGCTATTTTCATAGAATTCTAGAGCCATTTCTTCTTAGAGAAGCCATCTGATTCAGCTCTGTTCTTTCTGTGGATTAAAGGTTTTTTTTTTCAATTGGACTACCAGCCTTGTAAACTGTAGTTCTGATACAAGTAGACAGAGGAAAAGAGACTCGAGAGGCTTCTGTTTCGCTGTGGGGGTTCTGCTTTGGGAGCATTGCATTCTAAAAAACTTATATTTTTGCAAATATGATGTCATTGCTATGCTGAGGTCTGTTATTTCGCTGTGGTCTGCAAGTCAGATGGTTGCTATGATTATTGGCTTGCAGGTAGAAGAGATGAGCAGAGGATCCCATTGGACTGGGAAAAGCGGCTGAGGATCGCCATTGGAGCAGCAAGAGGCCTTGCTCATATTCATCTAAGCAATGGTGGAAAGCTTGTACATGGCAACATAAGATCTACAAACATCTTCCTCAATTCCGAACAATACGGTTGTGTCTCAGATTTTGGGTTGGCAACGATAATGAGTCCACTTGCCACACCAGTCTCTCGTGCCGCTGGCTACCGAGCGCCTGAGGTGATTGATTCCCGAAAAACATCCCAGCCCTCTGATGTATACAGCTTCGGAGTGTTTCTCCTCGAGCTTCTCACCGGGAAGTCCCCAATCTACACGACAAGCGGGGATGAGGTTGTTCACTTGGTAAGGTGGGTTCACTCTGTTGTGCGAGAGGAGTGGACAGCTGAAGTATTTGACATCGAACTCATGAGGTATCCAAACATTGATGAAGAAATGGTTGAGATGCTGCAGATAGCAATGGCGTGTGTGGTGCGAGTTCCTGATCAGAGACCCAAGATGCCGGATGTCGTGAGACGGATAGAAGGTGTCAGGCAAAGTAGCGATGGGGTTCTTGGTGAAACAGGTTCCGCGCCAGCTCCTTCCGAGTGAGCAACAGATGAAGCAAACAATGCTAGATCAATTCGATTATCGATTTCTTCTTCTTATTGTTCCACTACGTGTAATTCCTTCGTTTCAAGCTGATTTGAAATGGTTGGTCATCTTCTGCACAAAACTTCCCTTAGTGTTCATCAGCATGCTTTACTGATGCGTGCTGTTTAGCGTGCTGTTTAGATGGTTTTGGTGAAGCTAGGGTGGAAGAGGTTGTGTTAATGCTGTTTTCTTGTGCGTGTGATCCTAATGTCGAGTTATGTCTGCTTCAACAGTAATCAAGATAGTTGTGAGACTTGGAAATTTTAGTGGCTTATAGTTGCAACTTTCTTCATTGTTTTCCCTTGTTAAGCTTTTTATGCGATCCTGCTGGAAGGTTTCTTCGAGCGAATTCAACTTTGTTTTCTGCAGTTACATTACGATCAAATGATGGAATTTTAACCCCCAGAACTGCAGTACATTCGTGTGACTGATGAATATTAGCACAGATGCTGGAAGCATGACCCAGTTTGTTTGTGTCTGTCGTCCATAGATATACTGAGTGGCATCAATGCTGTAAAAGATGTTGCTTGTATGCAGCAAGCATTCCTGAAAGAAATATTATTGGCGTTTTAATATATAATCAGTTGAAATCTTATGAATTTATGAAAAGAAAAAAAAGAAAAAATTATCTCGAGATATCCCCTATTAAAATCAATTATCGATAAATATCATCCTTTTTATTTTTTTCAACCTAGTACCCTATAACATTTTTTTAAAATAAAATAAAATCTTTGTTTCTTGATTGCTTTTTTTTTTTTTTTCATAAAAAATCTTGATTTCTTATTTGCTTGGATACAATTAAATTCTTCTCATATTTTGGTATGCTAATGATTTTTTATTTTTATTCTTTCCCTCTCCATAAAAAATAGCATTGTCTCACGTCTTCATGTTCGAGCGATTTTTTCTATTGTTCATCATATTATTATCGTCGTGGTCCTCGTCTTTAGTTCGTCGTTGTCCTCGTCGTCATCGGTTCGTCGTTCGATCATCGTTGTTCGCAGTTCGTCCATGTCATCGTCATCGTTGGTAGTTCGTCGTCGTCATCATAAGTTCGTCGCCGTCGTCCTCATCGTTAGTTTGTCGTCCAGTAATCGTCGTTAGTTCGTCGCCGTCGTCATTATTAGTTCGTCGACGTCGTCGTCAGTTCTTCATCGTCGTCGGATGGTCGTCGTTGGATTTAAAAATAATTGATTTTAGAAAACTGAATTTTGGATTTAATAATTACATTTGGGAAAAAAAAACCTTCTAATTGATTACGGGTACGTAGTGAGAATGAAATAATAGTGGGGTACTTTTATGTAGTACCTATCAAGAATTCTCCAAAAAAAAAAACCTCAAATCTTTATATTTATAAAAATATTACTCAATTCATATATTATTTTTAAAGAAAACCGTTAATATTAGTAAAACCGTTAACTTCAATGATAATGATTGCAGATAGTGATTGCTTTGATATTTTTTATGTAAAAAATTTATCAAAATTGAAAAGATTATAAATAAATTGGGATAACCCAATAAAAAAAAAGTATGTATTTTAGGACGGAGGGAATATTTTGTCATTGACTGAATGCACACAAATTTAGATTTATATTTTTATTTCTAACTCTAATTCTCAACAACATAACGTTTTTTCTTTCCACCTTCATTAATTCTCAATCACACAAAAAAATTTTAAATATAAAAGTGTTGTAACCAATTGAGACATTCTAATATAACAAAAAGATACAAAATTAATGAAACAAAGAGAACATTTTATTTAAAAATGAATGCCAAAATAATCAATTTTAAAATATCCTTATAAAAATTTTAAAATAATAATAATATCACGACATGTCATATAAATATTTTTAAAATTATATATTTCATCCGTTTTATTAAAATTACGATCAATTAACTCAACATGAATACTGCCGTAGACGTGTACTCATACTCTGCTTTTCCCCCTCCACTCACACTTCCCCATAGGCCTGTACTCACACTTCCCCAATAGTAGGACAAGAGTAATCGAGATAGAATAGGTTTTAGATGATGGGATAAAAAGATAATTATATATATTTAAATAGATAAAGTTATAATTTTATTTTGAAACGATATAATAATATTATGATTAATAATATATTGATTAATTAATGAAATGTTTAATCAAAATATTTTTATGAATAATTTTTCTTATAATTAGTCATATTTTGCTCAACATTTTTAAATCACGAAATAATGGACTGATCAGCTTTGACTACTGATCAATATTTGTCCCAACAAGTGCTCCATCAGCCAACCGACCCTTCCCTTCCTCGACGAGTCCGTCCCCTTCCCTTCGCCCACTCCGCAAAACCCCCTTTTCTCCACCCCAACTTCGACGCCTCCTCCTTCACCATGGCAACAACGACGATCTCCCTCTCCCAAATTGGCCTCGCAGGCCTAGCAGTAATGGGCCAAAACCTAGCCCTGAACATCGCCGAACACAACTTCCCCATCTCAGTCTACAATCGCACACCCTCGAAGACCCACGAGACCCTCTCACGCGCCGCCGACGAAGGAAACCTCCCCGTGTTCGGCCACTTCGATCCCAAAGACTTCGTGCTCTCGATCAAAAGGCCTAGATCGGTGATCATACTCGTCAAGGCGGGGGCGCCGGTGGATAGCACGATCGCGGCGCTGGCGAGGTTTTTGGAGCCCGGGGATACGATTATTGACGGTGGGAATGAGTGGTATGAGAATACGGAGAGACGGATTGCGGAGGCGAGGGGGATGGGGTTGTTGTATTTGGGGATGGGGGTTTCGGGGGGCGAGGAGGGGGCGAGAAATGGTCCGTCGTTGATGCCAGGTAGGGGATGATGTATCGGTTGAGTTATCGGCGAGTAGAGAAAAACATAGATGCAGCAGTTGCAGTTAATTGGCTACAGTATAGCGAAATGCTAACAATTTGATAATTTGATATCGTAATGTGATTTTAGTGCACTGTACCAAACCAAAAGTGACATTACCCAGTGCGTAAAGAAAAACTTTTGTACTCGAAGAACACATGACGGTATATTGCAGCCTATTGGTTACCGCCGCTGCAGCCTTTCCGCACCGTGTTGTAGTATTGTTCTTTTGTGCAGTGTATTTCGGACTTCTGATGTTGAGGTTTTGTATATGTTTTAGGTGGATCATTCGAGGCATATTCCAATGTGGAGAGGATATTGAAGAAGGTGGCCGCTCAGGTGGATGACGGGCCTTGTGTCACCTACATTGGTGAAGGGGGATCAGGTAACTTTGTGAAGATGGTGCACAATGGGATTGAGTATGGTGATATGCAGCTGATCTCGGAGGCATACGATGTGTTGAAGCATGTCGGGGGGTTGACAAACGAGGAATTGGGGAGGATTTTCGAGGATTGGAATAGAAGTGAGCTTGAGAGCTTCTTGGTTGAGATCACAGCGGATATATTTAAAGTCAGGGATGATTTGGGGGAGGGAGAGTTGGTTGACAAGATCTTGGATAAGACTGGGATGAAGGGAACCGGGAAATGGACGGTTCAGCAGGCAGCTGAGCTGTCGGTGGCTGCACCCACGATAGCCGCTTCGCTGGACTGTAGGTATCTCAGTGGATTGAAGGAAGAGAGAGAGCTCGCAGCCAATAGATTGAAGGAGGCGGGGTTGAAGGATGAACTTGGCAATGTGGGGATTGGGATTGACAAGAAAAGGTTGATTGATGATGTGAGGCAAGCATTGTATGCATCGAAGATTTGTAGCTATGCTCAAGGGATGAATTTGCTGAGAGCAAAGAGTATCGAGAAAGGATGGAACTTGAACTTGGGGGAGCTAGCAAGGATTTGGAAAGGTGGATGCATCATCAGAGCCGTTTTCTTGGATAGGATTAAACAGGCGTATCAGAGGAACCCTAACTTAGCGAGCTTGATTGTTGATCCTGAATTTGCGAAGGAGATGGTGCAGAGGTATGATGCATGGAGAAGAGTTGTGCAGTTGGCAATCTCAGCGGGGATTAGTACTCCTGGTATGAGTGCTAGTCTAGCTTACTTTCTCACCTATACACGTGGTAGGCTACCGGCCAACCTCATTCAAGCTCAGAGGGACTACTTCGGTGCCCATACCTATGAGCGAGTCGACCGTCCTGGTTCATTTCATACCGAATGGTCTAAGTTGGCTCGAAAGGGGAATCCCAGTGACGCTTCCCTTCATTGAGATACGCCCTTGTTCTTTTGCATTGTCCAACTTTTCCTCCCGTGTTGTTTCTGTTTCTAGTTTGGTGAGGATACCATGCATTGATGACCGTGAGGATTCTCAGCTCAAGCATAAGGTTTCTTATTGATTTTGGGGTTCATTAATTTTGGTTTATGTTTGATACTATGAAAGGATTCTGGTATTTGAATAAATTGGTCAACTTTGGATGGAGATGAAAGTTGCTCTTGTTTGTATTGAGTTATGCTTAGTTCTCTACCCTTTGGAGTGCTTGTGACCTCAATATTTTAATGATCTATGATTATCTACTCGCGGGCACCAATACTTAGGATACGCTTTCCTAAGATAGAAATTTATTGACGGCTAGGATCTAGCAGATCTCCGTTCCAGAAAACAGCACAAGTTTGGGAGTTAGAGCTGGTAGTGGTAGATATGGTGATTTCTATGTCATCCTTATAGACAATCTTATGTAGTAAGAAAGCAGCCTGGGAAGACGAAAAAGGCTAAAGAGTTAGTTTTAGGTTATGGATTGGTGGCTAGGATGGCGGTCATTTTGGCACGTATGCTTATATGTTGCTGTTGGGATTTTTTTCCGTGTGTGTGCACATTCATCTATTAGTCAGTACTGTATCGCCTTGTTTGACTGTGCTGTGCTGCCGATGACAATTTCGAATTTGTTTTAAAGTCCGGGAGCAGCAGTTACCCTCCTATTCTCTGTCATTGTAAGTGTTCAGGAGCCCAACCAGCAACTTAATGGTATCTTTTATCAAATGCATTACACTATTAACTAGTTCTCCCCTGGCGATGCACGTATTTGGAGTTACATTGGCCTTTTCACACACTATTGTTTTAATATGTTAGCGCTAGCAATATACTGATTCAGCGATAAGTTTGCTGTGATCTTGCCATGATATCTTGCAAATAAAGCACCAACAAAGCTGTTATCTACCATTTGCATCTCTCAGGTCCAGAGTTAGGTCTATTTGATCAGAGGGAAAATAGTATGTCCATCTTTTTATGTGCAATGCGCCTAGCATGTTAAGTTTAGCTACTTGTGCTACTTTGTACTGGATCACGCACTCCTTATCAGGGGAGCTTTGTCTTGCATTTTTGTGCATCAAGCTTGGCATGCTGGATTTCGTAGTGACAATACATCAAACAATTATGTTACTGTTAAAGTCATGGACTTGAATATTTTGCTTTATCCTGTGTATACAATGCTCTCCATCATGTTGCGCGTTATTCATGTCAAAAGATGTGACTATTTCTTTCATGTTTTTCACGCACCATGCATATATTCCTTCTCATCTCAATCCCCTAGTTACAGGAGGTTCATACGAACTATACCCCATCAAACAATTGATAAATCTCTGTTTCAATCCATAATGGATATAAAAAGATTGTGATTGAAATCTAAAACCCAAAACAAAAAAATAAAGAAAAATAAGCATTCCGGTTCCTAAAAACTCATAAAAGATCCTCCTCTAGCGAGGTTACAGAAGATAAATATAGGAAAATGATCAAAGCTTAAACACCATAAAATCCGAAAGAGAAAACACATTTTCGTCGCATAGGATTCACGATCGTGAATGTTTTTGCGGGCTCTTTAGGACGTGAAAATGATGTTTTGTAAATTGTCATTCTCAGACAGAGAGACCACCAAATGATACCTTCACGGCTTCCTTTCACACACTTATTTTCACGGATGTGAAAGTCACACAAACAAAAATAACTTAGTGATTTTGAGCTTCGTTTGATCCGCAACGTCATTTTTGCTTTCCTAACATTTCATATATGGTTCCAATCCTTGAAAAACTTTATAATCTTCATGCAAATCATCCCAAAAGGCTCTCTAAATGCTCATCCAACTTCAATCATCATTAAAAGTGAAAAAATCGAAATCATCACAAAACGTAACAGTATCAACGTTTTACACAATATGAACTAAAAACAATCAATTTCACAAGATAATAAGGTAAAACAAAAATTAAATACTATAGCAAGGAACAAGGTGCCTAATTTGATGTTCACCATTGAACTTAAATTAAAAACACTATCCTCACTATTTTAATTTTTATAGTTAATTAGCTTAATTTAGCTTTGGATCATTCTAATTTTTAATTTATGGTCCCAATTTGAGTGAATGTGTTAGATTTTGTTCACGTTATTATTAAAATTAATATTACATATTTTTTTAGTTCCTCGTATAATCGATACTTATCATCTCTATACCACGTATTTTTAAGAGGGAATTAATTTCCTCGTAATAACACGTGACAATGATAGAAAAACAAATTCTAAAAATGAAAAAAGACTTTAGTGAAAAAGAATGGGTATTTGTCTCCTTCGACAAGAAGATAATGAATATTTTCTATGAGTCACTGAAGCCTAAATTTTTTTGAGATTGTGATTTACTGCTAAACAACGCAAAAAGTCTGAAATGTGTTGGTCGTTTGGATGGAGGGAACTTTAGAAACCAGAGAAAATAGAAAAACATCCTAATCCATCAATATGAGAGAATCCAAATGAAGGATGGCGAGAACCTCACTAATTTCTATGAAATGCTTAATGTGCTTATCAACGAGCTCAATGATCTGTATCGTCCAATTGAGCAAAAGGTCTTAAACCTCAAATTTATGAGATGTCTCACTCCTAAATGGGATACAAAGAGTACAGTGATCAGAGAATACAAAAACCTCAGCATCACAACTCTTCCTACACTGTTTGGAGCAACATATACCTACCACCTTGAAATACTGTAAAGAAGGGAGATAACAGGAGGAAAGAAAAAGAATTGGCAAGACAGCAGAGCCCAAGAAGAATGAAATAGCATCAAAGTTCACCACATCTAAATCAAAAGAGGAAAACTCAAATGAGGATAGGACTCTTTTGGTTAGAAAATTCAAAAGATTTCTAAGGAACAAGAAGAGAAGAAATTTCAAAAAGGAACAACTTTGATGCAGGCTAAAAAAACTCTCAAAAGAAGAATACAAAAGAAAGAAAGGGTTGGAAAGAAAAAATTACAGAAAACAACAAAAAGTCCTAATTGTGAAGACTTGGAGTGACTAATGGAAGAAACATAAAGTACATCAACAATTGAGGCACATTTATGTCTCATGGCATAAATTACGCTTGTATTCTCAATAAAAGCTCTTGTCTCATCCATCTTTATCTTAATCTCATCATTTATTATGTACAAAAAAGTCCTCTTGCATCATTAATTAATTCTTCATCAAACTCAATCCTCATTCATCACAAAAATAAAACTTTTCGATATAGAGATTATACTACACGTCGAAAGGACTTGATTATTGAATCTAATAACGGAACAAATCGAATGGTATGATGGACAAGTAAGAGAATTTAAGATGAGGTTATTAAAAGAATCGTACACTAAATTGGTGATAACGATTCGTGCTATAGATTGGGCTTTCAAGGTGAAATCAAAGGTGGAAATCTTGTATGCAAACGTGGATTCGAAGGGGTTGAATTATATCGAGATAGATTATGAAAAAATCTGGTTCTGTCTCCTTCATTATTGTCATTGTATGGATAAACCGATCGAGCTGTATGTCACCCAAGACGATTACAAGAAGACGACGATGAACCACAAATCAAGATTGGGAAGAAAATCTGCAAAGACACGTTTTTCAAAACTTGAAAACAGAGGCTTCAAACTGCATAAGATTTCTACAGATAAATAAGCATTTTGGCGTACTGTGGTGGTGGATTTGTATAAAAAGGTGAAACAAAATCGCAGAGATCCTCCTTCACTGGAGATGGATGATGCAACCATCAATGAGTTAGACGTTGCTAATCAAGAAGGAACGAGTTCCGATACGAGCTCTGAAGCCATCAATATTATTCTATATTATGGGAGACTCCTGATGAACGTACCTAAAAACAACCTCGACTGATCAGGTTACGATGAAAAATATGTGATTCTAACGATCAAGATGGATGAGGAGTTACATTATATTAAAGACTATTCTTTTTCTAGAGGAATTTGAAGACCGGAAGAAAACATGTCCAGATCCCGTGCTTTTTCATGTCTATAAAGATATCAACTTAAATATTTGGAGGTATCAAACGATCAGGATAGATGAACAATTAGGAGAGGTTCTTTATTCCCACAAAGAAGAAGATATAACTCCGATATTTCTAGTTCGTGAATATGAATTGTTTTAAGATCGATCGTTTGACCTTGTTGTTTTGTTTAATTAGTTTATGTGTTATCTAAAGTTTATGTTTTCTCTTATTTTATGTATGTCTTAAGATCTCTTAGATATGTATGTTCTGTCACAATTGAAATATATAATTTATTTTGTATCGAATAAGAAATTTTATCTAATGATTGTGAGATTTGATTCATATAAACAACGTTAAATTAAAATTATGTATTGTTAAAGTAATTAACTCAGGTTTTTTGTAATTAGTAAACACTAGGTTGAATTACGTTAGGTAAAACTAGGCCAAAATTAAGACAATGCTAGGTTATAATTAGGGCAAAATTAGGTTAATATTGAACACAGTCCGTACCAACAATAGGACAAATTAGGGCAAAGCAAAAGCGAAATGAAAAAAAAAAAATTACACAGCAAAAAATGATGTTCTGCGTCTTTCGATCTGAAACACACAGGACGTTTCATTTCTTTACACAATGAAAAAAAGGCCTATTTTTAGGAGTAAACTGCTTCGTTGTCCTACTTTGCGCCACACTAAGTCACTATGATGTCAGATATTGGTGCATTCACCCGATCTGTTCCGTCGGCCTTGTGTAAAATTGAAGCAGAGTTGAAAGGATGGATGCGTGATGGAGAAGAGTTCCTCATACTACCTAACTATTAAATGGACATGGACATCACAACAGCCAGGTGATTGAAGCAAAAAGACAACTCATACAACATTGCAGGTTTACTTCTCTTCATATTTTAATACTCCATTGATGTAAACATCTCCTGATACTCCCCGTCTTTTATATGGCTAGTTTGGTTACCATAATACTTGCTGTTGATCTATTTCTCAACTTCAACTTTGATTTGTGCAAAGTGATTAATAAACAAACTTTATTTGCAAGAGTTGCACAAATTCTAGTTTGAGTTATGATATTCAATGAAAAACTGCTGAGACTTGGTTTACATTTGCTTTTGCCATTGCCACACGATCAAATTGGAGGTCCATTCAAATTTCGAGGGTCGTAAACTCTATGGACACCTAAGAAATCATCCATCCCAATAGTAAACAGTTGTTCGATATGATCATTCAAAATCATAGAATTGATTCAGAATTGATTACAAAATCAAAAAAATCTGAAAATTATTATTATTTTTGTTTCAAAATATAACGAATAGTTTGATTTAACATACGGATTTATATATCTGTTGAATTTTTATGGGATTTGATATAAAAAAAATTAATGATAGTGAAATGTAAGTGAGATTTAGGAAAGAGAAGAAGAAAAAAGGTGATGAATATACTGTAACAAATGTTTATTTGTTTTGATGTTTGTTTATGTGAAAAGATTATTAAATATGATACGTTGATTATATTTTGGGACGATTCGAATAAAAAAACGTGATCTATAATATGAGACGAAGGGAGTATTAAAAATCAAAATCATCACATCATATACTCCCTCTGTTCCATAATATATATAACACTTGTCTATTTGAATCGTCCTAAAACATATACAACATATCATATTTAGTAATAATATTTTCATATAAAAAAAATACCAAAACAATCACCATCTGTTATAGTGCATTCACTATCTTCTCTTATAACTGTTATAGTAAACCTCACTATTATAAAAAAAAAATTCTTTTCTTCATCAAATCCTACACAAATTCAACACATACATAAATCTGCATGACGGATCAAACCATTGTCTATATTTTGGAAGAAAGGGAGTAATAAATACTATCTCCGTCCCAAAATATAGCGAACAATTTGACCCGATACGTGGATTTATGTGTGTTGAATTTTTATGGGATTTGATGAAGAAAGAGTATTTTTTTAATAATAGTAGGATATAAGTGAGGTTTAGGAGAGAGAATGAAAGAGGAAGAGGAAGGAGGTGGTGGATATACTGTAATAAATGATGATTTGTTTTAATTTTTTTATGTGAAAAGATTACTAAATATAATATGTTAGTTATATTTTGAAACGATTCGAATAAAAAAATATGATCTATAATATGATGATTAAACCATAAAAAAAACCCATATATTAAATTGTAATTTATCTATAAATCGTAGTTTTTTTATTTACATATTGATGGTAGATATATTTTTTAATTACCAATTAGTGTATTTTTAATTTAAAAACTCAAACTTCTCAATTTTACCCTTTCTCCTTCCTATTTATTTTAAAACAAAACCCTAATCTAATTCATATCAATCTTTCCTTCATCGCCATCATCCATCTCAACAAACACCACATCAAACCCACCTTCCTCCTCTTCATCTCGATCTCATTCTCCGATCATAAATCGCTGGCAACCATATCCGATCATCGTCAAAATCTCAAAAAATTTCCCTATTTCTCTGAAACCTTAATCCCCAAATCAAACCCACCACTTCCCTCTTCAAAGCAATGCCCTTCTCCGATCACTATGGTTTTATTCACAATCGTAATCGAATTCTAATTCCCATTTGCCTCCCAGTCGAAGGCTCTTCGACGGCGATCCATGCCACGGTTTTCGTCTCCGGCTATGCGGCCCAAACCCTAACTAATCGATTAATGAACTGCCGCTGCGTCCAAGAATTCATCATAAAGATCAAATATTTCCAACATCCAGATGAAAATGCCACTGATCGAACAGTGCGCATAGCTTCGATGGTCATTGTTTCTATTTTTCAATAAGTTTAGTAGAAATTAAAGTGTTGGTTATTAGATACAGTTTAGAACAATGCGTGTAGGATTTTGGGAACTGCTTGTTCCGGAAACGGTGACAATAGATACCGACAACGAGCAACGAGCAGCACAAGCGTATTATTTCTTCCGAGGACAAAAGTGACGACGACGAGGGACAACGTTACTGTTGATGGTGGTTATAAGTAGGGTTTACATGATGGTTGTAATTTGTAAGAGATTATAAAAATTTATTTTCTTAATTTTATGTAAAGGGAAAACAAGGTCAGAATTTAAATTTTAGAATTAATTAATAATACAAATTTTGTATTATAATTTATTGATAATTAATGAAATAAAAGATTTTTAATTGATAATTCTCCTTGTATTTAATTAAGTGAGTGAGGGAAATGAGGGAAAAAAAGAAAGTGATGGCTTAGAATTACAAAATTTACTCTCGGAAATAGGGAAGACGTTGACTAAAAATAATTAGAAATGAAGGACAAGGAAAAAGATACTTTTTTCATTTTATTCAAATTGTAATTTTTTTTGGACGTTTCATTCAAATCATAATATTCACATATTTAATAATTTTTTATTTAAAAATATCAAAATATCCTTATTTTATATCATATTAACTCATCCATCATTTTTTTTTCTTTTTTTTCTCACTCCTTTATCTTACATACTCATAAGGACAAATTATCATTCCTTATTACTTCAATACGTGTATAAATTATTATATCGGATTAAATCGTTATAATTTAAATAAAACTGAGAAAATACTAAGAATGAAAAAATATGAAATGGGTTAACCATGGGAGCTTTGGATTAGTGGACTAGCGAAAATGTAAGTGGTAAAAGTGGTAAATTTAGATGAATGGGCCTGATTTGCAAAGGAAAATACAATGGGTTACTAAAACGTTGATTGAAACCTTTCTGGTATTATTAAAATACAAGATGAAAGTATGTAAGCTACTCCCTCCATTACATTTTCTTTTTTTTAGTCTTAATTTATTTATAATTTTTTTTTGGGGTTTGGTAATCAATTTATATCAATATATTGTAATCAAATTATCTCATCATCTTCCTATTCCTTCTTTTTCATTTTCTCTCATAAATTTCACCTATATCTCATTATCATTAAAAAAATACTATTTTTTATCAAATTGCATAAAAACTCAACACATACATAAAATTACATATAGGATCAAACAATTATAATTAAAATGAGACGAAATGAGTATTTTTAAACAATTACCGTTGTTTTAAAGTTTTAAAAGGGGTTGTGCCGATGGATAGTATTTAAACTGCCGATAGATTTTTTAAAAGAGGTTGTGCGGTTAGTTGTACTGTTTGAAACATATGATAGTTGAATATATCATTTTTCTCGTTCCATGAAAATTATAACATTTTCTTTATTTAGATGTCTCATAAAAATTATAACTTTTTTCTAATTTGATAAAAAATGACATTAAATCAAGTATATTCACTAACTTCTCTCACGTTTACTATAGTGATTCATATTTTTAATATTATTCAATTTAAATTCAACACACGTATAATTTTTGATTTGTTATTTTTTAAAATATTATAATTTTTGTGAGATAGAGTGAGTATTACAAAACAAAGAAGATTGATAGTATTATTTGTTTGAAAATATCTTAATGAGGTACTCCCTTCGTTCTAAAAGAATTACAATCGGTAACCTGACACGATAGTTTATGTGTGTTTTATTTTTTTATCATAAAAACTAATTTGTCCTTTGACTTGTGTGAATGGAAGGAGTGAGAAAAAGATAAGGAAGAGAAAAAATAATGGGATGAATTAATATGATATAAAATAAATGATAGATGTGTTTTGATATTTTTATAGAAAAAAAATTTCCAAATAAAATAATACTATAATTCAGTTGAGACATCACAATTTATTAATTATTGTAATTTTTTTAGGACGAAGAGAGTATTTATCATTGCAATGTTATTTTAGCATATTAAAAAAGAAAAATGTCGTAATGGTTTTGGGACTGAGGGAATATCAAACAATGTTTTATTATCCCATAACCTCTATCGTGTTAAAGTGCATACTAAAACTAATATTTTGTTATAATTTCAATGTAAACATGTTTGATCGTTTTGTAACCTCAGTTCTCCACAAATACATAACTAAGACTAAAACTAATATTTCACGATAAATTTACGTAAACCAATGTTCCATCGTCTTGAAATCGTCTCAAAGTCTATGGCTTAAACTATTATTAATATTATAATATTGACCAATGTTCTGTACAGTAAACGATCATAATGAACAGAAGTAATATTAAATCAAATGCACAAGCTTATTTAAATATAATTGTATTTATTCCATAAAAAAGATTTATCTCATTGATTGTCTTATGCAATAAACCTAGAAATTAGGTAAAGATTTGACCCAAAATAAAAAATGATAAAGATCAATTATAAACATTGATTTATAATTAAAACAGAGTTTGTTGCCTGATATATATGTGGTTTATCGATATAAAGAGTCTTTCTATTTAAATGAAATTAAATACTTTATTGACCTTTGAAATTTTGAAAAAGTTTGAATTACCCTATATAGAATTAAATTTCATGCCATGTAGTTTGTCATCTAGATAAATTATCATGTGAAAGTTTTGTATCACTATGTATATATAATATAATAATGTAATAGAAAAGGAAAAATTCATTAAAAGTATCATTTGAGTGTTTTTTTTTCCAAAAAGGTATAACTCAAAAATTCCCTTGAGATCCCATATATAAACCAAATTACACCATTACCCCGTACTCACTTCCACGCCTCAATTTTCTCTTTCCACGACGCAATTCTCACTGGTGACAACGAAGACGACGTTCGACGATGGTTCCTCATCAAATTTCGCACGATTCAAGCTCATTTGACCTTAGATTTAAGCTCAAATACCATCGAACGTCTCACCAAATTCGAGATTCTACATTGAATCGAGAGATTAGGGTTCATGGAAACTCAATTCAATTTCAATGTTTGGTTTGTGCCTTTTTTATGTCAATTCGACCGAATTTAGGTTAAAATTAACAATGATTACGGTGTTATGGTGTAGTAAACCCGATTTGACGATGATTATGTCGAAACGAAAATTCATTTCGAGATACTAGTATGCTTGGGGAACATGAATATATGCAACCATGAAGTAGTACGTCAGTCAATTTGAAAGAAGGAAACAACAATAAATTTTCAAATACTAGTACGCCTTGTGACACACAATCATTGTGAAACAATTAGTACGTCTGAGCAAAAACATCATGTAGTACACCAGTGCAAAAACAAGTATAGTATGCCTACTCAAAAAATGTCCCATAAAAAATTAATACTATTGTTCAAAAAAAAAAAAAGTACGGAAATGTAAAAAATGTAGTACGTCTGTTCAAAACCAAGTCAAACAATATCCTAATAAAAAAATAGTACGGCTGAACAAAAAAAAAAAGATACGTCTTTGCACAAAATGTAGTACGCCTGGGTTTAGTCAAAAAACTATCATGTAAAAAACTAATACACCTGTTAAAAGAAGAAAAAAAGTAGTACGTTTATGTATAAAAATTAGTACGCCTGTGCAAAATCATTACTGTGCAAATTCTAGTACATTTGTGCAAAAAAAAAAAAGGTAATTCGTCTCTGGAAAAAAAAAAATAGTACGTTTAGTGACAATATTGACGTTGACTTTCTCTTTATTGCTTTATATATATATATATATTCAGCGAAGATATCGAAAACCCAATATCGCTCTTCATTGACAGCGTTGTTCGCGATTTTGAAGTGGAAACAATTTACAGAGGTGCACAAAGAGAAACTGCAGTTGACACTGTTTTGACATTTGATACAGAGTGCAATAGAAGAAAAATTGATGAAAGACAATAGCAGAAAAAGGGATGTGTTTTACGACAGATTTGCAAAAAAATATCTTTCAAAAGTTGAAGCATTTCACCTGAAGAAAGACGGTATCAAAATTTCTCCAATGGACATAAAGGTGAACTTTGGTATTAAAGATGAAAAGAGAGATATTGACACTGCTGTTAGACCGGATAACAATAACAAATTCATCAGGAGAAGATTCCCATTGAAAGTGAACTCATCAAGGATAAGATGACTGTGGTCGAAGTTCAAAGATTTAGAGCACACCTCATCAACACATTCATCAAGAATCATGAGTTTAAGATGCCTATGAAGACGAATAATTAGGAAAAACTGTTTGTATTGGTTTGTTGATGGAACGTATAATGTAACATGTGTATTTCTGCACAAACTACTTGGTTGTAATGCTTTTGAATGCACAAAGATTGTCGAAAATGTCGGAATACATAAACAGATAGTACGCCTGAATGGAAACTAGTACGTCCAATTACAAATTCAAAGTAGTACACCTAAACAGCTTACTAGTACATCTCATGAAAACAAAGCATATTGTCTATAATTAAAAGGAAAAACAGCAAGCCAAAATTAAACTACTATGCCCAATTTACAAGTAGTACGTCCTAGGAAAAACAAAGCAAATCAAAAATAAAAAGTAAACTAGTACGTCACATTAACAAGTAGTACGTTCCAACACAGAATCACAGCTACTACATCTCGTCAAGAAACTAGTATCCCTAATCTAAAAATCATTACTCAGCGCAACGCTTTCCGATATGTTTTTCTTGTTGTGATTATCAAACTTCAAACATCGTGAGCATTTGATCGTTCGGACTACCTCTCGTCTCGTTCTGATCCTCCTCTTTCGTGGTCTTTCGGGCTGCCTGCTAGATGAAGGCGGAATAATCTTATCCTCCATTGTAACCATCCATACGTATGAACACAATTAAACTGCCTAATATAAAAGTAAGCAGTAGAAAGCTACCGCGAGGCATTTACATGCCATCCACATGTTGCATTTTGGTTGTAGTACTCAACACGTATGTTGAGGAGTTTTATTATTCGTCATAAAGACGTGAGAAATTACAGACGTAAAATTAAAATAAATAATTTAAATTATTATTATTATTTTATGATAATTTTAAATAAAATGATATGTGATCGTGTAGCGGATAATTCGTAACATGAACAAGCTTATTATTTGGAGAAACGAATGTTGCAATTAAGTCCGGACAAAGAAAGTAATAGATTTCATTGCAATATAATCTCTTCGTCTCATGAAAATCTATTTATATATAGGATTCTTGGTATCAAAATTTGGTATCAAGTTTACTTGGTTATGTATTAAATACATAGTCAATTAATAATGACAAATTAATTACCCATGACTCTTTACAAGCTAACAATATTGATTCATCATGAGAAATGATTCAAGCAATCAACTCTTTTATGATGTATCTTCAGCAAAATAAATCATTCAATAATTAAATAATTACGTTAAACTTATAGTAACTGTAACGTCCCGACTTTTCATTACTTAATAATGATACATATGACGTCACTGTCGCTTGGCCCAATGCCTCAGCTAGGTAAAAACTATATTTACTGACTTACTCATAAGAATTAAGCTAAGTTCATTTATACATTATTAGTTTAGAAACTTTTGATGCATTTAATCATAACCTAAAATATCACGTTTGCAGCGAAATTTATATCTTTTTCTAATCTATATCTAGCATCAAATCTTATGTCATATTTTTCCTTCAAGTCTTATTCCTTAAACAAAAAGAAGAAGAAAGACACAGAAAAATAGTAACCATGAGTTATAGGAGCTCAATAACGTGTCGGTCCCCTTACCAGGGATTACAGGAGAGAAGAAGATAATAAAAGAAAAGAGAAATGATCACTTAAATCCTTTGTTACAACACTCTGAAATTATCATACCAATTTGGCATTCATAATTATCATCACAAGCATATCAATAATTCGTCCTAGTCACATAAGCACACTTAACACCACGTAATAACGCTCGAAACCATGCGTCCATCGGCAATTCAGACATTATTGACGTCATTTATTACCGTCATATCCTTTATGATAATGATAGTCATGACCTCCATATCAAACAAATTGGGACAATGACACTGTGACACGACATGTTCCCAGTTCAAGTCTCACGCACTGCTGCACTCAATAGTTCACTCAAAACTTTGTTATACTATCATCAAGTCAATCATGCAGAATTTTCAAATTTTTTAGATTATGTATGTGATTTAAAGTAGATATGTTTAATTATCAATAGTATATTTCTATATACATAATGTGAATTACATAAACAATGGTATAATAAACCAGGTTAAGTGCTAGTTGTAACAGTTTGACTTTTGATACTATTTCGTATGTATTTTGAGTAATTTCGTTTTATCATTAGACGACATAAATTTAAATTTTTTTATCCCAAGTTATACTACATAACATAACTATCATTGGTGTTTCCCGAATTTTTTTACAAAAAAATCATTTGTTCGTCCCGCAAAACGTGTTTGAGTTTACCTTGACTCTTGTGTATAGTCAAATCGTTGTATTCCCTCCATCCCAGAATAAATGATGCGTCGAGGTAAACTTTGAGTTGCGTCACAAGATGATTAAACATCATTTTTTATAAAATTATTGTGAAATACAAATGATAGTTCAAGTTATATACTTGAATTTTGGACCAACGACGTAATTTTCTTTCATCGTTAAAATGAATAACGAAACTCCTCAAAATTAATATTAAATATTATCTTTGTCCCATAATTTTTGTAATATTTTTCTCTCCATGTACTATTCTGTAAGTAATTTAAGAAATTTCGTTACTTATATAAACAATATATTTTTTATTTTTTATTATCTTTCGGTTATATTACATAATGTTTAGTAATATCATTAATGTTTCACGATATATTTTTTTTCAAAAATTTAATATTTGATCGTCTCGTAATATCGATCAAAACTTATATCATCATAAGTATCTGATAAAAAAATTACAATGTTTTTAAAACGAAGAAATTAATATGAAAGGTAAAACAATAAAATTTTTAATATAAATAAGTATATTGTCAAACATTTAAAAGAAACTTGAAACGGAAATAATTAAGGAGCGATACGACGAGAAAGAGGACTAGATCTAGGACTATAAATGTGGAGGCCCGGTTCTTAGACATTGTTTCATTTTCAATCTGGCTCTCCCACAAGCTTCCATCTCTTCACACTCCCCCCTTTCCTCCGTTTCTGTTTGCTTGAGTCTCTTCCTTCTCTTCCTCCATACATCACAAAAAATCCATCCTCTGAAATTCAGATATTCATTTTCTTGATGTTCTCGATACGAATTGTGAATATAACAAGCTGGACTAACGAAACTGCATTCGCATTTAAACATTGTAAATATAATCATTCTTTTCATGATTTCTTCTTTGTGCAGGATTTGAAGAAGCGTAGAAGACGAGTTCGATCGATGGGTAAATACTAACTAGGGTGCGAAAGGGAGCTCTCTTTAGTCCACTAAGAGGAAACGTTACGGATTTAGCCTGCTGCCGACTCATTCATCCATATACTGTGTTCGAGCTGACGATACTAATATGGATACATGAAATGAATGAATGATGCGGGAGCGAAAGCTGAACCTGGACTTTTCTGTTCTTGGACTGAAGGGAGCTCCCTCTCTTCCTCTTCTTCTTCATGCATTTTACATACTCCATATACTATTGGTTATAGCGGTATATTTCGTTTTCCTCTCATCTTCTAGTTGACGACTATGTTCAGTGTAGATGTTCTCTAATTCGTGAGGGTCGTCCTGAATCACGCGATCCAGCTAGCGATTTTTGGGTAAGAATTGTTCTACTACTTGTCATTGCTGAGTTTTTTTTCCTAGTTATCAAACTTATGAATATGGACACAAAGATCTGTTTCCAAGATCTCAATTCTGTTCGCCTTTTTTTATTTTTTATTTTTTGACATGGTTCTCCGTTCATATTTTTACAAATGGATGTCCGAATCAATTGGGCTAATGACTTATTGTGATTTTCCATTTTTTTCGGTATGGATTGAAGCTAACTACCATCACACGTAGATGCAGCTGAAGAACCGCCTAGCTCCTAGGGAGCGTATGGAAATGGCGAACAAAACGCAGGCTCCTCTTTCATTTCAAGTGTCGTTTCAACTTTTATTATAAAATTATAATTTTTTTACCATATGATATAGAAATTTTGATTAATATTAAAAAATATTAATGATAATAAATTTAATGTATTATAATTGAATATCATTAAAAAAATTAGATTATATCAAATAATGAAATTTTTTAAATTATATATTAATAATAGAATGAGAAAGAAACATGGGATGATAGTATCTTTTTTGACCGTTTCAATTCATTAGTTAATTCTTACTCGTATGAATTATCAATACCTTACGTGGGTCCGATTTGGCCATGTTGTTATATGTTTAATTTATTTGTTGATTTGATATCCAAGTGTATAAACTATGGAGTGGACGGTCGATCGTGTTGTGTAGTGGTTTGTCGTTTTAACTAATATAATCAAGATATACCTTACTTTTGCATGTATGAGTTGTGGTAGCCTGGTAGGACTAACCAGGAAACAACGCTCACATATTAGCGTACGGATCAGGGTCATCGGCTGATGCTACAACAACGGCTCCGGTGTATCTTCGTTGGATTTTTTATTTAATAGTTTCGATTTGTTTGATGGATTAGGATTTATTTGGGTTTTTATTTTTATCTTTAATTAGATTTGTTTTTATGGATATAGTTTATGAGAATTTTTGAATTAAATTTATTTGTTTTAGAATTGATATTTTTTATTAGGATTTTATTTTTTTCCAGAGTTTTTGAATATCAAAAGCTAAAAAAAAGAAAAAAAAAGTGCAACAGTACGTGCTGTTGAGCTAGTCAATGGCCGAGGATCCAACTCCATTACTGTGCTACTCCAAAAATTTTAACTCATACTAAAATGGATCTGAGATCTCAGCCTTTTGTTTGCTAATGAGCACGTCGGGCGGGACAACACTACATAAGCTGATGGTTGATCAAACCGCGATATTAGTCGGTCTTATTGTAATCCGTTCTCAGTACATAAAACAAGCGAATGTCTGACTGCCTCGGTGAGCAAAGTAATATTGTATCTTCAAATATTACGAGTATTATTCTATAGTTTTCGTTTGGTTTGCGGATAAGATAGAATAATAAGTGAAGGGATTAATGCTTTTTTGATTATTAATACTAAGATAGAATTATAAGTGAAGGGATTAATGCTTTTTTGATTATTAATACTAAACTTAGCTATCGGATCATATCTTCTTATAAATCATGTGTTGGTAAAAAATGAATTATTAAGCAGTCGAAGAGAGATAGATAGTCCCTCACGGTCGGCGGCTGACGATGGTTAGGTTACTATTGGCGATCAAGCGGTGGTCGGGCAGTCGGACTGGCGACCATCGGTTGTCTGACTACGGTTGAATGGTCGTACCGTGCGCGTGTTGCGATTGGCGAGCGATCGTTGGGTTGTGTTCAGCGAACGACGGTTGGATTACGATCGACGGGTGACTTTTGTTGAAATACATGGGATTAATAATATTATAAAGGGAGATGAGATTGACAGTGAAGAGAATAAAGATATTGTCCCCTATATTGTAGCAGTAGTTTAAGTGTTATTTTTTCAATCAAATATAGGATTAGTAAATATTTTTTTCATTTCAAAAAAAAATTATTATAAATGATAAATTTTTCCTTCAAAATTATTCCTATATTCTCATTATTTATTTTTTTTGTCTCGAAATACATATAACAGTTGTTTTTTTTATATTCTATAATAATTATAACATATCCTAATTGAAAATTTTTTTATCTAAATTTATATAGAATCAATCAAACTCAATTATAATATATTTATTATTTTTTTCATAACTGTTTCAGTAAATTTTATTTTCATCAAAAAAATAATTTTTTTAATCAAATTTCATAAAAATTCAATACACATAAAATTTCTATTGATCAATTTATAATATTTATTTTAAAATAAAAAAATATTATCTTTCATTATCGTTTTTCTCCTCTCTTCTCTTGCACTCATTCCAAGGGACTAATAGGTTTTTTACCACGCAAATCAATCCTTGCATTAATCTTTGTGTTAAGTTTTCACGTTTCGGGTTTTTTTTTTCTTTCATATGAAGGGAGTATTAATTATCCAATCCACTTTCTTCTGAATACCAAACATTGTCTGGGTATAGTTCCATCGGCAATCATGACACCATCGTCGTCCACGCGTCAAAGCAGAATTTGATTACCACGATGGACAAACAAACATTATTTTATGTAACGTCGTGAGATATTAGTAGTACCATATATAAGTGATGTAATTTCATATCACGAGAGTTGCAAGACGAACAATATAACATTGTTAAGCACAAGGATATAACTTATCAAAATGCATACAATTTTGAAATATTATATTATCTCTGTTTTAAAATTATTGTAACGATATGTCCTTCGATAAGTTTTATTCTTATCCTTAACGAAGTCAGAAAAATATTACATTGACACAGGATAAAAATTTATAACTCAATCTATCATTGATGCTTCACATTAATCTTATAAAAAATTATGTTTGATCGATACAAATTCAACATCGAAATGTGTGCTGTGTAAATATTTTGAAAAGGAGGGAGTACTCTTTTTTTTATGAGAGGGAGGGAGTATGCATGTATGTATGTCGCACCATGCATGATACTTGATGACATAGTTATCAGATTCGGACCGAACATCGATGTGGTTAAGATCTCGGGTCAAGGAGTAATTGATTCAACCGGTCGAACCATCGATTGGATCGTTTCGATGTTATTTTAAGTATATTAATACTAATATAGAACTTTTTTTTAATCAGATATTTATTTCTCTCAAATAAGTAAAAGTTTTACTAATATACGTTATATCTATATTTTTTAATTTTTAAAATAAGCTTTTTAGTAACTTTATTTTATTTCGGGTCAACTAGTCGGGTTTTTACCCGAGTTTGATCGATTTTTACCCGGATTCGCCTAGGTTTGATCGAGTCCATTACAGGTCTGGTTTTCTAATCGAACCAATCGAGTCAGGATACTTGAATATGGTTCAATCGGTTGAATAGATTGGGTTGATTCGATTCTGATAATTATGATACGAGGTATATACTCTAAATTCTTTAGATATGTGCCTTCAAAAAAAAAAAAAAAAAAAATCCTTGATGTGTACGTCACGATCCTTGGAAGGCATTTTTCTCTCATGAGTAAGGTTTCGGGAGGAGTAATATCTTAAAGGTCTCATTTGGTGGCCATACAGGATAAGTCTTCATTAATAATTGGGATTAACGTTTCATTCATTTTTAACACTCCTTCTGTCCATATTAAATGATATATTTTGATTATGTATATTTATCGATTTAAGGTTTGGTTCGTATTAAGGGATGATCAAATATTATTTTTTAAAACAATTTAATAAAATATTAATAATAATTTAAGTTATATATTTTAATCTTGAATCAGTAAACTAAATTTCTTATCTTGTTAAAATAAAAAATAAAACTTATTAAAAACCTTGTTAAATAGTGAAAAATTTAATAACGTTTCATTCATCATAGGATGGAGGGTGTATAAGGGATCACATATCTTTTCCATAACATGTTATGGTTGTTATTGATAGCACCATGATAAAAGTGAACGTTGTTGGATGACAGTGATGATCGCCGCCTAACATGTAAAACCATAAATAAAAAATAGATATCATTTGGTGAGATTAATTATCCACTCCCTGTGAGGGAGAGAAATAAGGGAAAAAAAAAGAAAGAAAAATAATAATGGAGTGGATTAATGTGATATAAATAAAGATATTAGATAATTTTATATTTTCTTCGTTTTATATTAATCGTAATATTTTTTTATTTTATAAGTCTAAAAAAATAGTATAACATTTCTATATGACATTTTAACATTAAAAAAATCAAATAAATCTCATCTGTTATAATACGTCCACTAATTTCTCTCTCAATAGTTACAGTAAACTCAACTAACACAAAAAAATAATATTTTTTTTATTAAAATCCTTACAAATTCAACACTAACATAAAATTCCGAATCGGATCACAATAAAACTATTAACGTGGAATGAAAGGAGTGCGAAAAAAGATACTCCGTACCAAATAAGAAAATACTACTGTCTCTGTCCTATAATAGATGTAACATAACCGCATAATCACAACAAGTACTACAGATCGTGGGAAGGGAGAAACGTACGCCGTCTTATCCTTAGTATATACTCACTTAGTCCCACAAAAGATACAACATATATATATTTCGTACTATTTTATATGCATGAATATAAGTCTCGTTTTCATATCAAATCACGTCTGATCGTCCAGCAACATATACTACGTTAAACTACATAATTGACACAACCACTTATGTTTTACGATAAATTTTTAAAAAAATTACGTTTGATCATTATTATACGCGTATTAACTTTTGCATCAACATACATGTCATGTAAAAATGCCGCATCTATTATGGAATGGGGAGAATATAATTTTTATGGGACATATCAAAAACTAAAATTGCAATTAGTTGCATCATATGTATACGTAGGTAAAATAATTTTTTGAGTTATGAATCATTTACAGGAAGATTAAATAATATTTTTTTATAAAATTTATCGTGAAACATCAAATATAGTTCAACTTACTTAATATAACCTAGGGCCAACAAACTTTTCAAAATATATCATTTAATATAAAAAAAGTGACGCATTAAAATCTATAATGAATAATACAACTTCTGTCTCAAAAGAATTACAACTTATTGACTTAACACGATAATTTATATGTGTGTTACTGTTTTTTATCGTAAAGACCATTTTATGCTTTTAGTTGTGTGAGTGATAGGAGTATGAAAAAGAAAACAAGAAGAAAAAATTGTGGGATGAGTAGATGCAATATAAAGTACTTCCTCCATCTCACAAAAGATACAACCTATTTGTATTTTGCATTATTTTATACGTATGAATATAACTATCGTTTTCATATCAAATCACGTCTGTTCATCCCGCAACATGTATTAGGTTGAAGTACGTAAGTTACATAATCATTGATATTTCACGATAAATTTACAAAAACTATATTTGAACGTCGTTGCACTCGTGTCAAACTTTACATCGACACGCTTGTCAAGTTAATCCGTTGCATCCTTTGCGGAAAGGAGGGAGTAAAATTTAGGGATGCTTTGGTAATTTTTGTAGAAAAAAAAGTTTTCAAATGTAATAATGTTGTAATTTAGTTGAGATAACCTAATTTAATAAGTATTGTAATTCTTTTGAGACGAAAAAAATATGATTATTGCGTAATGTTTCAACCTTTTTGGAATGGAGGGAGTATTTGTTTGAGTGAAACTGATAGTAGTACTACTCCCTTTGTCCTATAAACTTTGTAACATATATATATTTTTTTACTATTCTATATATATAAATACAAATCTCGTTTTCATATCAAATCATGTCTAATCGTCCCGCAATATGTATTAGGTTGAAGTACGTAATTTGCACAATCATTGATGTTTCACGATAAATCTATTTCTATATGTAATACTTCATTTGGGTTTCTTGGTACTAAACTTTGATACTCCCTTTCGTCCCAAAAAAATTACACTATTTTGATTAAGGATGCATGACGATAGAAGGTTTGATCAGTGTTATGGAACGATCAAATGTTGTTTTTTGAGAAAATATCGTGAAACATTAATGATAATAAACATCATCTATTATAACTGTGGATCAATAAAAAATTTAAATCGTATCGTTTTTATGAGTAACGAACTTTCTCAAATTACTTGTTGAATAGTACATTGAAAGAGAACGTTAACATAATTATGGGACAGAGGTAATACGAAGTTTGGTTGGTCATGGAACCAACCTGGGTTGGTCTAGTGGTATTCGACTCAAGTTCTTCTTGAAGGTCTTGGGTTCGAATCCCACTAGCCTCAAAATCCATGTTGGCCACGCCCGTTGACTTCGGTTAAAGCTTTACCCGATGCTGGTGGGGGGGCGTCTTATCAGTGTCCGAGGGATTAGTCGAGGTGCGCGAGCTGGCCGGTTATGTATTTAATTTATAACCAATCCATAATGAGTAATTGATACCTATAACTCTTCACAACCCAACAATATTCACTTATCATGAGAAATAATTCAAGCTGTCAAGCTTTTAATATGATGCATTTTTTACAAAATAAATCATATAATACCTAAACAAATACGTGAAAATTATAAAAGTTCTAGTATAGCAACTTGAAACAACAGTTGTTCGAAAAAAATAGGCTGAAAAAATAATAAACTTAACCATAAAATTTATAAAATATTTATTAAAGAATGTTTACTGCTAATTGCTTAAAAAATTTTAAATATTATTAAAATTTTATTATTATATTTAAAATAGATTTAAATTTTATTTACGAAAAATCACGTTTAATTATCGTTATATATGAATCAAATTTTTATATCAATATATGTCGAATCAAAACGATATAAAATATATAAAACGAAAGGAATAATATACTGTTATCTCCCGTGAAAATATGAATGCACGTCACATTGGTATCATCACAATGGGTACAATCAATCAAAATCAAACCTGGCATGCGTAACTCTGATTCTAAAAAACAAAGGGGCTTTTCTGCAAGCGGCCGTCAACTCGTTCCTCGGGGGCCATAATGACCATCACTATGCCCAGGTGGAAGAGGAATATATGAATGGATAAAAGAAAATAATAGAATAAAAGATGATGTGATATAAATTAAAAATATTTTATTATTTTTAATAGTTTAAATTTATCGTATATATAAATGTTATATTTTATATAAATATATATTTTTAATAATATATTATAATTTATTTAAAACAAAATAAATAATTAACAATATGCGAGTTGAAGCAAAAATCAAGGGCAGACTCAAAAGTTGGAATGGAATGTTGATGTGTACGAATTTTTCGCGGGATGATCAAATATCGTTTTATATAAGATTATCATAAAATAATAATAATAATTTAAGTTATATATTTTAATCTTAAATCAATAACATAATTTTCTTACGTCGTTAAAACGAATAACAAAATAAAATAAAGTATATCACATCAACCACGGCGGCTTTCCTGACTCGAGCATGGAGAGACTTGGCCCTGTACAGCTTAATCAATATGAATAACTTTATCGATAATCCAAATTATCATTACGTTTTTTATGATACGAAAATAATATACATTATGGTATATATGATCGGAATGATCTGGGTTTTAATGGTGCCAGGAGGACTCCAAGCACGATTAGCAGTCGGGCTTTTGCATCGGCTAAATTAAGGGATTATTTTATATCATTATCAAAATTGTGAAAATTAAAATCAATAATAAAAATAAAAAATTAATAATAAAAATCAAAATCATTTTACAAAATAAATTGATTTTTTATAAAAGAAAAATTAAATACTATACTCACATGAGTAAGGAATCAGAAAAAAATCATTTTTTCTGAATTTCTATTTTCAAGTTCAATTTCATCAATTTAAAAATCAAAAAATAAAATAAAAAATAAATACTCTTATTTCATCAACTGATGAAATAAAAATAAAAAATAAGAATCAATTACGACACCAAACAGGCCTGGATTTGTTACGCAGTTTAATGTTTGCTTGTCCTGAATGTATAGGCTGGGTTGATGTTTTCTTGTGATGATTAGTGCAGGCCTAACTGATTGAGCATCAAAACTTGTTCTCTTGTTTTTCATATCGGAGCTTGACTCCATCTGAGCTTAGAGTTTAAGTTTAGAGTATCTTTATTCGGTTTAGAGCTTCTCAGGTGTTGTGCTATCACAAGAAAAATGATCTATTAGGATTGTTTTTCATAATTTTTCACCTAATGAATTAATATATTTACCTTTTTTCAAAAAAAATTCCTAAAATACAACTGAAATAAAATTTAAAATAAATAAATAAATTCAATTAAAAATTAAAACTTAAAAAAATTATAATTGAGATCGAAATTGAAAAAATCGAAGTAAAATGAAAATGAGAATTCAAAATAAAATATTTTTTAATAATTAATTATTAATCATTAAAATATAAAGATTAAAATTAATATTGAATATTTAGTTTAATTTAATTTAATTATTAAGAATTAATCATTAAAATATAGAGATTAATTTAATATTTATTTTTATTATGTATTAATATCTAAAATTTACAATTTATAAAGATAGATCAAAGTAAAAAGGAAAATAACCCGGAGATAACACCTGGCAAAAAATATTACTGATAGATACCACCTAAATTATTTTTTCCACAGAAGTACGGCACCAACTCTTTTTTCTTTTTCTTTTTTGAAAATCCGAACTACCCTTTTCTTGATTTGCAATATGTCCATTTTCATTTTTTTATATCAAAAAATCTTACTTTTCTTCTTATATGGATATAATTTGATTTTTTTTGTTAATTAATTTTGATATGCATAGTCTTGCACTTTCCTTGATTTGTAACACATGATGTGTGTTTAAACCATTTTGAAACAGATTCTCAAAACAAATGTGCTCGTTGTTTATCATCATTCAAAGCCATTATCATATCGTCGGTTCGTCGTCGTCGTCGTTTGTTCGTCGTCGCCGTGGCCCTCATCAGTAGTTTGTCGTCGTCATCATTCGTTCATCATCCTTATCGTCGGTAGTTCGTCGTCGTTAGTTCGTCATCGTTGTCGTCATCGTTAATTCGTCATTGTCGTCGTTGGTAGCAATTCATCATTAGTTCGTCATTATCGATGTTAGTTCGTCGTCCAGTAATCATCGTTGTTTATGTGTTTTAACCATTTTGAAACAGATTCTCAAAATAAAGGTGCTTATTGTTTATCATCATTCAAAGCATTATCATATTGTCGGTTCGTCGTCGCTATCGTTGTTAGTTCGTCGTCGTCGTGGTCCTCATCTTTAGTTCGTCGTCGTCATCGTTCGTTCATCATCGTCGTCGTTGTAGTTCGTCATCATTAATTCGTCATTGTCGTCGTCATCGTTAATTCGTCATCGTTGGTAGTTCTTCGTCGTTAGTTCATCATTATCGGTGTTAGTTTGTTGTCATCGTCCTCATCGTTAGTTCCTTGTCAAGTAATCATTGTGGCAGTTCGTCACCATCGTTAGTATATCGTCGTCGTCGTCATTAGTTCATCGTATTTATCGTCGACGTCAGCTTGTCGTCGTCGTCGCTAGTTCGTTGACGTCGTTGTCGGATTTAAAAATAATTGATTTGAAAAAGTTGAATTTTAGATGTAATAATTATATTCGAAAAAAAGATATCCTAATTGATTATGGGGAACCTAATATGAATGAAACAATAGTGGGTTACTTATGTGTAACTCATGCTCTTTACGGATGTCTATCGAAAATTCTCCCAATTAAAAAAAATAAATTATAAAATATAAAACTAAGAATAAATTATATTTTAAAATAAATAAATCAATTCAACGAAAAAATTAAAATTAACAATAAACTAAAATTAAAATTAAATCTAAAACTAAAGTTCCAATTGAAATTGAAATTTGAAAATGAAAAATAATTCAAATTAAAAGTTAAAATTAATTAAAATTAAAATAATTACAATAATAATCGAAACATATAAAAATTCAAAAATATTCACAAAAAATACATGCAAAAAAAGAATTTCATAAACATACAATTTATTCAAATTTTCTACTCTCTCTCCGTCCTCCTCAACCTCTCCGCCTCGCCACAGTCCTCACATCCACCGCCGTTGCCACCGTCCTCAAGTTCACCGAGCCTGCAGAACTCTGATTCGTCATTGTGCGTACGCATCTCTCTGTCTTCATTTGTCTCCTCCCCAAAAATCAAGACTTCACAAATCTAGGGTTTGCAGTCTGCTCCGATTTTCACGAAAATCGAGATTTCATAGTTCCATTCGTCGACATTGATTGATTCGCTTCTCCGAATCGAAGTCGTTCCCTGATATTGTCGTGATATATGGATGGATACTGCCGTGTCTATTAAGAAGGATTTGAAGAATTGAGAGCTGTGATTTCTCTAATTGTGTCTCCTCCGGGAGTTGGTTCACTTATACGGTTATTGATTGGTCGAAACAATTTGGTATTAGAATTCTCGGGTCGAGATTGAAACTGTGCTTGCGTTTTGCTTGTAATGTTTCCTTTACTTCATGGATAAACACATCATGCACATACTTCTTTAATTTGTTGTGATTGATTATATGTGGCTTGATGTTCTTCCTTGCTTCTAACTGGCAGGTTATGCATTGATCAAGCATATTTTATGCCAGAGGTTTTGGCTTTCAGAATAATTTGATGACAATGAAGGCACATCTTGACACGGGCTAATTGAGTTCGATCCGATGCATATTTTGATATTGTGGTCATCGAGCATTGAGGTCTGCAGATTTAACTATGGTTAGGGTTTTCAACGACGATGCATTCTATTTTATTTGTTCATGTATTCTATTTTATTTTTTATATATACACTCTGTTTCATTCCGGAACATACGATCTGTTTCACTTTTGTATATGTCCTCTGTTTTATTTGTTCATGCATTCTATTTCATTTGGAAACATGCGTTTTTTTTTTTTTTTTATATGCGTTCTGTTTCATTTGTTCATGTGCTTTGTTTTATTTTTTGGGTGATGTCGATATCTTATGATGCATAGTCTCGTATTATTATTATGTTTTATTTTTTATTTGTGCGATCTGTTTTATTTGTCAATATGCTCTATTTTATTTATACATGTGTTATGTTTTATTTGTTCATATATTCTGTTTTGAAATAGACCCTGTGTTTTGACAGGAGTTCTATTTCATTTTTATATTGACGTTTTGTTTCATTTTTCTGCTAACGCTCTATTCATTTTTGATCATGCGTTTTATTTTGATTTTATTCAATCGTTTTGTTTCATATTCCGGCGACGTGATCGGATTTCGATGTACATTCCGACAATGATTGGGCGATGATAAGGGTTGGGATGGAGATGAGAACATGGTTAGGAATTTAAATGATGTGGATGAATTGTATGTTTTTGAAATTTTGATTCCTGGTGTATGTTTTTGAGTTTTTTTTCAAATTTTTATATGTTTGGATAATTCACCCAAATTATTATTGATTATTAGTTATTTCAATATATACATTAATAATATTAAAAAATATAAATTATTAATAGATGTCACTTTTAAAACTTATGTATCAAAAAATGATGTCTAATTTTATAAATTACTAATTGATTCTTTTTGTTAAAAAAGAAGAAGAAGCAATGTACGGTTTTGTCCTCTTAATAACTTTTCCTTTCATATATCCTCTTATCACATTTTTTTTTTCTTTCCATTTAAAATCACTTTTGATCTCTTCTATCCCCTCAATATGCTCTCCTTCTATTTTTGGCGCATTCGTTCTTTGACAGACAAAAGGATTTCAAATGAGCCGTTTTCATAAGATTTCCTAGCTGCTTCGGTAGTTCTTTGCTCTTGCCAATCACTTCATACTTCAAGTTAGGTCCGTCGAAACTTGTCTCCAAGATGAGAGCGCCTGGTATTCTCAAAGCATCCAATATTTCCTGCGACGATGAGAAGGAATTAGAGCTAGAATGGGAAGGATCAGATCCGGACGACAAGATCCACGACCACGACAAGGAATCCGTAAAGGAGGAGAAGCTCAGGAAACTCCTGATCCTATTCAACAAGGACGAGCTCATCCCGTTCAACAAGTTTTCACAAGTACGAGGATGAATGATTATTCCTTATATTCCATGGTGACGAGGACAAAGACGATGAAGAAGACGTCGACAAGGCGACGTGTTGATGATAATATTGAGGCACTTTCTTGAAAATCGGGACATTGTATTACAAATCTAAGCACGGGTTTTCTTTTCCAGTGCACTATTACGGTGTGGTTATTGGTCTAAGGGCACCGTTTTAGTGCAATGCATGTTTGTTGGCGTTCTACTGACCCAATCGATTAGTATTAGGAAGGCAATGTTTTTGGTGGACTGAATGCTTTTGAAGACGCACTGTTCGGAGAAGATGATGAATGATGACGATCAAAGATGAAAGAGGGATGTAGCACTGTTTTTCACGATCATAAGTTCAAGGTGCATCGTGGAAAAGACGTACCGTGTCTTTGATGACGGCTACGATGACGGCGGGACCATGGTGTTGAAGGATGAGAAGGGTTATGATTAAAATAGTATATTTTAATTTGAAATAAATATATATTTTTTATATTAATATTAGATTTATTTTTTTATAATTTAATTATAAGGATAGATTAAAATATAAATTATGATGGAGAAATTATTGATAAAAAAGAATCATGTGTATTATTGATTGATAAATAAGATTGTTTTTAGAACTTATCGATAATTTTTTTTAAATACAGTAAATTATCTAAACTCATAAAAATTTAACAAATATTATTACAAATGTAAATTATATAAAAATATTTAAGTGAAGTTTCATTTATATTTTGATATCCATTAGAATTCGTGAACTATAAATATTAATTCTATGAATTGTATATCATATGTGTATGAACTGTAATTTCGAGTATATGAACGATCAAATTCGAAATGAATATTAAAACGTAAAAAAAATTATATTGGATATCAAAAAAATAATTATCTTTTATATTTTATTCTCTTTCTTTCTCAATACAATTATAATCTTTATTTTATGTATATAAATTTAGATTTATTTTTTTATTTTTTTATTTTTAATTCTCAATTATATAATTTTTCTATCTTTTTTTTTTCAATTTTAAAACACATAATTTTTTTAAATATATAAACATTATAAATAATTTAAAATAAATAATTTTATAAAATAATATAATAATTTTAAGACAAGTGCCTTGACTCCACTTCTATCCCACTCCCAAGTCCCACCCAATCTTCCGAACGATTATCTATCATCATTTCCCTTCTTCCTCGACACAAAAACCGCCACATCAGTCTCTTCTCTCCAATCTACAGCGCAGCGCTGGGAGAGACGGAGAGAGAGCGAACGAAGCAGAAAGTAAAGGGAGCGAGACACGGAAACGAAGAGAAATGCCGACGGCGACGCTGATGGCTCAAGCATTGCCTTCAATGTGCCCGCATTCGCTCTCCAAATCTCCCAATTTCAGCTCATCTCGCTTTATCCAACGTAATTCGAGATTTACGTTGAGTTCGAGTGCATCTAGTAGCTCATGGTAAGCACACACGGATCATCTCGATTGCATAGTTTATAACTAATCGGTTTTTATATTGAGTTTTGATCGATACTCGAAATCAAAATTTGATGAGGATCATGTGTGGTTCTGATAGCAGGGAGTGTGAATTTTAGGTTGATCTTGGCTGAATGTGAAAGACTTTTTTTCGTTGATGTTACGCATTTGTGCTAGTGTCATCGATTTGATGTCGGAGGAATTATGTCTATGAACTCCGGGGATGGGATAAATTATCTAACGCCGGTGAAATCCATGAGTAGTGATACACTGACGTAGTAAAATTCTGGTTATTTTTAATTGATTTGTATTATGATGCTTTCGGTAATATAACAATATAATTTGATTTTATTGGTTTTGAGTTGGAATTAGATGCTAGGATCCTAACCTTGCAACTTATATGAAGATAGTAAAGAGAGCGGCCAACTGCGAATGGTTTACATTAAATGAATGAATGGAATAGTTACCCATCCTAATAATCAAGATGAGTACCGGAACAGTCTCTTTGGCGCTTTGCCACTTTGCCACCAGAAACTACCATTGTGATCTGGCCACAGTTAGCTTAGGAGCGAATATATCTAAGGGGAGTATTTCATACGTAGTGTTACTAGCATTCGCCTTGAATCTATGATAGTGATCATGCCCCTGCAATTAGATTGTTGAACCTCTCTATGCGAAATTTCTACTCAGTACTTATTGGTCGAGTTATATTGTCTCTGTTCATATACTCAAGTATGTGAAGTTCAAGTTTGATCTTCAACCAAGCAGTGTGACAAAGTTAATATCTCAAAGCATTGAACTGAACTGCTGAAGTCAATGGCTTGCTTTGCAGGTCTTCAAGCAAAGTGAGTGGACTGATATGCACGGAGGAGCTTGAATCAGAACCATCATCTTTCATGGATTCCGGTGACCTAGTAAGCATTTCTTTCATCTCATTGCTTTTCTTTGAAAGTTAAAAAGTTCTTGCATAGTTTTATTTTTGATTTTGTGAGTACAAGTAAATACTGTATCTTGTTGGGTGCTGTTGCAGTAGCCATATTAACCCGCTCTTGCTAGCCTACTTTATCTTCTTTCATGTGTAATTACCACCAGCTTTGAATATTGAGCTTATATAAAAAATGTCTCTTGACAAGACCGAATCAGGAGTTGCCTTTGCCTGGAATGGGATGAACACAAGGAAAATATTTTCAAAGTTTGTGCTTCTTTTTTTCAAATTTTATTTAACGGGAAAAGGAAACAGGCGTATAAAACAGTAATGGGAAGAAATAAAACGAGCAAGTGACACCGCTGTAGGAGATAATACTACCAGCTTTCTCAACTCCATGCTCCCCTCTTCTCCTGATGCGTTATACATCCTCTCTTCCTCTTTGAGCTCATTTGTACTATTCATTTGGTTAATGTATCATAAAACAAATATTGTGCGGCATAAAACGTTTAGAATAGTGGTGTAACATGGATGCCATGTGGCAGGTTGCTGGCGTTGGAGTTTTCTTTTTCTTTTTCTTTCCGCTTTAAGAATATCCGATCTTTAGAAGTTAGGTATTTGCTCAGGTCATAATATGAGTAATTTGCACGACAATCTTTTGCTTTCATTTCATGTGTTCAGTTACTAATATTGTGTTAACATTCAAACAATTTGCACATCACGTGAACCATGTACTAGTGATATGAAATATGGATGTTATGTGCGTTTAACTGAGTGGAGGGTTTAAAATAGCATCAGTTCCATTCATTTGCCAATACTTGTATTCATTACCATATGCTAAGGTTGTGTACTGAAGGAAAATGAAATGCTGGGAAGTCAAGCACTACTACTACAATCTTAGAATAGGCTCGACAACGTTTACTTTGTCTGTTAAACCAAAGAAAATGTTCAACTTTGATGTCATCAGGAGTGTTTTTTTCCTCAGATCCTTTTATCTAAATCGGGGTTTTCTGAAGCTATTCCTGAGCCTCTGTACTAGCTGCAGGCGTGGTGTTCGAAACAATGCTGTCGCTTAGTCCCAGTTTTTCCTTCATGTGCTAAAGAACATACTGATTTGTACTTTTTTCCTTGATTCTATGACTTCGATCAGCCAATGGTACCTGTTTTTAAAATTCGGAAGGGTGACATGACATACCTTTGTGTATTCTGTCTATTCAAGTTCACTGAAATCACTCAAGCAAAGTTCTAGTTACTTATTTGACAGAATTCAACTATGTCTAATAATTTATCTGGCAGAGATGCCTATAAGAATACCCTGTTTCAGGATTGCAGGATTGTTGATTGTGAGAGTATCCATGCAGATGAAGCAGTGCACTGCAACGATGGATTTTATGGTCCATATGCATCTGCACTGAAATGCATCTCAGAGCATTCAAATCAGATTCAAACGTTGATTCCATTGTCTGAGACAGCCTTCTCTCGGTTATTGAAGTATAGTTTACTGTTTGGGTCCTTAACTCTTCAAGGCGTTAGACCAGTGCTTGCAGCATCAGACTTTACCAGTGGGTGGCAATCTGTCAACTTCTTTGGCGACTTGAATGACATTACCACAGGTTTTGCCTCAGTTAGGAAATCTTCCTGTAACTTGTATAATTCATATCACAGTTATCAAAGTAAGCAATTAGCGTTTCTTAAATGTCCTGCTTCTGTAATATATGTTCAAGGCCACATATGGCTCTTCTCCTACAAGTTTACAGATTATTGCCTCTTGCTTGTATTCTCCACACATGAATCATGGTTACAAATGGTGTCCGAGATGCTTCATCTCTATTTGAAACAACTATCATTTCTTGATTTCCTTGTCCCTGGAAACTGATGTTTGAATCTCGTGCTTAATGTGTATTTTTAAATTTGCTTCCAGCTTCTTTTGACTGATATTGATACTTATAGTTTGCTGTTCTTGTTGCTTCTGCAGGCCTTCTTGCTGATCTTCTTCTCTGAACTAGGGGATAAGACATTCTTTATTGCGGTAAGAATAAATCATGCGGCTCAGTTGGGCATTCTTTATTTGGTGGCTGGATCATATTTTTCATTTAGTTAAGAGGGACTAAGATCGTTCTGTAAACCTTTTTTTTCTTGTGATCAAAACCAATAACAGAAATAAAAAACCAGTATCGAAAATCGAAATCACTTAAGAAAATACAATGATTTTTCACAGATGAGATTTTGAATATTGTACTCAGATGAAACAGAGAACTCAAACAGAAAACCATTTGCAAAACAAGAATTAATACCAAATAGGAATAATGTTGTTTTTGATTTTTGATTTTCTGTTTTTGTTTCATCTGTTTGAGAAACAGAAATCAATATCAAACAGTTCTATTCCATCAACCAGCAAAACGAAAACAGAAAACCAGAAACAACAATGATATCAAAAAAGCCCTTAGGGTAGTGCTAATGCCACGGCTGAAAAAACTAATTCCAGAGCAATTTTCTATTTTTATTCAGTAAATCACTGAGATTAGTCAAGCTCAACAATTGTTTTCTAGTCAAAATCTTCCGATCGTTATGCATTAATCACTGCAATTTATTAATTGGTTCTCATTTCGAGGCTTTGTCAAACAAACTCTTGCTCAGGATCGCTCGCTCCATATACCTTCTTTAACCTAAAACCATTCAGCTTTCAATGGAAAAAACCTTCCCCCAATATGCGTACTTGCTTTTCGGTCATGTTCATGTGGCTTCTCCAGGGCTTTCTCTTTTACTTTGTTTTAGTGGATTCCAATAACTGATAATATGATATTTCTGCTCTCTGATTCTCTTCACCAGGCTCTCCTTGCAGCCAGAAACTCTGCAGCGGTTGTTTTCACGGGGACTTTTGGTGCACTTGCGTATGTTCTTGAAGCATTAGTATTTATTGGTCAATCAAACTTTAAAGTTGATAGTTGTGTGAAGACCTTTTGGTTTCAATTTTTTGTGTGTGTGCAGCATTTTCCTGGACCAAGCGTACTAGGACGAAGGTTTAATGGCTACATCTGTAGCTTCTTCCATGACTAGATTTTTTTGAACTTCATTAGATCAACATGTCCTGATTCCTTGAATCGATGAAGATCACTTTTCTGTCTTTAGTTTGTTTCTGAGTTTATAGACTTCGTGAGTCTTGAGAAAAACAGTCTCGCACTATGGGAAAGGCAATGGACATAATAATCTGTCGAAGATCTTGCTGCAAGAGGGCATCTTTGGCACTGGATTGATATTCTTACATTGTTAATTGTAATTTCTCTTTGACTGGAGATTCCTTGATGCGAGCTTTGTCTTGAGAGTTTTATCATTTTCACAGGATTATGACGATAATCTCAGTTGGTCTTGGAAGAACTTTCCACTACATCGATGGAGTTCTTCCTTTCAGGCAAGTTCTACGTACTGTGAACTCAACTCAACTCAACTAAAATAAATAAATAAATAAATGCTTCCATTTAGAGTTGGACCTGAGGGACCTGAGAGAGGAGGACGTGTAAAGAAAGAAGAAAAGAAAAATACCAATGTTGTTTCCCTTTGAGAATTAGAACTTTGTATAATACTCCTTCATTAATAGAAATATGTCATTGATAACTTGTACCTCAGGAACAAAATTATTCTATCTTTGTTGATGTCAAAATCCTAGCTAGGGTGACCGTGTGCCGGAGAAGGTCTTGTCATAATTTTTTAGGTGAGTTGGTGGATAGGTAGAAGAACCCTACTTTGATGCATCATGCATCCCGAACATTAGAAAAGAGTTGAGAAGAAGTGAACAGATGTCACTAATAACATGGTGAAGTGCATTTATTTGAGTGACACACTAAGCCAAACGTAAAGGAATGGTAATCCCACTATTTGGGGATAAATTGACTGTGGCTGACCCTAGAATGAAAATCTGACTGTTGGGCCGGCATGCCTCGGTTTTCAGATTTGGTGAGAATGATTTACCTGTCGATGATATTGCTGCAGTTCTACTCCTAGTAAGTTACTTCCTCCTTGGATGATGCTTTAGTTCTAGGGACCTATCTTCTAATCATGATACATGTTGCTGATCGATTTTATGGTATGCATTAAGTTCTCCGTTAAACATGCTAGGTTTACTTTGGGGTCTCAACATTGATCGATGCCACTTCAAGTGATGGCCTGAAAGCAGAAGAAGAGCAAAGGGAGGTAATTGTGGTTTCATGCATGGCTAGATTTTAGATGATCTGAAAGCACTATGTTACCTAGAATGATTCACCATGTAATAAACAAGTAGCTTGCACATGAAGTAAAAATTTCTCTAGTTATGAATTCTAAACTTGAGATGAGTCAGTAGTACTGCTCTACTGCTGTACTACCGCCTAAAACAGTTTGTCATACAAAACAAGTTTTCTCATCCCTATTGCGCTCATCTACTCACAAATTCTCAATATCATCCCAAACTGTGGTTCACAATGAAATGTTAGTAGTACTTTCCAGCACAATGAAATGTTTGTGATTGCTAATACCGGAACCAGGGTTACTCTACCCTGCACTGCATGCTTAAAACCCAGAAGGCCTGTGTTGCGCATGCCTGTCATACTGAGTTTACATAATTTCTTCCTTCAATATTCTAGAGTCCATTTACGTTTCTCTGGAATTGCATGTAACCAGAAGTTTGAAGTTAACCTCTGTTAACTCATCGAACAACAATGAGAGCAATTAAGTTGTTATAACTATTGGCTCTAGTAGGTTTTTTTCTTAAACTCTTTTTTCTTCTTTTTTTGCGATATGCCTCAATTGTAAATAGTTTTTCTCCTATATTAACTATAGATGACATTATAACGTATGCTTTCCGCTTCCCTTAAACTTGTAAGCACCAAATTTTACACTCTCCTTATTTTCTTATGCCTTAGTCTCTTTTTGAATTACGAGTGAGACTTGATATTAATGAAAAGCTCATGTTGGCATCATGGACCAGGCAGAACTGGCAGTGTCAGAATTTTCTGGAAACGGTGCAGGAATTATAGCTGCTGCTAACACAGCCATCAGTACTTTTCTGCTTGTTTTTGTAGCAGAATGGGGTGACAAATCATTTTTCTCGACTATAGGTAAGTAGCTATGCCTAAAACTACCATATGTAATTGGTATTCAGAAGATCTTTAGTTATTGCTAGATAAACTTGACTACATGGCACATTAAGTTCTAATCGTGCCTGATAGAAAAAACGCTTCTAGGAAATAGAGGTTATCTTTTAAGTTAACAATAAGGCTGTCTCATTTATATCCGAGTTATGTCAGTCCTTGATGCTGGAGAAGAGCATTTTTGTCCAATGTCCAAGTTATTCATCAAATTATTTGATGAACTGATTGATATATTGCTGCAAAATCAGTTCCTGTACGCTTGTGTAAAGGAAGACACAGTTCTTGTTGGAGATAATCTTACCAGAATGAAATTAATTTTCTTAATTTGATTGATGCAGCACTTGCTGCAGCTTCTTCACCACTTGGAGTGATAGGTGGAGCTTTGGCTGGCCATGGCGTTGCCACCCTGGTATGAACTCTGAGCTCCTATATCACTTTGCTTCTTCCATTATTTTCAGATTTGAGTGAAAACTGAAAAAAAAAATTGTGTAATGATTTCCTTAAGTTGGTTCTTGCATAATTCTGAGGTGCGATGTTTCACTTTTAGTCTTTCTGCCACGTTACAACTGTTTTTCACGACTTTGGTATTCTGCTATGATCATGAAAGATTGTAGGATTGGGATATTTGTACGCTGGTGTAATGATCTCCAGGCAATTATTAGGAGTATATCAAAGTTGAAGTTTGGTCTCCTTGAGTACAAAAGAATAGACAATTATTACTTGGCATCCTATGCAATTGATTGTATAAATGATTAATGTTAATCGTCGTATTCCTTCCGTCCCATATTATTACAATATGTTTGAAAAAATTGTATTATTAAAAAAGATACTTAGACTATTTATCAAAAAAGAAAAAGAAAAAAGATACTAGACTAAATTGTGCATTTCAAACCATGAACTAAAAAACTTGGAATTATATTGTCCTATTGTTGAAAAAATCTCTAAATGTAATATTGAATGGTTTTGTTATCAATCATATTCTTGCAATTTATTTGGGACAGAGATTATAAGGTTTAATGTCGATATTTGGTTTAAAGGTTTATGAAAATTATAAAAAACATATTGTTTCCAAAAATAAAAAATAAAAAAAAATCACCTTTCCTGATTTTCTATTGATCTTTTGCAGCTTGCTGTGTTAGGCGGATCTTTATTGGGTAGCTTCTTATCGGAGAAGGTAAGTCTTCATATTTTCATTGCCGTAAAAATTCAAGCTGGTTGCAGCCACTTTTTGTTATATGGTGTTTTCCCTATTATAAACCTTGTAGTATCAATGAACTGTCTGTCTCCTACATTGAGACAAAGTTAGTCTGATTTCTTTCCACAAACTCGTGGGACGTTTAGATGGGATAATGTTCGAACTTTCACAAACTATGTCTCTCAAATGCCCTTTTTATCCCCTACTAGGTCATATGAACCCAAGTGTCCCCCAAACCAACTGAACTTCTAAATTAGCAAGGGTGGAAGTATATGCAAGTTAGAGTAGAATGAGATATTCTGGCCCGCTCGGCTAGAGCGAATACATGGTTTCTGAAGGAATGAGAATCCGATGTGCACCATTCTGTCCGAGTAGATATAATACCAGATAACCTTTTCTGCAATTGGCAAAATAATCCACTCCATTCTATTCCCTGTTCGAAGGGTTCAAATATCACGCTAGAGCTTCAACCTCTTCAGTGGTGATACCTATTATCCCCTATACTCATCGTAGGAGCTTGTTGGGTCTTAATCTTCTCAACTGACACTGGACTCCGTCAATGCAATCTACCATGCCTGATGAGGAACTACTTCGTAGCAGGAATTCAGGATGGATTATCGTAGGGTTCCACATATGTGTGATAGAAGATTCTTCAGATTATACTCAATGTAACGAAATTCCACTGCGAATTAGCCTTATCTGATCATGATTTATCGAACAAGATTTAGAATCTTGAGCTCTTAAACATTCAGCTCTCTAAAAAGAAGCAAAGAGTGTGGGTGGTAAATAACCGAGATGCATTCCTTCTGCAGGTCATTGCTTACATCGGAGGCGTTCTTTTCCTTGTTTTTGCAGGCATAACACTTCTTGAAATAATATCGAGTTAAAGATTGATCTCAATTTAGATCAAAAAAGCATTGACCTCAATTGTACAACATGAGGTTGTAGAAATTTTATGTGTAATTTTTTTTTCAGATTGGGTTCAGGGATAGTTGTTTCGTGGCACAGATTTCAGAGTAAAATGCTATAGAATGTTTCCTTCATCCCTCTCATATTTCAACAAAATAGATTTCTTGGGTGGCATAAGAAATGCTTCCTCCATCTTAAAATTTTTGTCTAATTCATCCGTTTCATATTCCTTATAATTTTTTCCTATTTAAAAAGTATTGTGTGATTGAAAATTAAAATAGATGAAGAGAAAAATATTATGTGGTTGAGAATTAAAATTAAAAAAAAATTTAAATTTTTGTATATAAAATGAATGTTGTAAAAATTATGGGACGAAGAAAAAAATATTTTAGTATTTGTTAGTTTTATTTAGGATCGGTTTGGAATGGTTGCAATAAATTGTTCTTCACCTGTAGCTAGAGGTGTGCAAAATCGTTTTCGAAAACTAACCCGGATCAAGATCCGGACGGATCGGACCATCCTGAACACATACCAATCTAAATTGGTTGGGACGGGAATAATGTTTTTAAGATACCGAAGTATTGATATGGTATGTGATTTTTGTCAAAATCCCGAACCAACGATGTCGGTTTGGACCGAAGTTTTGTTTTGATAAGGGTGATTTTTGTTTCATGTTTGTTAATGCTACTATAGTCGTTATATATTTTTTAATGTCTTGTTATGCATTTTCATGTTTTTCTTGATAATCTCATGCCGTGCTCTTTATTTTTTCTACAGAGGTATAGCTTTTGAAAAGAACAATGTATAGGGGTGAGGAAAATAAATAGAAAACCTGAAAATTGAAATAAAAACGAACAAAAATTTGATTCGGTATCGGTTTTTAGGTATTTTGTTTTTCAGTTTTCGATTTTTGTTTTTTAGACTGAATTCGATTTCAATTTTTTTTAGCTTTGCATGTTTCATTGGTTTTCGGTTAACCGAATAATGGAGTTTTATGTTCGGCTGATGAAAGCAGGAGGCAGAAAAAAACCCAATGGTTTTGAACATTGATTAAAAAATATAATGACTACATTGTTTCCCCTTATATTTTGCTTATTGTTGTTGTTAATTGACAATTTATGATATTGTTTCTATTATCCGATTTTACCACTAAGCTTTTTGCCTTTGATAGTGTTGCTTACATCAGTTGGTAATAAACAAAGAAAATGATGATTGATTTAAAATTAGTTATCAAACTTAATTTTTTACCAAAAATTAAAAACAAGATTCCGCTTCTATGATGCAGAAGATTTCATGGAATTTTTTTTATTTTGATAATAAATCAATCAAAATAACTGATTTTGAATCAGTCCCTACAATCCGTAATAAATAATACTACTACTAGTTTATAAGCCACGAAGAGATTTTATGTTGCTTCTCCATCACTGTACTAAGAAAAGTTACGAAGGTACACATTTTTGAGAAGTTCATCTGGAGTAAGCTCTGATATTGAGAAATCTTACATGCATAGGGTTTTGCTAATTACATGTAGTAGTCTAGTATTCCTTTCATCCCACAAAAAATATAACATTTTGATCGGATACGTATACTGATGTAAAGTTTGACACACGTGCAACGATAATCAAACGTACTTTTTTGTTAATTTGTCATGAAATGTTTGTATAAATTACGTACTTCAACCTAATACATGTTGCGGGGCGATCAGACATGATTTGATATGAAAACGAAATTTATATTTATGCATATAAAATAATATAAAATACATATATATTGTATTTTTTATGAGACGGAGAGAATACTACTCAATATAAAACGATAATCTCAAGTGTCTTTGAAAAAATTAACATAAGAAACTGTAATTAGACCTCATTTACTTTGAAAAGGATAAGTATCATTATTATTCATCGAAATCAAAAGATGCAATCTTTAGCAGTAAAACTTCTAAGCAAGCATATAATCACTCCCATAATAAAAATGTTTCTCGATTATCCAAAAATCCATTACCATATGGGTGAGTTCAAATCACAATTCTTGAGAACGTAACTTTCCCTCCTTCCTTATCCCCTCACTTTCCCATATAACCTAAAACCCAAATCAAGCAAAACAACTCTTCACTTCAGAATAAACCCACTCCCAGAAGAAATCTCTGCTTCTCCGCCGCACAAACCCCCAATCGCCACCGCGCACCCGCCGCCGCACGGCGTCGATTCTGGATTCCGCCAACTCCTCCGTCGACTCCACCACCGTTTCCGTTGACTCCTCTTCCGATCAATCAGATGGATTCAGCGGAGGAAGCGAATGGGAATTCCCTTCCTCGTGTACGGAGAGCTTAGGTTCGGAGAGCTCCAACGACGAGGCGACCTTCGACGGAGAGCTGCCGGCGCCGGCGAAGATCAAGAAAGCCGGCGGCGGCGGAGAACAAATGGATGACGACGTAAACTCCTCGTCGTCGTTGGTTTCGGTTAGGGCTTTCCCGCCACTTTTGACGACGTTGAATGCGAACGGCCGGCCGATGTTTCATCTGCTGAAGGAAAGGGGATGCGATGGACGGCGGCTCGTGATCTCCATGTCGCGGATCGCGAGGAGGGAGATGGTGCGGTTTGTTGGAGATGATGGACGGCTGAAGATGCAGATGACTGAACAAGATGACGAACTCGACGGCGAGGATGATGTTTCCGATGATGATGATGATGTGGAGGCGACGGAGAGTGGCTGTTGATTGGCGGTGGTGGTGAGGTGGCGGTGACAGCTGGCGACAGGCTGGATTTTGGGAGTGGTGAGAAGTGAGAAGAGATGGGAGAGTGTCAAGCAGCGGATTGGTGGAACCAAACCCTAGATTTTGTTTTATTCTACTTCACTTTTTTCCTATTTTTTCTTTTTTCTTCTTGTTTACAAATCCAACAATATTGTTCAATGTTTTTTGTTCCAAAGATCGAGTAAAGAAAGTAAAGTGGCATTTCTCGTAAAAGAAAATGATGATATTGCATCGCGAAAGTTGATCATAAAATATAATGAAATAATGAAAGATAGTGATGTTGTTCGTCCGATCCATATTCATTGTGGAATTAAAGTGAAACCCAAAATCCACTCATACCTACCGTTGACCTAACATAGATATAGGTTGATGACTATGGAAGAAATCCTAAGAGAAAGATAGTGAAACACACAAAAACACACGACCAAAATCAGTTTCAGGAGCTCAGATTCAACAACTTTGATTGGTCGTTTGGAGGGTCAAATCTCGTTTAATGAAGTTGAGTTTTGGATATGTTATAGATATTAAACTCATCTATTATCTGTTTAAATTTGAGCATATGATATAACATTGGAAAGGTTTGATTCTGGTCAAATTACGGTGGCAGGTCTGCGAGATATTTCGTAGTGTTCTTTCTCATTATTATCATCTATTTTTGGTGAGATTGACTTATTGTGTACAGATTCGAAAAATTCTGTAAAATTTAATTTCACGATAATTAATATGAATAGTAGTTCTCGTGTGTTATAATTTATTTTGCAAAGTTATAAGCTTTGTCTGTCGATATAATAATGAAAGAATACAAAATATGAATGAAATACAAATATGAAAAAATACGATCTTATTACGAAAATACCGTATTTATACGAAAATGACCTAAACCTAATTTTGAGACTTATTTTTCTTTATGCCAATTTTTACTCCACCTAAATTAGATTAGTATTCATTAATTATGCATTCATTTTTCACTTAACTATTTTAATCAATTTAGTTTCCTATAAATACAACCTTTTTTCTTCTTGAAAAAAACTTCTTATAAATATAAAGACACTTTTTATCATGCAAGAGAAGATATGAACAAGAGAAAAAAACGAAGGAGAGTTTGAGGACAACAAGAGAAACTAGGATTACAAGGCGACGAGAATCCTTCACCATCAATAAGAGGAGATGAATTTCTTGTTTAGAAATTTTGTGGAAATCATACGTTCTGTGATAAATTTCGATTTTAATATATGTTGAAGCCTCATCATATATACTTTTTGATAAAATTGATAGATCATGATTTGGAGTTATAAATTTCAAGATATAAATCAAAACATACGGGTATATTAATCTGTAAAAATTGATTACAGGGATGACTTTGTGACTTGATCTGGTTACACAGTATGAGTTAGAAGACGAGCCATATATCAATGAAAATGTATTGAAGTCTAGTTTTTAGAACAGGTTAAAAATCCAGATTTAGAGTTGTATGTAAGGAGTTATAAGCTGATTAGTGAAACAATGTCAAACTGTTTGATCTAGTAGAAAATATAAATTTGAATGAATAAAATGTTAATATTGGTAAGGTTTCATGATGAAAAATTTGATTCTATGAAAAAATTATAGAGTTTAGTTAATGTAAATTTTATGCAATAATTTTTGAAGGTGTATACGAGAACTTATAGATTTATAAGTGTCGAAGGGTCATGTGAACAGAATCAAAAAATGAACCCTTTTGACCCCGAAACAACTTCAAATGTTCACAAACACTTCTAATGATGATAAATACATAAAATCATCATCATGGAGTATCAAAATAAGTATCAAAGACTTTTCTCAAAGTTTAGTACCACCACATAATATTACTATGGCGGTTTTTCAAGAAATACGAATAAATATGCTTAACTCCATAAGATAAACAATCATTCACAAGGGTATGTCTTAATACATGTATCCTATTATATTGTAGGACTTGAAGACGTTGCTCGTTGTCACTTAAGGACGAGACTGAGCATGCGCATGTGGAGAATTGTGGTAAAAGATAACGTTTAGATTTATTGTGTGTGACAATGCGTATTATTATACCGTGAGTATAATAATATGCATTGGAATCTGTGGACGTAGTCACTAAATGTGACTAACGTATAATACTGTCTATAACTGCTGTGTGTCGTGATAAGTTGATGTGTGTGTTTGTGTTATGTCTTGTTACTGTTATAAAGAGGATGAGTGAGTAAAAGGAGTGTAAATCTATAATTGATGAGATAACTCCGTGATATAAAACACAAAGAACGTTGTGTCTGTCGTATGTGTAATACAGTGACTTGGTGGTGACACTCTTGCATCGACCTTGTGAGATCGTTTTGGTATGAGGGTATCTCACTGCAGGAAACCTTGAACTCCGGTTTGGCTGATCCCCTTTCACGGATGTCCCTTTTACTAAAACGAAAGAAAGCTTACTTATGAAATTGAATAAGTGTCGTCAAGGGCATAATTATAACATTGAGGATATCTATTGTCTGTCGTCTTTATGTGATTGATATAATGATAAGTATAACAAAGACTTGAGTGAACAGTTGAGTGTAGCAGTGTGTGAGACTTGGATTGGGTACCTGTAGTATCATAGTGTCATTGTCTCAGTTTGTTTGATATGGAGGTCTTGACTGCCATATCATCAAGGGTATGACGGTAATAAATGACGTTGATAATATCTCGAGTGTCAGTAGACGCGTAGTTTCAAGTATTGTTACGTGGTGTTAAGTATGCTTATGTGACTAAAGTGAATCATTGATATACTTGTGATGATAATTGTAAATGCCAGATTGACATGACAATTTCAGTGTGCTGGAATAAAGGATCCAAGTGATCATTTTTTTTTCTTTTTTTATCTTTTTCTCTCGTGTAACCCCCTGATAAAGGGACCGACACGTTATTGAGCTCCTATAACTCACGGTTATTTTTTTTTCTGTGTTTTTCTTCTTCTCTTTGTTACAAGAGCAAGACTTGAAGGAGGAGTGTGACCTAAAATTTGATGCTAGATATAGGTTATGTGTGAAAGATATTCTGATCTTAAAGAGATATAATTACGCTGCAAAGGTGATATTCTCAGTTAAGATTGAGTGCAATAAAAATTTTTAGAGTAATGATGCATAAGTGAACTTACCTTAATTCTTATGACTAAAGCAAAAAGTATAATTTTTGCCTAATTGAGACGTTGAGCCCAGCAACAGTGACAACATATGTATCATTAATAAGTAATGAAAAATCAGGACGTTACATATTGCAAGGGTAGTTGATCCCTTGATGATGTTTGCCTTCTATTTATTTAGAGGAGGGTATACATGTACACATAATTTTATTGATTAGTGGAAATTTGGGTAGACTTCGGTAAAAGACAAGTGATTTTTCACCCTAATGGGTTTTTCACGTTAAAGGTCTCATGTTCTTCGACTTTGTGTTTGATTGATTTGTTTTCAGTATTGATTTCTTCAATTGGTATACAAGTCTAGTTAGTCCAACAAGTGGTGATTGGTGCAAAGTTGAAATGAAAGATACTTCGAGTACGATAGTTAATCTCAACGGGTCAAATTATTTCATTTGAAAGTCGATGATGGAAAATCTTTTATTTTATAGAGACTTGTATGAACCCATAGAAGGTGATATCAATCGACTTGTCGATATGACAGATTTAGATTGGAACAAGTTGAATAGAAAACCCATAGGCATGATTCCAAAATGATTGAACATTACTATTTTTGATCATGTTGCAAATGAGACGTCGGCAGAGAAACTCTAAAAAAAGTTGACATTAACTCCTTCCGTTCTATGAAAATTACAACACTTGTCTTATTTATATGTTCCATAAAAATTACAATATTTTGTGATTTGGTAAGGAATAACATCAAATTAGATACAGTACACCCATTAACTTCTATCATAACTAGTATAGTAAATCATATTTTTAATATTATTTAATACAAATTCAATATATACGTAAATTCTCAATCCGCATCAAAGTATTGTAATTTTTACAGGACGAAGGGAGTATTACATTACACGAACAAAGTTGAGCGCGCATTTTTTTTTTCAAGTCAAAAGTATTTAACAAATCAATTTACTCCTTGTTATGTCTAATTAAATTGACTTACATGTATTTTCCTATATCTAGTTGTAGTGACTTTGTACTGTATGTCTTCGGGTGGATCACTATTGATAGTATGAAAAAAAAGGCAACAGAAAACAAAGCATTTTTAAGAAGAAAGTTAGTGAACATGAAGTTCAGAGACCATGTTTCCATCAATGAGCATTCCAATGAGTTTCACGGTTTAGTGAATAAGTTATCCACAATGAAATTGAAGCTTGAACATGAGTTACAGGTTTTATTAATGTTGTTACGGTTTTTACTGGATTCTTCGAAAACTTTGGTTATATTATGTCTGTTAGCACTTCACGATTAGTTTTAGAGGATAAACTATCAATCAATATATTTACCATTACATCGTTGAATGAAGAGAGCAAAAGAAATTCCTGGTGATGCACAAGCACTTGCTAGAGAGAACAAGGGACCACAATCAAACATATCTGTCCAGGTTTTAAACATTGTCAAGGTTTCAGCAGAATCTGAAACCCATTCAGTAGAATTTGAAACCTTTCAAACACATCTGACAAGGTTTCACCAGGGGCACAATCAAACAGTTCATACTTATACACCAAGATGGTAAGCTTGTACTTGCGAACAACCTTATTTCTCTCATGCTTGATAAGACAATTGTTCCAGATCTCTTGAGATGTCTTACAATGAATAATGTGTTCGAACAATTATTAATCGAAGGTTAGATACAAGAAATATTTGGCCTTAAAATCCAGATGGACCATTCTCTTATCTTCATATGACCACTCAGATTTGGGATAAACCGTCGTTATGGCTGGATCCTTCCTATCTGGTCTTCTTGGAACATAAGAACCATTAGTAATAATATTATATAATTCAAGGTCTTGCATATCCAAGAATATCTTTATTCTCTCCTTCCACAGACCAAACTTCTCAATACTACACATCGGCGGTTGAGTGCTCGATCCCGTATTAGCACCTATGAAAGCAGATCTCAAGATTAACAGAAAGACAATAACAACTCAAATCAACTAAACAAGAGCCAGAAACCCTGATTCTTCAGGCCCAAATTCTTCTCACAAGATGCAAATCTTACGTGAGAAGTCGCTCTGATATCAATTATAAGGTTGAAAGATCAAGTTAAGATAACCTAGAGGGGGGGAGGGGGGGGGTTGAGGCTGTGACATAGATTTTAACAAATTTGATCGCGAGACTAACTTGCGTCGTAGTGGAATGTATAACAAATTCAATAAGATCAATCGATGTTAACATTTTTAGTTTAACAAAATCAACAATTTCGCTTCTTTGAGCAATCTAATAGAATCAAGAATCAAAACGGTAAAGATGACACACAGAGATTTACGTGGGAATTCGGAGTGTCGGAAAAAAAATGCACAAACAGTAAACCACTATAGTCACTTCGAATTACACGAGTAAGGTTTTCACGTTCATCTTCAATCTCTGTGTTTTCTCAGGCTCTCTCAACAAACCTATCGCAACAAGCACAACCGATCACTTTGATCTCAACAGATCAAACTCCTAGATCTCACAGTTGCATTTAATCTCCTAGGCTACTTCCTACTTAGCTTTTTGGTATTATCGACGTTTGGTGGATAGAAAATCTTTCTTTAACAACCAACAATTATACCGCGTCTAATCGATCTCAACAAAATAAAATAAGTAAAGATTCGAAGACGAATCACAATAATTATCTTCTAGAATGAAAAATCATCGAATCTTGTCAGCACAAATGATGATGCTGATGAATTTTTAAACTTCGTAATTACAATAATTGTAGTTTTTTTGCGAATTGATAGGTTAATATTGTGTTTTTTTTTTTTTTGTTAAAAGGTTGATATAGGTTTGTAATTTTTTTATAATCAAAGTAGAGTTTAACGGAACACTTGTCGCATACCGTTTCTTTGTAGAAACGGCAAAGAGAGAAAAAGTCAACGGGGCAAAAGGCTAGTATAATTAACAGAGCAAAAGGTGGGTGGGCCCAGATTATGCGAGAGAGCACCGTTTCTTGTGTGAACTGTGAACGGTGGATGTTTTCGTCTTTTTCTCATTAAAGTAATAGGTAAGAGTATGTCCAATCATGAATTATGTATGATATTATATCTATAATTTAAAATCAAAATATAAAATAATATTATAATTATGAGTAAAAAATGATGATAAAATAAAATTGAGTTAAAATTGATTCTATATTTGGAACGAAAGATAGGTGTACCTATTCTTATCACATCATCAATTATAATTATTTTTAAAATTTTTTTATTTTCAAAAAATTGCAAAAGATTACAAATTGCTTATCTTATAAAGAAACATATAAAAATATGCTTGAAAAAATTAGTAGAATACAAGAATAAAAAATTCGATGAAAAAAAAATTGGTATAATTTTAAAAAATTTATGATGTATTCGAAATTTTGTAGAGAAGTTTATACGAAATAACGTCGGCACTTAAATTATACTTATAGTAAAATTTATTCAAATGGAACTATTTTAGGTATAAAATAAAACTAAATATTTGAATAACATGTCTATAATTGATGATAAAAACACTTTTTGATGTCAAATTATAGCAATAGTTACACCTGTTTTAACACCAAGGTTGGACTTACTCTAACACTAAATGATACTCCCTTTGTTCCAAAAACGTTACAACACTTTGGATGTCCCAAATAAATTATAACCTTATTTCAATTGAAAACTTTTTTCCTATAAAAATAGTAAAACATCTATACTTATTTCACATCTCATCATCTTATCCCATTATTTTTTCTCATTCTTGTTTTTTTTCTGGCTCCTCTCACTCACAGAAATCAATGGACAAAAAATCCTTACAATATAAATCAACATACATATAAATTATCATATAAGTCAATCGACTATAATTTTCTTAAGACGAAGAGAGTAATAATTTTTTTTTCTCAGCATTATGTTGTCATTTTCTCTCTCTCTTTAAAGTAAAGGGTACCCTCCAAAATTTATTCCCAAAACTATATCACCTCATTTTCATTCTCATTAATACTTTTCTTAAATGCAATTAAGTTTTAAACTGTTTCTAATTAGTCGCATTTGATAGTTTGTTTCCGAAAAATAGTTGATGTCTTCTACACCCTCTTACTCCCTTCGTCCCATTAAAAAACGTAACGTTGATTTAGATCAACGATGAAATTATTCAAAGTATGAATCGTTCGTGGAAAAATCATAATTTATCATTTTATACAAAAATTATCATAAAACAGTAATGATAATTTAAATTATGTACTTCAACACTGAACCAATAACATAATTTTTTTATATCGTTAACACGAATAACGAAACTCTTCAAAATACGTGTTGAATAGTGCAATGATGATGTAACGTTGTATTTTTTATGAGAAAGAAGGAGTAAAAAAAAAAAAGTTAATGAAGATTACAATGGGATGAATACTATTTAGCAAACTAAGAATATAATTTGATAATATGTGCGATTTTTCACTCTTTTCATTGGTAGTGCTCGAGTTCTAATGTTTTTATGTGTCATATCATTGAGCCCCTTGTTGTTTACTAGCCAGACAACACTATACATGCGATTCATCACTTGAGCTCAGTCCCGCTCGAAAATTTCCGAATATAAGAAGAAGCGTGAAGCGCGTTGCCCTGCAACTTTTATGTTCAAATAAGCAAACTTTTGCAACATTTGCTTTCTTAAGTTCTTTGCACTTCTCTGGGATCCGAATACTTGATCGCATATTCTCTTTGAGTGGTAACTGGTAAGCGTCTATGAAAAAGCTACAGAAAAAAAAAAAAAAAAAAAGAAGAAGAAGAAGCAAAGTGTTAATCTGGGAAGGCATATATGATCTGTGTGTCTCTCCACTAATCTTCCATTTCGATTTCTGGGGACAACATAAGTTGAAGATCAAAGGGAAAGGCTCGAAAAATCTTAGTTTCTGCTGGTCAATGTTTGGGAGTAGAAAGAATATCCCCCACCGTCACAAGCATATTTTATAGACCAAGTCTGATTTTACTTATTTCTAGATCAATTTATTACTCCCATCGTATCACAAAAAATACAATTTTTTGATCAGATATGTATATTAATGTAAAATTTGATACATATATAATTACGATCAAATATAATTTTGTGAATTTGTCATGAAACATCAATATTTTTATAAGTTATGTACTATAATTTAATGCATATTGCTGGACGATCGGACGTGATTTGATATGAAAACGAGACTTATATTCATACATATAAAATAATATAAAATACATATATGTTGTATTTTTTTATGAAATAGAAAGAGTAGTAACTTTTTAAGTAATTTAATCAATACTTAATTGTTAAAAAAAGGATCAATTTATCATTAAAAAAAAGAATGAAAAGGAAAGAAAAAGATCTTTCTTTTCTCTACTAGTCGCATTGTTTCAGGTTATTTTAAAATATAAAACTTTTTGAATATTACGGCTAAAAAGGTTTAGAAGTTGAAGATATCTCATCTAATTAGATTGTAATTTTTAAGTTGAGTTTTCCCTATAATGAATTAATTTTGTTTTTAATTAAGTTAAAATACTTATAAAGTAACATTTCATCTCTGTTCAATCCTATTAAAAGGTCTACTAGAAATTGAAGATTATTGAAGCTGAAAAAATAAGAGTTCCTGAATTCTATCCCATTTCTTTGATTTCCTATACGGTATCTTTTGGCATGATAATATGAAAGAATCAAAGATTAAAGATAGTAACCATTATGAAGTTATTTGTAATTTTAAGTGGAAAGTAAAATTGGATGTGCGGGTTTTAGAAATTAGGAAGTATTTATGAGATATTATTTGAAGATTTTGATTCATATTAAATAGTATAAATTACCCATACATGTCATTTTTTAAATTTATTTATCAAAAAATCATATTTAATTTATTAATTATTATTTGATTTCTTTATTTTTCTTTTACTTTTGTCCTTGTAACAATCGATTCCATCCTTTTTATTTATTTTCTCGTCTCATTATATATCTTCTACTTTTCATTTCATTACACTAATGGATCCTGCCTTTTCATATCATGGTTTTCTCCTCTTAAATCTCTTCTCCTTTTTACATCTTCCTGTTTGTTATCCTTCTACGGATTCTCCACATCTCCAAATTAATTAGACTGGAATGATATTGAAGGCCCTTTTTCTCCTTTTGATTTGAGAATAAAATTTATAAACAACTATTAGCTACGACAACGACGAAACACATGAACAAAATGCATCCATAGCAACATGCAATATAATCCGTAATATCTCAAAATTTTTACGATAAATTATTATCTCAGTAAATAGTAAAAAAAATATATTATTAAACATCATAATTTGTGCAATGGAGTTATAAAATTTATTTATAAAAAATCATGATCAAAATATCGTAAGAACCTGGAAAATTTCGTAAAATTTAGTTTCATGATAATTAACGTGAATAGTAGATAATCATATGTTATAATTTATTTTACGAGATTAAAAGATTTGTTTGACGATATAATAAGAAAAGGATGCAAAATATGAATGAAATGCAACCCTAACACGAAAATACAGAAAAATATGGTCTTAATACGAAAATATCTTATTTATACGAAAATGACTTAAACCTAATTTGGCACTTACTTTTCTTTACGTCAATTTCTACTCTACCTAAATTAAAGTATTTATCCACTAAATATCCACTTAAACTATTTTAATTGATTTATTTTTCTATAAATACAAGCTTTTTTCTTCTTGAAAAACTTCTTACAAACATAAAAATACTTCTTGTCATGCAAGAGAAGAGATAAGCAAGAGAAGAGAACAAGAAGAGTTTGAGGAGAAGTTAGGGTTATAAGGCGACGAGGATCTTTTATCATTAATAAAAGAAGGTGATCATCATATTTAGAAATTTTATGAAAAATTATAGGCTCTGTGATAAATTTCGATTTTAATATATATTGAATCCTCATATGTGTAGTTTCTGATAAAGTTGATAGATCATGATTTGGAGTTGCGAATCTCAAGATATAAATAAAAATATACGGATATATTAATCAATAAAAACTTATTATAAGAATCATTTTGTGATTTGATCTGGAATTATAAAGAAAGTGTAACGTCCCCGATTTTTCGCGCCGGTAGACACGTGAGCGTTATGTCGTCACGGACCCGTTCCGTGACAAGGTTAAACAAACTGAATGGATTTCAGGGTACAGAAGTCAAGGAACTATGAACAGTAAGCGAATTAATAGCTTACAGTCTCAAATACCTGTTTAGTTATAACATTAAAGCGGAAGCTATGCAGATCGTTTATTACATTTAAACGATATAGATATCTGATCTGTCATATTATCCTAAGTACATGGATTCATCTATACACAAGCAAGCTCTCTCTAAGAGCCTTTAGGTGCTGCTTGGGGTATATCTGTAATTGAAAAATATAACCGTGAGCTAATGAAACTCAGCAACCTCAGGTGTATGAATCCCAATTACAGGGAACTTCCGCTAACGGTTATGGCGACCGCCCAAAATCCCTAAAATATTTTTATATATATAGGAAAATATGAACATCATATCACACAACATCATTTCTTATTTCTTTACATGGCTTTGTATCGCTTTTAGGAGTCATTCCTTTCTTTTGCAGATAATTAGGGTTCATGACTCGACTCAAAAGCAGCGATAACTCCAAGGATATGACCGACTCGGAGTATAGAGTTAAGATAAAATGTCAATCGTCAGCCGGGTTATCCAATAGATTCTGTTTTTTCACCTATCTACCATGTGCGTCGCCTTGCACCTCTTTTGCACATTCAATGAGGTATCGTTTGCCTGCATTAAGATAATTTGGGCCTCCCTGTAGAGAGCAACCCGTGGCCCCGTCATAACGGCGTAGAAGCCGCTGCATGCATGCAAAGAGGATGAGGAACGCCCATCGCTCCTTAGCTAGTTTTCACCCGTGACGTTGACTCAGATGAAAATACAGGAGTCCAATGACTCAAACCCAAGTCACCAAGGCTATTCAAAGATACAGAAGATCGCAATGGATCGAAAAAAGGACATCATGTTCGACCTTCTCAACAAATTCAAGAAAACGACCAATGATCCACAAGGGATGTCAATGCTGTCCTTATCAGTTCAAGGAGACGATATTTCTTATTTGTTTGCTTTTCATTAGTTCACATAGATAATGTAACTATACCCCACATCCCCCTTTCCCTTTTTATTAATCATTTAACGGTTGCTTTCATTTATTTTCCATGAGGGTATATACATTATAAGGGTACATTCTAATTCATTTCAACCCCAGATACCCAAACACATGTCAAATATGATCGTTTATGCACGTTTGACGAAGTATTTCCATGCGTACGTGTTATATATCTCAAATACACATTTAAGTTTAAGTTTCGAGGCTCGAAAAATGTATTTTTCCTGGGCAAAAGACCGTCGCGGGCGCGACGCTCCCCCGTCCCAGACGCGACAGATCTCCTGCCAGAATCTGTAGGAAACCTCCCTGCCCGTCCCCGGATCGTTCAATACACGTTTTTAAGCATATAAACCATTCCACACACGTCTAACACAGCATAAACACGTCCCAAAGCATGCACGGACGTGTTTGAATCGTGTGAATGAAAAGAAGAGGTGTGTCGGACGAGTGAGGTTACCTCGAACGTGTTTGGTTTTCTTATGCACACGATTACACAAACGGATCCTTTGGCGTCCTTTGATCGGACTGCTGGCAGCGTCCCTTCCCTCGGCCAGCTGCTGCCCCTCGTCGTGTGCGTCGTGGTGATGATGAGATGATCATGAAGGTGGATTGATGATCGTTGCTTGATGTTGTTGTTATTGTTGATGATGATGCTGTTGATGATGTTGGTGGCGACGCTGGTGGCTGGCTAGTGGCTGCAGGAGAGGTGGAGATGATGGTGTAGGTGGCCGACAGAGGGGAGTGGAGGTGGGAGTGGTGGAGGTGTGCGGGAGAGTAGGGTGGGAGAAATGGAGGGGAAAGGGAGAAAAGAAAAGAGGTGGGTGAGTGTGGGTTTATCCCACGTTTCGTTCCACGAAACGTCTCGTTCAATTCATTATTCATCCAAATTTCGTAATATTAATCCACGAAAAATCTATTTGCATCGATAAGTTTATTACGTGTATAAAGTTATGACCTCCCGAGTCACAATTTATTGTTTTTGGGATTAAATCGATAGTTCTTGCGCGTAACGTTTATAACGTTATAACATTGTAACATTATTCGTTCGTAACGTTTATTGGCGCGTTCAACAATCATCCCAATTATTCCATCGCCATATTTGTTTTAATTAATCAAATATTTTCTTAAATTTAAATATATAACCTTTAAGTACGATTTATTTTAAAATCGTAACGTTATATATTCATCTCAAAACTCCCAAAATTCTCGGGTATTACAGAAAGAGTTAGAAAATGAATTCTATTAATGAAAAGTCTTGAAATCTAATTTTCAGAATAGTTTAAAAATCCAGATTTGAAGTTGTATGTAAAGAGTTATGAGCTGATTAATGAAGAAAGATAAAACTGTTTGATCTAATAGAAAATATAAAATTGAACGAATAAACTGCTATTATTGATAATGTTTTACGATAAAAACTTTAATTTAATAGAAATATTATGAAGTCTATTTTACGTAGAATTTTATAAAATAATTTTTGAAGCTGTATACGAGAAGTTATAGATTTAAACGTGTCAAAGGAGCATGTTAAACAGAATCCGAAAATAAACCGTTTTGATCCCGAAATAACTTCAAATATTCACAAACACTTCTAATGATGATAATACATAAAAATCATCTTTATAGATTATCAAAATAAGTATCAAAGTCTTTTCTCAAAGCTTGGCATCACCACATAATATTATTATGACGGTTTTTTCAAGCAGTAACAAATATGCTTAACTCCATAACGTGAACAATCGTTCACAAGGATGTGTCTTAATACGCATATTCTATTATATTATAGGATTTGGAGACGTTGCTCATTATCACTTAAGGACGAGGCTGAGCATGTGCATATGAAGAACTATGGTAAAAGATAATGTTTAGATTTATTGTGTGTGACGATACGTGTTATTATACCGTGAGTATAATAATATGCATTGGAATGTTTGAACGTACTTACTAAATATGGCTGACATAAAATACTGACTGTAACTGTTTTGTGTTGTGTGCTAAATACCGAGTGTTGTGGAGTGTTATTGCATGGTGTGTATTATGCCTTATTTGCTGGTATAATGAGGATAAATGTGTGAAAGAAGTGTAAATCCATAATTGGTAAGATAACCCCGTGATATAAAACACAAAGTGCGTTGTATCCGTCGCATGTGTTATACAGTGACTTTGTGGTGACATTCTTTCATCGACATTTTGATATGAGGATATCTCACTGCAGGAGACCTAGGGTTAAGGTTTGTCTGATCCCCTTTCATGGATGCTCCTTTTACTAAAACTGAATAAAGCTTATCTATGAAATTGAATAAGTCTCGTCAAGAGCACAATTATAACATTGAGGGTATCTATTTTCTGTCGTCTTTGTGTGATTGACATAATGATAAGTATAATAAAGTCTTGAGTGAACTGTTGAGTGCAGCAGTGCGTGAGACTTGGATTAGAGACCTGTCATGTCACAATGTCATTGTCTCACTTTGTTTGATATGGAGATCTTGACTGTCATTATACCATAAAGGTATGACGATAGTAAATGACGTAGATAATGTCTGGAGTGTGGATGGACTAATGATTTCGAGCGTTATTACGTGATGTTAAGTGCACTTATATAAGTGGGGTGAATCATTGGTATGCTTGTGATGATAAGTGTGAATGTCAAATTGGCATGATAAATCCAGAGTGCTGAAAGAAAGGATCTAAGTGATCATTTTTCTTTTTCTTTTTTAATTATCTTCTTTTCTCGTGTAACCTCTTGTAAGGGGATCGACACATTATTGAGCTCCTATAACTCACGACAACTATTTTTATGTGTCTTTTCTTTTCTCTTTGTTACAGGAACAAGACCTGAAGGAGAAGTATGACCTAAGATTTGATGTTAAATGTAGATTATGTATAAAATGTATTTTAATCTTAGAAAGAGATGTAATTTCATTGTAAAAATGATATTCTGAGTTAAGATTAAGTGCAATAAAAATTTCTAAATTAATGATGCATAAGTGATCTTAACTTAATTCTTATGATTAAGTTAGAAAGTATAGTTTTTGCCTAACTGAGATGCTGGACCCAGCGACAGTGACATCATATGTATTATTTATAAGTAATGAAAAATCGACACGTTACACGATCGATCATAAAACAGTGCATAATGAAACACAGCAACAGTACCTCTATGAAATTATTGCACTGTGTATTAAGCTTCAATAAACAGTACTTAAACAAATAAACAATGCTCGAACAAATAAACCACACAAACAATGGTCAGAGGTTTAGAAAACAGTGCAAAATTCAATATAAAACAGTGGACTTCGAAGATGCTCCGTTTTTGTAAGATAGATGTACTGTTAAGAGTGTACTGTCGAGTATGTACTAAGCTCCAATAAACAGTGTTTGAACAAATAAACAGTGTTTGAAAAAATAAACTGTGCTTCAACAAACAATGTTCTTATTGTTTACGGAATAATGCAAAATTTAATATAAATCAGTGCTTTTCGAAGATGCTCTGTTTTTGTAAGACAGACTAACTATCGAGGATGTATTCCTCATTTATAATTTTTCGTCATGGAACATATTCTCATTATAATTTTTCGTCATGGACTTGGAGGGAGTAGTCGACGAACGAGTTTATGATCGTGAATTTGTCATCATTGACGTTTTTGAGAACCAATTCTGATGAATTGATTGTCGTCTGACTCAAGTTTTCATGGAATCTTCCGTGGGAGAGGGTGATTTGCATATGAGAATCATGTAGTTTTTATTTAAATGGATTGTTTTCAAAAGTTGGAAGTTAGAAAGATTGACATAGTTTGGTTTTTTAATTTTAGAGTTGGACAAATAAGATCAATTTTTTTTAAAAGAATCTAATGATAAAATAAATCTTTGATATCACTCGTTGATAAATATTATTCAGTCTAATATATCGAGAGTCGGGATAATTATTGATTTTTAACACGTAGGGATAATTCATTCAATTAAATATCATATTAGCTTATTATTTTCATTAACTATGTCTTCTAATATTATGTTTTACATCATTGATGTTAAATTATTTTTTAAAATTATTTTCAAGAGATGATATTAATGAGAATTTTCATTAAGAATTAAAAACTATGTGTTATGGGAATTCTCTCTTAAATTAATTTGCAAAAAATTATCTAAAATTATAAAAATCCAAAAAAATATTACAAAAAGCTACACTAAAAAAAAAAATCCCACAAAATACAATTTCAACCGTTATCTCACTTCCCCACTCTCCTTCATCTCCTCCCTCTCCCTTCCTACACCTCCCTCTCGATGGTGGATTCCGCCATTTTGTTTGCAGGATGGTGCAATTCGTTGTCTCCGTGTTGTCGATGATTTGCTCACTGGTTGGATTCGCAAGTGAACTACAGCGATTGGAGCATTTCGAATTAGGGTTTCGGATTTCGATTCGGTGATCAGAGTGTGGTTGAGGAAGGAGGAGAGAGATCTATAGGGGAAAGATCTGAATCTCAATTTGAGATCTCAGCTCCCATGGCTACTCACTGGAGCGAACTCACACGCGGGGATCCGATTTTGCTGGTGCTCTGTGTTACACAAATGACGGAAACAATTAGTCGTGTTTGGTAAAACTGTGTACATCAACTCTTTGTTAGAGTTTATATCGATCATCGTTGAAATATTTGTTTTTTTTTTTTTTGTTTGCTGAACATTTTGTGGTTAATCTATGTGTAAGATGGATGGTATGGAGCTGGCATGTGATTCGATTAGGTTATGTTATACAGTGTCTAGTGATTCCTACGAGCATTTTGTTTTGTTTAAGTGTGTTTTGTTTTGTTTTCTGTTCGGACATTTTGTTTTGTTTTTTCTTCAGTCATTTTGTTTTGTTTTGATTTGTTCAGGATTTTTTTTTTCATGTGTTCTGTTTTGATTTTTATTTAGATGTTCTATTTTGATTTTGTTCAGATATTTTGTTTTGATTTTTTTTAGACGTTCGATTTTATTTTGTTCAGACGTTTTATTTTGATTTTGTTCAAACATAATGTTTTAGAATTCGACGACGTTGTCGAAGTCCAAGGAGGATGTTGATGATGAGGAAGGTTGACGGGTAGATGAGTATGAGATGGGAGAAGGTACGAGATTTTGTGGGATTTATACTTGTGATTTAAATATATATGAATTGAAAATTATTTTTTCTAATTAGTTTTTTAAAATTATTTTGATTTTTTTTAATATTTTTGAATAAATCATCCATTGATTTATGTAATAAGACTTTTATTTTCGAAAGATTAGATCTAGAAAGTAAATTTTGTGGTTAAAAATCTTAAACTAGACAAAACCTTAATGTGGTCTTCACGATTTGACATAGGATATTTTCATGATGTGTAGACCGAAATCAGTGGACGTTGACAAGGTCTCTCCTTCTCAATACATCATGCATTGAGCCCATGCTGCATGTAAGAGTGTTAAACTTCGTTCTTTTATGTCACAAGTATGCATCATGAAACCAAAGGCGTGTGATCATTGAATTTTCGGAGGATTCTATAATTTGGATAAACAGTTTTAGAGTGTTTAGGTGTTAAAACAACAACTAAATTTGTAATCTTTCCTGTTTTTTTAATTACACGAGTAGATTTCTATTAAAAAAAAAACCGTGCATGAGTAGATCCGTTACTTGTTACAGCATGAGCAGATCAAATGTTACAGCATGAGTAGGTCAAATGTTACAGCATCTGTTACTTGACACTCCAGAAAAAGCAAGCTGGCTTCCAAGTTCGGTGCTGACATATGAAACTGTCCTTTCCCCTTCCCAAAAATCTCAAAACTCGTAGTGTAGTACAAAATTCGACGACTCTCATTCATTCCGTCTATGATAATCCCATTTCCTATTTTCATGGTCCACACAAACCCAAACACAACTCCGCATATATTTCACGTATTTTCCTAATTTTCTTGCTCCCTCACACAAACCACCAACCTTTTCCCCTTCTCCTCGCTTTCCTTTCTCTCTCTATATCTCACGCCGCCGCTCGTCGCCGTGTCATCGTGTCCCCCCCTCTTCTCTCTCCGCCGACGCTTTTTTTTTTTTCCCAATAAATTGATTGGAATCTCTTCAGCTTATCGGTTTCTGCTTTGGATCGATATTTTCGCTTTGAATATCATTGGACGCATGAATCTCATCTCTCTTGGATTCGTTTCGTGGAACGGTGAGAACTCCAGCTTCTTCGATTTCTGCCTTGATTGTGTGTTGATTTTGCTGGAACTTGCTTTTGTTGATTGAATAAATGTTCTAATCGATTTGGGGTTTTTTAGCTGTTGTTCGGGTGTTTCGTGCTTGTTGATAAGGTTGTTATGAGTTTGAATTGTTTGGTTTCTTCCGTGGGGCGTTTTATCGACCTGGATTCACTTGCTTGAATTCCGAAGAAGATAAATGCTTCTCAGCAAACTTGTCCTGCATTTCTTTGTGTATCGAATTGGTTGAGAGTGATGGAGTTTTTCGTATGTATATATGTCTGATTACTAGGATTGCTTCGTTTGGCCAAGATCTATAAGAAGCAAGAATATTTGTTCATGGTTTATGGTTCTCTTCATTGCGGACATGATACTGTCTAATTGTTGGAATTAGTATCTTAGCAGATAGCTTCTTTGATTCGTTTCTTTTTCTTTCTCTTTCTTTTTTCCTTGCTTATATTCCAGCGTAGAATTTGTTTTTGGAATCTTTTTCAAGACGGGATTTGTGCGGTCTGCAAGTGAAAATGGAGCACATAGTAATGGCAACTATGAGCTTGTCGAGTTGGGTACTTCAATTCAACTGTATGCTTTATGTGGTTATGCGTTTTTTCATGAGTAGCTTTACCAATTTACCATCACACCCCCTCTGTGTAAAGATGAACGAGAGTTTGCTTTAGTTTTTGTGGATGACTTCCTTATTTTCAAAGCCTTAAAAATTGTCTAGAATGTGCTAGACTTGAACCTCAAAGAAATTCAAGTTTCTATAAATCAATTCTACTGCATTTTCTCATTTACTGCTATGTTCTTTGCTACTTAAGGCAGGGGTGTCTCTATTTATATCGTGAGTCTTTCACTATAATCTTGTGTGTATTCCCTGTTTGTTTTATCCCTTGAAACAAGAGGTAATATTATAGGGGAGGGAAATCACATTGGAATATAACAAGCGAGTGTTTATATTTCAGATTAGCTTCTTTTCTTGGGTTGTAAAAGAGATTCAATAGCAAACTCCTCTTCTCTTAATGTCAAATCCATCCTGGGACTGGCTATGCTTATCGTTGAATCTGTTACACTTTGTTGCTTCTCCAACTTCTCTTGGTAGCAAACCATTGAATGTTGAAACTGGCATTTGAGCAATATTACGTAGATGCCCTTAAAACATTTCCTGTCTGAGCTGTATGCATGAATTTATTACATTCTCCATATTATTGTCTCTTCGACTCGTCCTCGATCACTTGTTTTCTTATACTTCTAAAGTTTAGCCTTTTCATTCCCTGCATGTGTCGGAACTTTCTCGTGTTTTCTTGAAGAGCACTTGAGCATAATGTCTCATTCATTGAACAAGTATACTATTCCCATTTATGTTTCGAATATTTCTCTGATTATTTTCCTTGTTGCAAGCCAGGATGAATGCTGCTTCAATTTTTTTGTGACGTGTATATCCACATGAGCAGTGTTCCTTCATCTGCGGTTGATTAGTTTGGCTTCTACCAGTAATATTTTTTCCCGAAGAAAATGGATCGACGGGACACATCAGGATTCGTCAGTGGCGGTGGGATGCACACCTAGGTGTACATCTAACAATAGTGTAGGTTTTGTAGTTCTTAGTTAGACCCAGAAGTCTGGTTGACTGATATCCTAAGCTGAGATCTGGTTTTGCAATTTTTCTGGTTAATGGGCTCTAAGTTTCCTGGTCTGGGCTTTGCTAATAATGTCATCTATAATGCCTCTAAGACAATGGGGGAGGTATTACAAGCTGGAGGTCCTGTAGCAGATTGCCCTGCGGATACTAGTTTACGACTTGATTCTTTTAGTTTTCTTCCTCGTCTCCATACATCAAAGGGAATCAAGCGTAAATGGAGCTGGATGAATGAATCTTCTGAACACAAAGTGGCTCCGTCATTGTCTCTTGGGCTGGGCCACTCGTCGAGCTCATCAGACAGCAAAGGAAGTTCAGGAAGTGCTTCCAGTGCTGTCTCTTCTGCAAAAGAAGCAGAGGAACATTCCGCTATGGATCTTGATTTGGACTTTACTCTTCACCTTGGCAATGTCAATTCACCCAGCTCAAAGAAATGTGCCGACACTAATTTGAAAACTCTGGTGAATCAAGCAAAGATTGATTTGGAATTAAGTCTTTCTACCGGGCCTTCTGAGTCTGTTATTACTAATGTGCTGCAAGGTTCCTCTGGTACAAGAAAAGGAATCGACTTGCCACAAGGTATCAAAGCTACCCAGCTTTGGGGCAGCGAAGCTGCAACATCACATTGCACACTGGGAGCCTTATCCCCGGATTTTATTGAAGGGAATTCCTTGGTCCAGCAAATTCCAGGAAACGAGAACCCAACTCTTAGTGTTCCAGATCTCTCTGGAAATTTACTCAGCGCATCAAAAAGCTCAGTCACCTATACTTCTGGGATTGTACAGCAGCAGCTACAGCAGCAAGCACCACGTGGTAGCAGTTCAAAACTCTGCAAGTACACTGGCTGTGAAAAGGGAGCCAGAGGTGCTTCTGGTTTTTGCATTGCACATGGTGGTGGCAGAAGGTGCCAGAAACCTGGCTGCCATAAGGGAGCTGAGGGCAGAACTGCCTTCTGCAAGGCACATGGTGGTGGTCGACGATGTGAATCCCTTGGCTGCACAAAAAGCGCTGAAGGACGAACGGACTTCTGCATAGCCCATGGCGGAGGCAGGAGATGTAGTCACGAGAACTGCACCCGAGCAGCCAGAGGGAAATCGGGGTTGTGCATTCGCCACGGTGGTGGGAAGCGATGCCAGAGGGAGAATTGCACAAGAAGTGCGGAAGGCCTCTCTGGTCTATGTATCTCTCATGGAGGAGGTCGCCGATGCCAGTATCCTGCATGCACTAAAGGGGCACAGGGAAGCACAATGTTTTGCAAGGCTCATGGAGGCGGGAAAAGATGCACTGTCGAAGGTTGTGCCAAAGGTGCAGAAGGCAGTACGCCTTTTTGCAAGGGCCATGGTGGAGGGAAAAGGTGCTCATACCCAGGCTGCCCAAAAAGCGTTCATGGGGGAACATCTTTCTGTGTTGCCCATGGAGGTGGCAAGAGGTGTGCGGTTCCTGATTGTACCAAGAGTGCAAGAGGGAGAACCGACTTCTGTGTTCGTCATGGCGGGGGCAAGCGATGCAAATCCGAGGGTTGCGGGAAGAGTGCGCAAGGAAGCACAGACTTCTGCAAAGCACATGGTGGAGGAAAGAGATGCTTGTGGGGCCAACCTGGATCGGACTATGGAAATCTAGCTGATGGTCCGTGCGGTTCTTTTGCTCGTGGGAAAATGGGTCTTTGTACGATGCATGGAGCTCTTGTTCAAGATAAACGGGTACACGGCGGTGTTACCCTGGGGGTCATTGTCCAGGATCCGAAGCTGAAAAAACCAGAGAACATTGAGGAAGTGCTCTCCAGAGATGTAATTGCTGATAACATCGACATCGGAGTTGGAGGAGGAAGTCACTTTTACATGAATGACTCTCATCTTTCACCTGCTGTAAAAGGCTCGTCCTCGGGTCCTATTCCTGAAGGTAGAGTGCATGGGGGAAGTCTGATGGCTATGCTGAAAAACGGCTCTGATCTTCGCTCGAGCAACAGCACTCTTGCTTGCGGCCCATCCGAGCCAATGCAGGGATGGTTCTAGCGCAGTTTCTCCCTTATTCACTCTTGTAATGCTTCGCTGGGGTAATGGCTCCTTTTGCCGGGTTTGAAACTTTGGCATTGCTTCCTTGAAGTACCAGGGAAGTGAAGGTATTGTAGTCAGGGTAAGATTAGCTGCTCGTTTTTGTGCTCTACTCATTCAATTTCCTTCCTTTTCCCCCTGTATTCGTGTAAATAGCTTCTTATGTGGTCAGTATTTGAGTCGCCATGTAAATAGGGGATTCTACTGTGTCCAATGCATCTTTGTTTAAATAAGGCGCCAATTACCCTGAATAACGTCTCAATTTACATTATCTTGGACGTTGTCGTTTCTAATCGGTTGATATGTACGGAGTAGATTACACTTGTGTATTTATATTCCATTTGATGAAACATACTGGTCAAAACATGTTGGAGTGTTTATGTTTCCAAATCTAGTTTCTATTGCATGTTGCCATTTGACTTGAGTAGACAGAGGTTCCTCAATGCCTGGCGAGCATAGGTTGGAAACTTCGTCAGTCATTCGTTTCGTTAGAAAGAATGAAGAGTGAATACAAAGTGTTTCGGTTTCATCGTATGGAAGAGCAAAGATGTATTCTGCAGAATGGCTGGCAGAGGTTTGGTTTGCTGCTGAAAGGTTCTTATTCTCCTGCAATTTTGATTTCACCACTTGTATTGTTCTAATTTGCTTTATTTTGAAAAATAAAGCACCTGAGAAATTCCTGGGAAGCATTTTCGAGGCATTATTGAAGCCCACTAGCCTGTTGCTTTTGGTGTGTGATGGAGATTGAAGAATCCTGCTAGTTATTGACGTGACTGGCCTGGTTATGAAATTCTGAGTTGAAGAAATTATGTGATGAGGTAGAATTTATAGTGGGATCATTCTCTTTGGATTTGAGACATGCTGGCATCTGATTTATTCCAAGCCATTGGTATAGTTGTTGCAGTAATCAGCTTCATCTTCACTTGAATATGATCATATATTGCTGGACCATGGATGTGTGAAGTGTCGGAAATTGTAACAGTGCTAAAAATGCAAAAAAATATCTTGTGGGGATTGAGTCTCACGCTTGCATGCAATATGCCAATATGGTTGCATCTTGTAAATAATTAACTAACTACGAGGCACTGGTCGAAGAAGATATATGACCATATATGAATGTTGATCTGATTTGGCAAAAGCACAAGATCATCAATGAACATGGCCAACGAAATGCAGTAAAGTATTTTCTACCATCGAGTATATTTAATTATGACAATCTATTTAGCTATTGCATTGAAGATGCTATGACACAGCTAGACATTTTCTCCCTCAACCAATTCTAAACTGGCCGATTCCCTCATGGTGACCCATCTTTTTTCGCAAGGGGGATAGTTACGCTGGGGGAAAACCAGAACTTTATGCAATGAGTTTCACCTTTCAGTGATTATTAAAAGCGATTCGTCCGTCTGCTTCCAAAGAAAAATTCGTCCGTCTCCAAAGCAACCTGACCACCACCACCACCACCAGTCTTCTACTACCAACATCACCACCATCGGCGTCACCTGACATTCCACTTTCCTAGCACACCACTAGTAGGAAAGCTATACAATTAGCCATTCATGACTCTTCTCTATGATGGCCGGTGATTGACGGCCAAAGTAGTGAAGACACCAGAACCACACGGGAGCAGCACAAACACGTTTAAACACTCTTCAAGCATAAACTTTTCAGTGATGTCATTACAATGAGAGGTACGAAAGTTTGGCATCCTGAAAATGCACTCCTGCGGAATAGATAGGCATTTCCATCTGCAGCGGATACATTCTGAATTACATAACACAAATACAAGTGAATTCAACCACTATACAAATACAAATTACAGCATGGTTGCTGTTTTTCTTCACAACAACACAACCCAGTCAATCCCATAATTGACAGGCCTGAGCAGGACAAAATGTGTGGAGTATTATCCTTGTCGCGAACAACATGAAGTGTTTCCCAGATTCACAACATTTGGACCGCACGAAACAATTTAAGATCCCTGGAATAGAAGGAGCTTGAACTTCATCATTTGAATTAACTCCGACATGTATGAAGAACATACAGATGCGCACATCATCTGTGTCGCCTCTTTACAGCCCCATCAGGGCCACCTTTCCTCATCATTGCAACAAACTCATCATAATCGATTCGTCCATCCTGCAATTGCCATAAGGTCCACAAATGCTGTTAATATGCTCACTCTTGAGGTGTTACTATATTTTTGTGGGATTCCAACGACATCAAAGCATGCAGGACTATATATCACATAATCATATACTACTACAAACAGTATAGTAGATAATATATCAGAAAACAATGGTCAGCAAAAGAAACCATACATTGTCCGTATCAACTTCCTTGATTATTTCCCTTATAGTCTTCTCATCCCCCATGTTGTACTTCTTCAATGCTTGAGCCAATTCTTCCATGGTGATGTACCTAAAGCAGAGGTGCATGGATTCAAACAAAGACAAACTCAGATTGCAACCAATGAGGAAGTGATGAGTTCAAAAGGATGAGCTGAATCTGACATAACAACTTGATAAGGATGCATCTGTCCAACACGTACCCGCTCTTGTCTTTATCAAAATACTCGAAGGCATGGTATAAATGGTCCTCTTTCTCCATCCTATTCAAATTCATAGTGGTTGTGATAAACTCCATGTAATCTATTGTTCCATTGCCATCCACATCAGCCTGAAAACAATAGCACAGTTTTACAGTTACGCCAAAGACTGAAACATGCACATAATATGGCGATTTGAGCTCTCAAAGGTCAAAATAAGGGGAAAAAAGAAGAACATTTTGTATTCAATGTTGCTTTGCACACATTTCCTATCAGAGATAAACCCAAAGGTCTTAATCAACTTAATACGATCTCAAACATCTCCCCTCATATGTGGATTACATACACAAAGGCTAACATCCCCTTTCTCGACTTTTACGCAACTCTACAGCACTAATACATAATCATGTTCTGCACCATGTGCTAGACCAGATTCAGAAGCCACTTGAGGCATGCAGTCACTGCATGCTATAGCTCGTGCACATAGTAACCAAATTTGGATACGAGATTAATTCGGCAAACACAAATTATGAGAAAAATCAAGGGGAAAAAAATCGAGAAAAAAATGCAAGGATGAATTCGACATGAGAACAATACGGTGAATAATACGGAAAAAAAAGAAATACGGATTTTAAACGGAAAAACAGAGAGATTGATGTTCTTGAGAAACCCTCATTTTTGTGTTAACCTTTTCAAATGTTTTGGTTACATTTAAACAATTCAGATTTTTCCTGTATTTTTATAAAAAATCCAAATTATACGCGAATTATACTAAAAAATCCAAACTATTCTCGAATTATAAAAAAAATATGGTTTCAATTCGTTTAGCAAAAAATCCGCGGATTTTTTGTAGAATACGCGGATTTGTTTGCAATGCTTGCGCATGTGCTAATAACTTCTTCACGAGACACACCTATTTGTGTGCCAAATCTGGTTTGCACTGTGTTTCCATCTGAACCGTTAACTTTGGCACCATTTGTTCAAGTCAAAGGAGAAAAAAAACAAGGAGTCAAATGCAGCATTAGTAGGTAACAAGTATGAACTTGGCTCATCAATCAGACTTAAGATGCTAACTTGTAGGGCATGTGTCAATTTGAGCATTCCTATTGCTATCTTTTTGTACATCATACCAGTTGGAACTGACTGACATCTATCCCATCACTTAATACCCTTCTAAAGGGGCTCATCCAGAACTCCGATTGACTACTAGATGAGGTGAGGCAGAAGGAAGGAAAGGATGTTAAGGTTTACTCATCAAGAATGTTTGAATGCAAACTGATTGTTAGTTACGGACATAAACTAACAAAATGAAAGAGAAAGAAACAAGGAAGAAAGATGCGAGCCAGAAACCTAAATAAATAATCGTCAAATAAGGGAGTGCTTGTAAGTTAATTGTACACACAGAGAATCAGCAGCAAAGGGCTTTGAGACTGCTCATTTGGTTCTCTAAATATACCGCCCAATAAAGTCTGTTCCATGTAATCCCTCCTTTCCTGGTCTAAAGAACTTGTTTCCAAACAGAAAGAAGTGAATCAGTGATTTAGGCAGAGACGATAAAACTCTGAAGTGGTCCTATATAATTTGAAAATCCTCGTGGCCTCTTTAGACATATTATGTTCCTCTAGCCTATGATATTCACCACCTTCAGGCTATTTACGTAAGGTTCCTTTACAACACACTAACCAGTAAGGGAATGTTACAGCTCGATGTTGCCTGAAAACACATGACTGCTTAGTCTTGGTGTAAAGGAATAACAATCCAACCAAAGACTACTGTACTAGCTCTCAGAACCACTACTGGCATAGTAGCATACCATAGGGATAATTTTGGTGCTTGCGCCTTCCACGAAGGCAAAATTTCCAGAAACAGTCAAGCATATACTAGAATAAGGTGACTTACAAACAAGCAAAATCGGTAGTATGCACTACAGACCACTAAGGGAGTCATAAACATGCAAACAGTTTAAACCCATAATACTAACAGAACAGACAACCAAAAAATGTGCATTGACGTGCATACCTGTTGAAAAGAACTAAAAGTTAAGAATGCATAGAGGATATCAAGAATAAAAATGCAATACCGCTTCCATTAACTGCTTCACCTCCGCCTCAGAGATTTTAGTCCCAAGTTTTGTAAGTCCAACTTTTAACTCATGATAAGTAACTGTTCCACTGTTATCTGTGTCCATAGACTTGAACATTTCCTTCAGGCCGCTAATTTCCTCTTCAGAAAGATTTTCTGCTATTACCTGAACAGAGAAAAGTTCTGGGATGAGATTCCAAGAGACGGTAATCTTTTCAAACTAAAAGTGACATTCTTACAATCGGAAACCAGCTATTCCCACCCTCAATGCAACTTTCTTGAGTTTGTTCATCGCCCTAAACTGCTTCATTCTAGTCAAGACAGCAATGTCAAGTGGCTTATCAGAAGCATCCCCGTCCTCTCTCATCCATGGATGACCTACATATCAGACAATTAAAAATAGAGGAAATAATCATACCAGGTGAAGAAGCTTGGACAAGAAACGTGAGAAGAGAATCCTCTAATCACATGAAGCCTTAAGGTTTAGGAATGAGATGCATCTCAAGTCTCAACCAGCGAATTCCTTCATAAGCAGCATTATAAATTTATATATTCATTCTTGCCTTTCTCAGTACCCATTGGGACCATTTGAGCTAGTGTTCACCAATGTAGCGGGCAACTGATAGTCTGATTATGATCCTTAATAATTCTGTTCTGAAGCTATGGATCAAAACAAGATTTGTAAAAAATGCCTATGTAATAGTAATTTCTCGACGAAAACCGTTCAGACTACTACTTAATGCTGTGTACATCTTCCTCTCTCAGACCGCACTCCCAAATGGGAGCCTTTGATACTAGAGGGTAAAACTTGAATTTAACGTAACACCATGGTCAGACTTTTTTTTTTTTTTTTTTGACGAAACCACCGTGGAGGGAGACATAATTTCCAAAGAAATCAATGAGGAAGAAGTGATGTACGTAAAATCTATATAGATGTAGACTTGCAAGTGCTGATGATACAACAGAATATGAGGTAACAAATCTGATCAACAGAGTGAAGACTGATCAACAAAGCTGATCCAAAAGCTGATCAACAAAGCTTAGGAACATGACTTCAAGAAGAGAGCAGCAGTTTGAGAGCTTGTATCAACAAACGGATAAGTGGACATACAAAGTATAGTTGATTTGACTAAAGTGCCTGCACCACTATAATTCTTGTGTCTTTAATTATTTACTTTGCTAATTTACTCGCATTAATCATTAGTTAGTAACTGACCTAACTTCCACCATCAGCCTGATTCGAGAAGACGGATGGGATATAAAAGTTATTATGAACATTCCACGATCAGCTTGAGCTTTTGGTAGAGATCGGCCCTCAACATGATTTCAGAACAGATGGTGACGAGTTTGAATCTTACAACTCGCATTTTTGTTGGGTTTGTGGGTATCCAATACTTGGTTAGTGACGAGCAGTCACCGTCCAGTCTTAGGCCAAGGTGGAATTTTGCATGAGGAGGGTTGAGATGCAAAAGTAATTTTGGACCTTTGACTTTTGGAACATTAGGTAGAGTTGGTTCTCAAACAATGGGATGATCAAAAGCTACAAATAGAGGAGTGCCCATCAAACGATAGTGATGACAACAAAAGTGTACCGAGGACTTCAAGAAAATAAAATTTAATTTTGTCTGTGCATACATGCTTCACGTCTCTAACCGGTCTCAAATAAAAAACCACGGTCGTCGGCAACCAATCAACTATGAAGAAAAAGAGTTACAGATCTACACAACAACGTTCTAATCTTGCGTCTGAATTGTGTTTTCTCTCTAATACGCTCCAATTCTACGTATTCTCTATCTCCGACTCTCTCTTTCTCGGTCACATAAAAACAGAAAACCCTATAAGGTATAAATACAGGACTCGTCAAATACGTCATGCCGGCGACTAACATATGTCGCGTCTGCGAGGCATGTCGCTCCCGCGACCGAGCAATGTCGCGTCCGGGACCTGCTCCTCGAGATTTGGATCACACACACTTAACAATCTTCCACTTGAGACAAATCCGCATCATCTTCATTCTTCAAGCACATTTGTCGACGACACTTGCTGACCTCACGTAGCAAGAACACCGGAAGCTGAACGAGTCATTAGCTTCCTTCTCCTCTCAAAACTCCTTGTCACCTGTTGATTTCTATAACATGGTGCAACCTTACGATGACCAAGTAAAACCTCACAATTACTCGAGCCTGACGAGACATTATTCCTGAGCCTGAAACTTCTCATGCGACGTCGCTTCTTTATGTCTCTGCTCTCGTACGTATCAAGCTGTTGTTCAGTCTTTCTTACTATAGTAGACTTTTCTTCTGATAGCTTCTTAGCAATTGCCTTCTCAAAATGCTCGCCTACTAGATCTTCACTGATCTTCTTGGGATCAATTTTAGACACTTTTTTTAAACTAACCTGTTTTCTTGTCCCATTCTGCAATTGTCTTCCTTGTAATTATCTCATCAATCAAATAGAATTGATTGTTTATATTCTAAGCCTTCATGATGACTAACGCGCCTCAACACACCTTCATGCCACCATCTCGAATTGATACGCTACAGTTTCTGGAATTAAGTCTATCCAAGGAAATTAGATTCCTTCTCAAACTAAGGACATATCGAACACCCCCTGCGGTGCGCACCACACCATCAAACATCCTCACTTTGAGGGTTTCAATCCCAGCAACTTCACAAACTACATCATTGCCTAAATACAATGAACCACCATAAGGTTTAAACGTATCAAACAGGCTCCTTTCATACGTAGTATGATAGGAAGCACCAGAATCCAATATCCAAGACTCAGTCTTGGAATCACAAGACAGAACCAAAGCTTCATCAAAAGAATAAGAGCCGTCACAGACATTTACCGACCCTTCAGCTTTTTCATTCTACTCCTCTTTTCTTGGCGCCTTGCACGTGTACATCTTGTGGCCCTTCTTTCCACAGTTGAAACAAACCACGTTGCTCACCCTGTCACCTCTGGACTGAGAACGACCTCTGTTGTTGCTTCTCCCATGGTCTGCAACACTCAAAGCACCACTACTTATCTCTAGTTTCGAGGAACTCACTCTCCTCGTGTCTTCATTAAGGAATATGCTCACAACCTCCTCAAACTTTAAAGATTTTCTGCCTGACGAATTACTGATAACCATAACAAGACTGTTCCAACTATCCGGAAAACTCGTCAGAATTGCTAAGGACATCAACTCATCATCGAAGACAATCCCAACTGATTCCAACTGACTCGTCACATTGTTGACATCATTCAAGTGCTCTACCATAGGCTTCTCTTCAAACTTCTTCATATTAAACAAGCGCTTGATGAGAAAAACCTTATTGCCGCTGAAGGTTTCTCATACATCTTCGTTAGCGCATTCATCACATCCTTAGTTGTCTTCTCCTTAGAGATATTGAAGGCTACTGATGCCGACAGCGAGAGGCGATCACACCCAAAGCTTTGCGATCTAACAACTCTCACTCCTTCTGCACCTTATTGCCGCTGAAGGTTTCTCATACATCTTCGTTAGCGCATTCATCACATCCTTAGTTGTCTTCTCCTTAGAGATATTGAAGGCTACTGATGCCGACAGCGAGAGGCGATCACACCCAAAGCTTTGCGATCTAACAACTCCCACTCCTTCTGCACCATTTCTGCATGTTTATCTTTAAGTCCGCCGAGCGGCAAATAAAGATCCTTATGGTATAAGTAGTCTTCAATCTGCATTCTCTAAAAAACGAAATTCAACCCATTGAATTTCTCAATTTTGATCTTTCCTTCTTCCATCGCTCCCACTCAAATTAAGAGCCCCGAAGAAAACAGATCTGAACAACCCTGAGAAGACAGATCTGATCTCGCCAAATCCTGATCGACGCAAAGATCAAATCTTGCGATAATGATGAAAGAATCGAAGACACAAGACAAGAAGAACAATAACGACAACATAACAATTAACGTGGAAAAACCCGAACATCGGGAGAAAAACCCCGCAAGAACGCCACCCCAATTGCGATAGCAAATCACTATAAAGATGAACAAGGGATTACAGAACCGTCGCAGATCGTAATAGATCACCAATCCAAACCTTAATCTTCTATATCTCATGATAAACCCGTAACAAAGATATATATATTGGATCTCACTCAAGAACAGCTCCAAAAAGATAATATTTTACGAAATGAAGATTGAATCGCGCCCGAACGCCCAGGCGCTTCAAGAGTTTTCCTGAAAAGCTAAACCTACGCCCGGGCGGCCAGTACAATTGCTCCCGGGGCCCAGAGACACTACGTTCGGGCGTGCTTTGAGAGTTTTCTGGAAAAGTCAAACCTACGCCCGGACGCCCAGTACAACTGCGCTCGGGTGCTTTGATGCCTGTCACGAGACTCTGTTTTCATCAGCATCCTACCACGTCCGGGCATGACATTGCACTACGCTTGGGTGCTTTGATGTCTGACCTGAAACGTCCTCAAAGCGTCCAGAATTTCTTTGTTTCGACCCCCGTACTTGGTGAGCGATGCGCACATTCGTCGTGAAGGATTCGACAACTTTAACAGATGACGACTTCACCACCACAATATGACTCCCTAGATGCAATCAATAAGGGTTCTTTAATCTCAATTCCCCAACTCGAAGATCTGCGCTCGCAATTGGATTCAGATCCAACCGACTACTTCAATAGCTGATTAGGGTTTTCGCTCTTCGCCCTCTTTGTATCCAACCAGTCTCTGATACCACTTTGATAGGATCGTTGCACAATCAAAGAAAACAAAACAAAGAGAAACGAACACTAGATTTATGTGGGAAAACCCTCAAGGGGAAGAAAAACCCACGGCTGCCGACAACAAATCAACTATGAAGAAGAAGAGTTACAGATCTACACAACAACGCTCTAATCATGTGTCTTAATTGTGTTTTCTCTCTAATACGCTCCAATTCTACGTATTTTGTATCTTTGACTCTCTCTTTTCCGGTCACATAAAATACAGGGCTCGTCAAATACGTCGCGCCCGCGACTAACATATGTCGCGCCCGCACGGCATGTAGCTCCCGCGACCCAGCAATGTTACGCCCGCGACCTACTCCTCGAGATTTGGATCACACACTTAACAGCTCGAAATGAAGAAGATTGTGGATGGTGACGAAGCTAGCCATAGCCGAGATTTAAGCTATAGAGACTATGTCCAAACAGTGAGTAGTTGCACATGTATTGAAAATCTTAGAGGAAGACCAACCATGAGCTATATATGCTGTTATATCTATAATTTGGAATCAAATAGTACTACAACCATGAACTAAAACTGATGCAACAAAAAAAAAAAACTCCGTTAAAATTAGTTCTATATTTAGTACCCAATATAAATATATATATATATCCTTGCCACATCTCAAATAAATAATGATAATTTTTAATTTTTTCCATCTTCAAAAAAACATTTCTAGGTTATATAATTATGTAATTAATGAAAAACAACATAAACATGGACTTAAGAAATTAGTTGAATATAAGGATAAAAAATTTGATGAAAAAATAGTTGCATATAATTTCGAAAAATTTATGATGTGTTGAAAATTTCAATGTGATATTGTGTTAGAAAATTTAAAAAAAAAATGAGGAAAAATTCGTTACAAAATGGAATGTTTTGGCCGTAAAACAGCACCAAAATCGGAGTTACAATTCCTTAATTGATGCCAAAAGAACTTTTTGATATCAAATTATAGCTATACTTAATTTAACATCAAAATTGGACTTGCTCTTTTATACTCCTACATAGTAAATAGTTAAATATCCCACTGGCTAGATCACAGTAAACAACTTAAGGAAGTGTACGTAAGAAGGAATCACAATCCTCGTGGCTAATATATTTTATGCTTTACACTCTTATTAGCTAGTAAAAACAGCCAAGACAAACCAAGGAACTGAATCTGCACGAAAATAAAGAATCTCATGATTCCTGATCAAATAAAGCAGAGCATCCTAACCCATTTGGCAAAGAAGCAACTTGGCGAGGAAATCAACAGACTATTCTCACTCATATAGTTGCAGCTCCGCAGTTACAAGTTCAAAGGCTCTATAGACTAAAATATAAAGGAACCTGTGAAATTCTAATTAATATCTTCCAATTCCAATATGAATCTACTTAATCACTTTATGACCCTGGAAGTTTTTTCGCCTTAAGAAACTGTAAATTATACCTACGATGTATGCCAATCTCAATTTTATGAGGATATGCCATTAAGACGATTACTCCATTAGCAACACATATAAGAGCAACAACAAACCAATAATTTATTCAATCGAGCAAGGTCTGGACACTATGATGCCATTCTCCTTTATGTTGTGCCATGTTTGAGTTCAATTCATGTTGTGCGGTGTAAATCATGGTCCCTCGTTTTGAGATGTCTTTGTAGTTCGTACATAACCACACCACTATGCAGAAAACAAATATATTAAGGACTCAAAGAAGACCATTTCAATTCTCAAAGGTACAAATGCTGTAAAGTAAATACGCACGTATCAGCGTCGGTTGCAACAAGTAGGGGACTCACTTAAAACTTCCTTGGCAGAAAGCCGCTCCTTAGGATCTTGCCTTAGCATCCTCTTCACAAGATCTTTTGCACTGCTGGATATGGAAGGCCAAGGATCAGATGAAAAATCAAGATGACCTCGCAGGATAGAGTCAAAAATACCCTGCTCATTCTCTTTCAAGGAAAGAGGAAAAGAGAGATGTTAATTAACATTATAATTAGAGTGCTAAAAATCAAGCATAATATTTCCAAATGTAACACCTAGAGAGCAAGCTGAAACTTGCGACATAAGATCATCTTGTTGAAACCTAATGGTTATTATGCTGCTAAAAGTTCAAACGCAGATAGAAAAATTAAAGGAAGTATTGCCATGATACTAGTAATTAGAAATTCATGTCTAGCAGTTTGTTACTTTTCTTATCCTGCAACACATGGCATCTGCCTATCTAAGTGTGTACGGTCCCTAGCAAATGGGCAAACAAGAACAGATGAATGATACGACATGAAGCAACTCATACAATCTAGATGCACTCTCCTTCCTCAAAAGAAACATCAGTTTTGGTTGTTGCTTAAGAAAAGCTCTAATGTGATTGTCTTCAACACAGCAAAGCATAAATGACATACCTGCCCAGAAAGGTGGAAAGCCACTAAGTAGAATGTATAGTATTACTCCTACACTCCAAATATCAGCCTCTGCACCATATTTTCGGCGCAAGACCTCAGGTGCCACATAATATGCACTTCCAACGAGGTCCTTAAAGACATCTCCTGCTCACAGTGTAAACAGGCGGTCAAAACAACCCTGCAAATACTTGATGGATGATAAAGTTACTAAATCGAAAACTGGTGCAATATAAAGAGAAACGATGGACATCTACGGTTCTAGGACCTCAAAGGTTTATAAGCATGAAAGTTCAACTAACTTGCTAGTGGCCACTACTGTGCATAGGACCCAATGCTCTAAACGAGTACGGGACATAGATTAATGTACCGCTATTTTATAAGGTGGAAGCCCGCTGCTTTTTCTAATGAACAGGCTAGGATCAATTATGTCGGCCAGTAATTAGATCCTGGCTAACACTGGCCCTGAACATCATCTTATATTAATATTTATGCATATGTGCACCCATGTATGTTCAAGTGCTCACATGCACTCCCCGTCGGTCCCAAAATAAACAACAGTTCAATTTTGACGCAATCCACCACAATTTTGTAGAGCCTTGTCGCCACACTAACTACATTAAATAGATGATTTCATAGCGAATGCCAAAAAAATACATAAACTAACATCAACACGCACTACAAAAAGAAATAAGCGCAAGTCAAGAATATCTAAACATGAATAATGCAACTTTAATTTGAGAGTGAGGTTTTGCCCTCGAATAACATCTTGCCAGAGAAAGACGTCGAAAGAAGCATACGAAGGGAAAGGAACATTTAAAAGAATAACCAATTTTAGCATGACAACAACGAGATAGAATTGACTCAATAGTAAGTCGTCTTCTTTCTAATCACGAGATCAGGATTCTGACACCTGAGAATATCAAGATACAACCTCTCTATGTAAAAGTAGGAATAATGTATACGTCCACTTCTCCCCACCCTACACTTTGGCGCCTCATATCATTGTACCTAGTATCACCGAGGCCTTCTCTTTTAACATAGAGACTGTTGGGAATCCAATATCCACATTGGAAATCGAGAGCTTAAAACCATTACATATAAGATCATCAGTTACTACACTCGTTACAACTTCTATTTGAGTTGGAATCCCAGATTTTAATGGAGAGTAGTACACAACCCACTCAGATTAATCAGTCAACAATATTTCAAATCCACAGCCTAGAATTCCTCGAACCTCATAATCCAAACAACCACAAGCTCAATCACTCCACATACTTCATACGGAACTCAAAATCAATCCTCCGATGGAATATATACAAACTTTTCCATTCATAACAATAAACACAGACACGAGCACCAACCAGGCTTGAAGAACACCGACAATCCAAAATCAGTGGCCTTCAAAGGAGACCCATCATCCCGACTCAGAAACAGAAAATTCTCGGGTTTCAGATCCCGATGCATAACCCCCATGGAATGACAAGTATGCACGACAGACACCATCTCCCTAAACAACCTCGCCGCCTCCCTCTCCGAATAATGCCCCTTGGCAATAATCCGATCAAACAGCTCCCCTCCCTCACACAACTCCATCACCAGATTCACCGAGTGCCGATCCTCGAACGCTCCCTTTAACTCCACTATGTTCCGGTTCCCGGTCAGATGGTGCATGATCTGCACCTCTCGTCTCACATCCTCGATGTCGTCGCGGGCAACCAGCTTCCGAGTGGCGATGGACTTGCAGGCGAGGGGAATGTTGGTGTGTTTGGGGGTGACGAGGTAGGTGATCCCGAATTGGCCTCGGCCGAGCTCGCGGCCGAAGACGTAGGTGGACCGGAGGTCGGTGAGGGGGCGGCCGAGGACGCGGCCGATAGGTTGTTTGGGGGAGTGGTGGCCGAGGTTGGTGGTGGTGGTGGAGGAAGGAGGGGGAGGAGGAGGAGGGGTGGGAGAGGAAGGGAGGATGGTGATGGTGGTGGAGGGTGGGGGATCGGAGCTGGGGCCGGGGAGGCGACGGAATGTGAGGTAGGAGGGGAGACCGTTGCAGTTTCCCATCGATAAGGTAGACTGAGCAGACTGAGCAGTGCTGGTGAGAGGGAGAGACACGCGGGGTGTAGTCAAAAGTCGTCCCCGCCGGAGCCTATGGTAACGTCGCCCGTTTGATAAAAGAAGGATGTTACTGTTGGGGATAGGATTTTTTTGTAGATAGGCTTCTCTTTATAGACTTTAGGGGAAAAAGTAGTCCGTACAAAATGTGACAGTTGATGGGGATGGTTTCTCTTCTTGTTCATGTGTTTTTTCCTCACGAAGGGTCCCATGAAGAAAAAACTTCATGAATGGTTTACGAGATTTTTTTATAAATTTATTGTTTAATATCAAAGATAATTTAAGATATAAATTATAATTTTGAATCAAAATAAAATTTATATCATATTATTTATATATAAAAAATAACATATAGAAAACGTAATAAACAATGTGATTAGTGCATAATGTTGCTTATATTATGAAACGAATGGAGCATTTTTTTCTTTTGGGAAAAGTTTGGGTATCGAAAATATATAGGAGCCTTACGACGACAACAATAGCAATAAAATAGATAATCTCGTCGTTTAATAGGATTTGAAAAAAAAACATAATGTATATTTTCTTATCTTTGTTGCTTTGCAAAAAAAAATATAAACAGTCTTATCTTCTCTGTTTATGAGGACAAAAGCAACAAAAAGACTATTTCTTATGTCCTCATGAGTAGACATCCGACACAAAATAACACACATAACAACAAACAAAACAAATAATATTAGAACTAATCAAAAAATATGACAACTAATTAAAAGAATAAATAAAAATCTAATGACGAAATATCTAAAAGTAATTTCGCCTTAAAACGATTATAATCCACTTATGTTACGTACATCTATTATCTTATGACGCTAAGAACAAAATTATTGAAAGTATGTTGCTGATAGAGATTAGAGGGGAATACGCACCCAAAAATTCATTACTTTCAATAAGAATGAACAGAAGAGTCTCATTCTTTAAGCCATAATCAGATGAATGATATCGTGGCTCTAGAAGAACTATTTCGCTGAAATCTCCTATTTTTATTTCGACTTTATTATGAAAAAGCAGATTGGTCCGTTCTGTCATAAGCACGTCTATATTCTATTCTGTTAAGTAAGATTCGAGAGTGAATGAGTTTGAATAATAATTGAAAAACTTCCCTTTCTCAATCCGCATTTATGTATAAATTTAAAAAAAGTTCTTATATTTGTTTCCTCTGAAAAACCCGAATCGCATAATCAGTCAATAAGTAAAAGAAAATATCAATAAATCATCTTTTAGAAACTTATTTATCAATAGGTCATCCATAAGTTTTTAATTAGCATTTGTTTTTTTAAAAAACAAACAATCATCAAACCATTCTTTTTTAATCACCCTAAAGATTTGATTTGATTCTTTCTACATAAATCAACCCTAATTCCTTTCAAAAAAAAAAAAATCAACCCTAATTAATCTCCACCATCGAAAAACCCTAGCCGCCATCTACTAGGAGATCTCAATCTTCGTTTCACCTAGAAAAGAGAACACAGTGAAGCAGACCAGCCACCATTTTCTCCGATCACCGTTGTCGACTACGGCAACGAAAGAGCAACTCCGACTGCTGTCGTCGCCCTCACCATCTCATACCTTTGAATTCATTGTCCATTCTATGATTCGTGGCCGGTCGCCTTTGATCAAACTTTGCCTGATCATGCGACTATGACGATGGCGACGCCATAACATGTGCATGAAATCTATCGGGTGAAGCACTCAGAGATGGATTGTGTAGTGTATTGCTGGAGAGGATTCGAGTGAGTTGAATTTTAAAGTGTGATAGGGAGATTGGGATCTCCATGGAGATTAGGACGCACTGTCAATGAAAGGTTTGGTGGAATGGACGAGACAAGTGCGATCACTATCAATGGAAGAGGACTGGAAGGGGACGCACTGTCGATGAAAGGGGACGTACTATCCGTTCCAACGACATAATATCCACCCCGATGGCATACTGTCGACTAAACGATGAACGTACTGTTGACTCCGATAATATATTATCGACTTCGACGTTTGTGATTATTGTAATATAATTGATTGATAAAATATTTTATTTCCTAAATTAAAAGATGTCAAATTTAAACATAATGACTCATTGATAAAAAAAATATTTTGTATGATCTATTAATAAATAAATTTCACAAAAATGACCCATTGATAATTACCGAATCCTAGACAACTCTGTTCTATTGCTTTCACATCATGGCTTCTAAGCAAATGTTTTAAATGGCTCGGTATCTCAATGACTGCATTGACCATCCATTCAGCTTATGACATACGATCCCCAGAACCTTGAGGGTGACTTTTGAGAATCTAATTAAGTGGATCACCTAGAAACCACAACCAAACTTGAGAATTTAGATATGGATTGGCAATGAACAATACAACTCAGAAAGAATCAGTAGATCAAACTCAAGCCGGAGCCCTTTGAACCCCTTCCAAACTCAAACTTGAGCTGCTAACCCCTTGCCCAAAATGTGCAGAAGTCATGTTACGTGCGACAACTGGGTGACCTCGAGCTTGGACATGGTCCATTCAAACTGTTGAAACATGTCCGGCTTACATGTCCCGCGTTCCATTTTTTATCGTTACAAAGTGACATAACCCTGCTAATGACAAAAACATGACAACCTTGACATCAACAATGCCTATACAAGAGCACACTTCACACTCCACTCTTGAGCAATACTTCAGTAGGCGAGTGCAATCCTTGGTTACCAGATGGACCAAATGCGACATGACCAAGAAATATAAATGTACAAAAGAAATTCACAAGCTAGTAATTAGCAAATAAAATCAAACAGTATTTATCAAAGACCAAACCTGTGAGCAAAGTAGCAGACAACAAATAAATGGCAGACACTAAACAGTACTTATCAACAAGCCACACTAATAGTAATAATCACGCGAAGATGAGTCACAGAACACAAAAGTAGATGGACCGCTGGCTCGAGTCAAAATAAGCAAATACTATGAGCAGATACCAGAGCCCATGAAACCAAAAAACCAACTTTCCACCACAAAAAATATACTAGTAATAATATCCCTGAGCTGCCTTAAAGCCTCTTCTTGTCTTTCACTGGGCCTCTAGGTATCTTGCTCAATACCTTTGCGTCAAACACTGCATAGTGCTTCTTCAGCTCAGAAGTGGCCTTCACAGCGAATGAATCCACTTGATCTTCATACTTCTCATACAGAACAGGAAGTGTATGCAGCAACAGAAAGCCTGTCACCAAAAAGAGAAAGTCCCAATGATCAGATTGACAGCAACATAGAGTTGTCAACCATCAACATTCATGCCGTTTCAGTCCTTACCAATGTAAAACAAGGTCAAGAAACTGCAGCAACTGCCGATTATTGAGAGTAGCCATAAACCAGTAATCACCTGATCAAAGAAAGCAGGGAATCCATGAAAGTTGCAACCATCACAGCAATCGTAAGGGGACGAATAGTGGAATACTGAGAGAAAATACTGTGTCACAGATAACATACCAATAGAAATTTTTTCAGGTCTCTCCCTGAGGCGATATCTCGAAGAGCGGCAATCCCACGATTGATCTCATATCTCAAGGCTGATGCAAATTCCAGAACAGGGGCCTCAGGAATAAGCGTATCCGGAATGCGCGGTGGAGCCCTATGTATATACACAATGCACAGGTAAGTAGACATAACAACTATGAATGTTAAGGAAGCTGCATACATATGAAATGCTTCATAACTGTGTACCGTTGGTACATCCTTCCGCAACTTTTTTCATGTATCTTCTTCGTATACCTCGGTCAGTCCATTACCAACTATACATAAATATGACACATTTTTCCCATACAAGCAGCAACCAGCAGATGAATGATGGAGGAAACATTTTAGAGAAGCATTTTAGTGTATTGGCTGCTGATGCAACACCTTCATCCCTTTTGAGAAAGTAACTAAGCAAATAGTAGTACAATACTCCATTACAAGTTTAAGAGCTTACTTGTTGATGAAGGATGAAGCATTGGTCCATAAGAAAAACACAGCAAGTGATACAATCAAGAGATGGCAGATGAAAGTCAGCAGATGGTATTCAAACACCTCAAAAAGAGACCACACGAAAGTGACCCCTCCAAGAACCCCAGCCGAAATCTTCTTGTTCCTCCAGAGCAAGACATCGGCAGCTGAAGTAAAAAACATACAAACAAGATGGCTCACAAAGAATTTGCAGATAGTAGATAGCAGATAGTAGCTGCTAATATCCCAAAAAGAACAATCAACAAAGAACACATAAAAGGAGGAAAGAAAACAAAAGAAGATCAATATATGTCGAAGGATCAGCTATGCCTACTTTCCATCAGTTTAAGCTAAATACTGAGACATTCTAAAAAAAAAGGCCGGACACCAGAGCCTTCATAATGAATCATTTTAAACAAGAAACAGAAATTAAAAACCATTTTTTCTGATTTTCTATTTCTGTTTCATCCGTTTAAGAAACAGAAATCGAAAACAATCAGCTTTTTCTTTCTCCCATCAGCCATTAAAATGAAAACACAAAACAAGAAACAAAAGTGATACTCCTGAACTTTTCACTGGCAAACTAGTTTTCGAAAATCAAACAGAGACAAATATCATAATTTCAGACACTAACCATCGGCACACAAAAACTATCAAAAAACATAGCTCAAACATCATTCAAAATATTGTCCATCAAGCACAGCTGTACCGAAGAATTTACCAGCGGACTTCATCTATTCCAACACACAAAGGGACCAAAAAAAAACTCAACTACTCCACAGCCACAGAATAAAAGGAGATCATTGTTCCGTATGCTAATTGCTAGAACGAATGAGTCAAGATAGAGCATGGTTCTATTTTAGAAGCACCTTAGCTTATGGTTGGAGCTCTGCGTTTGTGATTTGGTTCCAAAATATAGATATAGCACTATATATAGCGCATGGTTGGACTTGCTGTAAGAAAAGCAATGAATCAGGTGCCAATTTTTCATTCACCCTCAAATAACACCGCTCTACGTCGAATTGATATATCCCCCGCTGATTGTGAGAAAAAACCGAACAAAATGAAATCAAAGGTCACAGTATCAGCAGATTCCCATCAAACCAAATTACCAACATTAGTCCCAAAAAACTCCATCTCATCATCCAAATCGTAAACAAAATCACCAATCAATATCAAATCCGATAACCCAATTCCTATCTTCCACTTATACACTAAACTCAAAACGTAAGCTATGTGGATCTAAGAACAAAAAAATAAAAGTGAAAAAAGCATCAGATGAAAAAAACAACTGAGACGATAATGACAGAGAGCCGTACGTTTACCACCGCCGAGGAGCTTGTGAACAGGCCTTTCTCTCCCAAACAGACGGTAAATTTTCGATTTCAATGACGACAACGACGGCTTGTCGTTATCGGAATCCGATGAGGAGGAATCGTCGTCGCCGCCGCCGTGGTGGATCTTGTCGGCGAGTTTCTCGAGGAAGGATTCGTGCTTGGAATCCGAGGAATCGTGGAAGTGATCCGCCATTGATTGATTAAACCCTAATCAGCAGCCTAAGGAGATGATGAATTGATGATGATGGAGATTGAGAGGGTTTCGTTTCCACTGTGGTGTTGTGGCTTGTTTTGGAGAGCTGAGGTGCGGTGAAGGCTGTGTTACATGATCAGGGTGGGCCGGTGATGAGGGTATGATCTCTGCCGTTCATTCATATATATCCAGATCCTAGAAATGGATTCGCTTTCTTCCAGCTTAAGCTTATTAACATCTTAATCTCTTTACATAATCTCAATGTACCTGGTCAAATATTTTGGTGCGAGACATATGACACAATCCTTCGGGCAAAAATACACAGTAATATTTCCACACACTGGGACTTCTTGTAATACAAAGTTACAAACTCATATATGAGATTCTTCACCAGCACAAAATGTAAGCACTAATGGATGAATTTGACACAAATCAAACCTTTTTAACTTTTAATTGGATGGAGAGAATAAAAATATGACATTGTTGAGATATTTTGATATCTATATTATATACTAAGCAAATAGAGAAGATTATATCTTTGAGATTTTTTAATCTTATCCTTTAAATTTTTCACTCTCAATAAATTAAAAAATACAATTAATAATCAATTATTTTTTTATAAAGATTAATAGTCAAATTAAAGAAAAGGATTAACCAATAAAATTTATTTATTAATTCATATATTTTGATTAAGTTTAAAAGATAAAAATTTAATTCAAATATCTATCAAATTTACGATAAGTATTAAAGACCAATTCCATAAGATTTCATTTGCAAAATCTTTAATGCATAAAATGATTTATATTCAATACTACTTTATCGCTACTATATCAATTAAAAAAAATTATCATAAGTTATCGTACGATTAATATGTTTATTTTGTTTCATCCCGTGCATTACTACATGGGCTGATAGACTAGTGAATACTCTAAATGATTATGTTTTTCAAATCGATCAAAACAAAGCCTATATTAAAATTTATCACATAACAAACATAGCATTCCAAAAAAATTACATTACATGTATTTTCATGAAATTTATTTTTAGCTCAAACCATGTTTATCAACTCGCATCTTCAACGTACGGAAAATATAATGGATGTTTCGATTAATGTTTCACGATATATTTTGTAAACAATATTTTATCTCTAATTATGTCGATCAAAATTTAGCTCATAAATAATCATTGATGTAACGTCACACTTATTGTGGGACATAAGGAGTAGATGTTATGGAATTACTTGTAAAAAAACTTAACAAATTCGACTAAGAAATGATAAGGATTAAGTTGAAAATTAGTTTTATTAGTAATAGAAATGATGAGTACTTCCTATTCTGCAACTTTTGCTTAGAGGTGAATGCTAACGCGTTAGATGCCGACACGTTGAATTGATGGCTCTAATGCCTAGCGAATCAACTCTTTACCGGAAGGGTCTTTGTGAAACGGATGGGCCAGTGGCGGAGCTGGAAGGAATGGTGCTAAACTATAGAATATCATTGTATATCATTTTCAATCACTTTCGACGGAATTAGGTGGCTCTGGAGGATATATGGATAATCGATAGTTTTAGCATTGTCTCAAAAAATAAATTAAAAAAATAAATAAATAAACAAAAAGCAAAATGATGCCCAAACTTATTGATGCTCACAATTTTTAATAGAAACAAAACGAAAATCACTTTATAAAATGATGAGAGAATTCTTCATATATAACTTTATGGAGTTTAAATTATCTAAAATATTCCATCTTAATTTTCTTTCCTCAATATTAGTTTTTCCTAATACGATTATTACGCATAATATTTACTTTCCTACTAATAAAATTATTAGATTTAGATATAAAATTATTTTTCTTCACCCATGACATCTCGTCCAACGACGGACGACCACAACGAAGAACTAATAACGACGACGACAACGAACTAACGACGATGACAGACTACAACAATGACAACGACGAGGGACGACGGCACAACCACGACGGATGATGACGACGGACGGTCACTACAAACTAACGATGACGACGGACTACGACGACGATGACGACCACGTACGACGATGACGATCACGTACGACGATGATAATGACGGACAAACAACGACGAACTAACAATGACGATGGACTACGACAACGACAACGACGAGGGATGATGACGACGGGGACTGCGACAAACTAACGACGATGACGGCCACCTACGACACATTGTTGATGTGTTCTAAGGTTGGTGATACGTAGTGATAAAGGATGGTGATGGCGAACACATTGAAGGGGAAAAGCAAATAAAAAGGTTACAAATTCATCATCATTATGGAAAGATATCGTGCGTTTTTTATATCATACGTTTTTATAATTATCTTTTGGAATAGATTTGATTCTGAGAAAATCTTGTTAATTTTTATTAAATTATTTGAAAATATGTACACCTATGGGAGAAAAATAGTGAAAATTCCTTGAGGGTGTCACTGGAGATTTATTTCAAGGAGATCCAATTAACGGAACTTTATTCTAATAAGATATCATTTTTATTTAAAAAAAAACACTAGATCTTTTTTAATTTGCTCTTCTCCTTATAAACAATGACGTCGATAATGTCGGGAGTGTCGATGGATGCATGGTTTCTAGCGTTGTTATGTGGTGTTAAGTGTGCTTATGTGATTGGGATAAATCATTGGTATGTTTGTGATGATAATTGTTAATGTCAGATTAGCATGATAATTCCAGAGTGTTGAAACAAAGGATCTAAGTGATCATTTTTCTTTTCTTTTATTATCTTCTTCTCTCGTGTAACCCCTGGTAAGGGGGCCGACAAGTTATTGAGCTCCTATAGCTCACGGTTATTATTTTTTTGTGTCTTTTTTTTTTTGTTACAGGAGCAAGACTTGAAGGAGAAGTGTGACCTAAAATTTGATGCTAAATGTAATTTATGTGTGAAAGGTATTCTGATCTTAGTAAGAGATGTAATTCCGTCGCAAAGGTGATATTCTGAGTTAAAATCGAGTGCAATAAAAGTTTCCATACTAATGATGTATAAGTGAACTTAGCTTAACTCTTATGACTAAGCCATGAAGTATAGTTTTTACCTATCTGAGGCGTTGGGCCCAACGACAGTGACGTCATATGTATCATTAATAAGTAATGAAAAGTCGGGGCGTTACAAATGTTCATTTGGGTCTATGCGCTAATGGGTTTGCACCATTCGAAAAGTCTAGGGCTGAGTACTCATGTTGGCTTGTGATGATACTTAGTATAATCTTTCACCGGAACTGTGCATGAAGACTCCATACATAATGTTTTCTATGACCATTCCGGGGCCGAAAAGTTCAAAGGGAAACTTAGATGTTGACTTGCAGTCCTTGATTGAGGAGCTGACTCATTTGTGGAATTTTGGTGACGCCATTTACGATGTTTCTATAAGATAGAAATTTCAGATGAGGGCAGCATTGCAATGGATTGTTAGTGATTTTTCGACGTATGGAATGCTTTCTGGATGGAGCACGGCTGAAAGATTGGCATGTCCTTATTGTATGGAGCTTACCAAGTCCTTCACTCTGAAGAATTATAGAAAGCAGACATTATTTGATTGTCATCATCGTTTTTTGCCTCATGAACATCCGTTTCGAGTTAACAGAAGCGGGTTCTCGAAGAATAGAGTTGATTATGATGATCCAATTCCCCGTATGACGGTGATAAGGTGCGTGCTCGTGTGCTCTCTTCTGATCCCGATTACTTCCATGTCACTTATAATTGGAGTAAGAAGAGCATTTTTTGACAATTGTCATACTGACATAACTTGTTAATTAGGCATAATCTTGATGTTATGCGCATATGTTGAGAAGAATGTGTTTGATAATCTGTTTGACACTGTCATGGACGTAAAGGGAAAGACCAAAGACATGGTAACGGCTAGAAAAGATCTAAAATGGTATTGCAAGCGTTCGAAATTGATGTTGAGAAGATTAAAAAATAAACGTGGCATCGAGAAAACGATTATGCCCGAGGTTTCTTATGTGCTGAAGAAGGAGGCGCAAAGGGTATTGTATAAATGGATCAGAATGCTGAATTTTTTCGATGGATATACATCCAATTTGAGACGCTGTGTTCGTGACAAGGAATGGTACTTGAAGAGCCTGAAAAGTCATGATTGTCATGTTTTCATGCAAAGTCTGCTTCCAGTAACTTTCAAGGAATTGTTACAGCCTCATATGTGTAATGCCTATATCGAGTTGGGTTTATTCTTCAGAGATCTATGTAGTAATGATATACGCCGCGAGGATATTAAGAGATTGGAGATACAGATCCCAAAGATTCTATGCAAGTTGGAAAGGTTGTTTCCTCTATCTTTTTTCAATTCTATGGAGCACTTATCTTTGCATCTTCTACATGAGACAAAAATTAGTAGATCTATGCATTATAGGTGGATGTATCCTTTCGAGAGGATACATTATGCATTATAAACCTTTGCATCATTACTGGATTATAAACCTTTGCATTATAATACATTATGCATTATAAACCTTTGCATCATTATAGAGGACACATTATGCATTATGCATCACTCAAATATCTAATTATGCATTATAAAGCAATTTGTTTATATTAGAGGTTTTTTAAAGTAATGATGTTTTGAGGGTTTCAAATTATGAATGATATCTCTTTTCAGATTTGTATTTCACCTGAAAGGTAAAATTGATAACAAGACATATGTCGATGGCTCTATTTGTGAGACATATCTTATGGAGGAGTAGAGCAATTTTTGCCAACGTTACTTTGGAAAAAAAGATGGACACAAAGGCTTGAAATGCCCCTCATAACTGTATTGTTTCGAATGAGCCTGATGATCCTAATCTGCCAAGTGTGTTTCACAAGTACGAGGGATATGTTACGAGGAAGAGGAGAAATGATACGTTAGCTGAGCAAGATCAAAAAGCCGCTCACAGATTTGTTCTGCGAAATTATGAGCAAATCTCTCCATTTGAGAGGTATAAAATTATTTTATTTACTAAATAATTTAATAAATTGTCATATTTTCAAGGAAAAGATCTTTATCTCATATATCAAGTGTTATCAATCATAGATTATTTGAGTCAAAAATATTGAGAATGCGACGTTTAAGATCCGTCCAAGAAGTTTGGAGCAGATCTAGAGATTTGTGGCCTTCATAACTTCAAAACTTTATAAGTAGAATGAGTTTTGAATCACATTGAATTGATTAGTACTCCTTTTAGAATTGAAATTCTTAACATCTCCATTCCTTTCAAATGTAGGTCTTGAAAAATCCTGTTCATGACTTGGTTTATTGCCTTAATACACGACCAGCTGTTCAACTGTACAAGTATTCGCAATACTACATCAATTGATATTTATTTGACACATAAGACTATGGCTCAAAAAAAGTCACGACTATGGCGTAATTGGTTTGACTCCGACAGAGGGCTTAATATAACGTCCCGACTTTTCATTACTTATTAAAGATACATATCACGTCATTGTTGTTGAGCCCAACGTCTCAACTAGACAAAAACTATACTTCCTGATTAAGTGATAAGAATTAAGCTAAATTCACTTATACATCATTAGTTTAGAAACTTTTGATGCACTCAATCATAACTTAGAATATCACCTTTATAGCGAAATTTAATTTTTTTTCTAAGATCAGAATATCTTGCACGCATAAGTTACGTCTAGCAACAAAGCTTATGTCATACTTCTCCCCCAAGTCTTACTCCTGTAACAAAGAGAAGAGGAAAGACACAGAAAAATAATTGCTGTGAGATATAGGAGCTCAATAACATGTCGGCCCCCTTATTGCCTTAATACACGACCAGCTGTTCAATTGTACAAGTATCCACAATACTAATTCAATGGATATTTATTTGACACATAAGACTATGGCTCAAGAAAAGTCAATATGAACTATGAGGTATGTGTTAAAGACGATGGAGTTGATTATTATGGGATTTTGAAAGAGATCATGGGGACGGAACGCTCATATGTCACAATTCTTTTCAAGTGCAATTGGTTTGACTCCGACAGAGGGCTTAATATAACGTCCCGACTTTTCATTACTTATTAAAGATACATATGGCGTTATTGTTATTGGGCCCAACGTCTTAACTAGGTAAAAACTATACTTCCTGATTTAGTGATAAGAATTAAGCTAAATTCACTTATACATCATTAGTTTAGAAACTTTTGATGTACTCAATCATAACTTAGAATATCACCTTTATAGCAAAATTTATATCTTTTTCTAAGATCTAAAGGTATATAGAATCGAGAAAAATATCTGTAATGTTTTCGTTCATGTTGTTTATCTATTTAGGAATTCAGTTTACAATCATAGGACGGAAGTCATTAAGTTATACAACTTGTTGCATGACTAATACATCACATATATTACATATCCAAAATGATCGTAGTTTCATTACAATATTTTCTAAAACACATAAGGGACTATAGTCTTTACTGATCATCTGATAACTCACCTGCAAACGAAATACGTTATCCATGAATACGAAACTCAGTAATCTCATATTTGCAGGGTACTTCTCTGATTATGACGAATCGATAAGTATCAATAAAACGTTTATATTTTTTTAGGAAAATAGGTATGCCATACTACGTGTGAGTATTTATATGATTTTACGTTTCTTATGTTTATTTTTTTGTTAGCATGGGCCCATGACTCGAGAGTTTTTAACACAGACTCTGAATACAAGACTCGTCAATCGTCAGTCGGGTTACAAGAATCCGTCGATCCAGTACATACTTGCACCAATTATACGTCATCTTACACTTTAGTGGATAAAATACGTTTTCAACAGGCTCTATTTGTCTCTCATTGGGATAGATTTAAGTCTCCCTGCAGAGAGTAACCAGTGGTCCCGTCACGTTCGGCGTTGAAGCCGCTGCAATCATATTAAGAGGATGGGGATTGTCCAACGCTCCCTAACTAGTTTTAGTTCACCCATGACGATGACTCAAGAAGTTTGGCTAGAGTTCAGTCCCTAAGTCTTTCACTTGACATTCGATAGATTCTAAGAAGGGACACCAAATACGACCTTCTTCCCAACAATTTCAGCAAAAGGAGATGATGGCAGTGCCAAGCTCAATCTCCAAAACACTTTCAAGAAAGCATGATAGAAGACTTACCAATTCATAAACCATATACAGTGTTCAGCCTTTATATTTGATTAGGTATTCATCGTTGGTTTGCATTTCATTTATTCGTATGTCCGGCAGTGTAAATCCAAACTCGTTTCAATGCTCTCTTAGACATGCGTTATGATCATTTCATTTAGCGTTTCTCATGCATTATATATCACCTTGTATCAGTATATTTGAACGTATCGTTTATTTGTAACACGTAATAGTATATGATTTGAGTTTGTTATTATCTTAACAGTTTATTTTGCATCTGTTACGACACGGTTAAAGATGTCATATAGTCATATATGCATACTTAATTTTCATTTCAATACGCAAGGTTCATGTATCACATATACGTGTTTAGGTTAATTTTTCACGACGAATGTGCGTTACGCTCACCAAGGACGGGGGTCCTGCTCACCAAGAACGGTGAGCAGGCGGGGGTCCAAGGGAGCAGCATCCCATGGCGAGAATGTGAGGACAACGTCCTCATTAGAAAAAAAATATGATGTTTGACACACCGGGGCGTTCTGTTCTCAGGACAGAGCCCCGTCTTTGATTTCAACGTTGCATGGCCACATGCATCATTTTTAATATTTCTTAAACGTATTTTTATGTCCAAATATACAAGATCAGACTTTAAGGTTGACATTTGTAGTCGATTTCGACCTCGGAAAATATTTACTGTAAGCAGGGCAAGGTCGCGGACACGACAACCGTCGTCGGCACCAGTCACGGGCTTGACGAGGCATCGCAAGCCGACTATGCCCGTCGCATGCGCAACTGTCTTGAGTTGCCCAAAACGCAGGAAATTCACATTTGCAATTCGCGAAATCCTTTGACAACGACACCAACACATATATTTCATCCTCCACACACATTCCACAGCTTAAACATGATTCAAAAGCATACGAATGGAAAACAAGCTCAAGAACAAATATAAACGTCTCGTATCGGGTTAGATTACCTCAAACACTTGGTCCTTCGATGCGTTTTCTCGATATTTCCCCGAACACTCCTTCTATCTCTCCTGTTGTGCCTATTCGAAGATGATGTGATGGTCGTGATGGTACGATGATGAAGAAGGAAGAAATGAAGGTGACGGCGGGCCGTGACAGTGTTTGGCAGGTGTGTTTGTGAACAGCTTGGTGGTTGATGGTGAGGGCGCTGGAAGTTGGGATGATGATGATGAAGTAAGAGAAGTGGAGAATGAGAGCAGAGAGAGATGATAGCGAGGAGACGAAGGATGGTGAGGCGATGATGGTGAACGGGGGCAGCGAGAGGTGCGCGTGGACGAAATCGGCGTCGAAGTCATGTGCAACAACTTTTGTAGAGGAAATGGGGCGATCGATTAATATTTCAAATCTGTTCCCTCGTTTTGTTTTTTTATCAGTCTATTTTTATGCGTATTTCGTTACATTATTTCACTGAAAAATATATCAGCAAATAAACAAAATTATTTCTAACTTAGTGACGTTCGTTTTGTTTAAAATCTCAAATGTTTCCTCGATCGTATTTTATTAGTCCAAATACGTTTATTATATCGTTATAATGTTATATGTTTATTATGTTTAACACAAACGTTTATTAAATACGTACATTATATGGTTATAACGTTATGCTTAACGATAAGTATTTCTTATATTATTTGTAGGTTCATATCGTTCCGTTATAATGTTATGCATTCGTTACTTTTATTCGTACGTTATCGATTATATAACGCTACGTTTAACGTTGTACTTTATTCGTTTGTTAATATATACAATGTTTCATTTAATGTTATATTATACGCTTATTTATTAATATATTGTATATTTTTAATATCAAATTTTTGAGGTATTATATCACCCCCAACATATATGTATTTTGTATTATTCTATACGTATGAATACAAATCTCGTTTTCATATTAAATCATGTCTAATCGTCTTGTAACATATATTAGGTTGAAGTACATAACATACATAATCATCGATATTTCGTGACAAATTTATAAAGAATTATATTTAATTATCATTATATACGTGTCAAATTTTATAACTATAAAAGATTAGCATTTTGTACGGGGGAGGAGTACTACTTAGATGTGCATAATTCAAGTCACGTGGTTGGTGGTGAGAGCAACTAATAAAGCACATCAGTGATGTGGGTAGATCATAGATGGAGACAGTTTTGGGACAATCCAGAGATTTGAGTAGGGTGATGTACTGTAGTAAGTGAAGTTGGTGGTGTGATGGTTTTTACTTGATTCTTCATAATCAAGGATAGAGGAACCAATAATATCCCAAAAAAAAAATTGGATAGAGGAACCAATTAAAGTTGGTTGAAGTGAGATATAATTCTACGAAGAGATCATTACATTTTATTGGATTTCGACTTTGCTTCTTGGTCTCCGTTAAGAACATATGTTCATTTGTTTTGTCATGGATGTTGCAACATGAATAAATTGATTGAACTATGTGATCGTACGAAGTTTTCTTAGACTATGATGAAAAGGTTGAAGATATTAGATCGAGAGATTAGCAATAAATAACATACGAATTAACATGAAAAATCCGAATATCAAGAAAAATATCCACAACACATCATCACAGATCGTGATAACAGATCGTGTTAGACCAATCTAATATGATGATTGATCATAACAGGGGTCATATTTATGGATCCATTAAGTAAAAGATTTAATAAATATAATCTTCACGGATAAGGCCCGAGGAAGGGCACTTGTGCCTTACGCACGGCCTACTCGGGCCGTGTCCAGTGCTCCACTAATGCAATCCGCATGGCCGTACGCCTACTGTATGGCCTGACCAGCCCATGTCCAGAGTCTCACCTAAGCGCCTCTCGTATTGGATCAACGTAATGCACATAAATTGAGAACATGCAGTCAGCAATGTTAGGATCAAACCAAGGGCACAACGCAAGCATGAAAACCCTTAAATTTACATGGGAAACCCAAACATCTAGAGAAAAATGCGGCCATCAAAACGTGATAATGACTATGGAAGCACATCAGAAGTAGTATAACACATCATCTTTTCTCTGGATATCTCTTTGTATCTCAGGACTCTATGTGGCAACTTCTTTTAAATCCTTATATCATCTGTCATTCCTTGTCAACATCTCATGTAGGCCTAGAAAATTGGTCGAGTTGGGTTACCAGATCTGCGGGTGCGAGAGGTTGGATAATTTAATCCACGGAAAAAAAGACCCAATTCTTATTACGTGAAAGATCGTTGACACGTTACGAGTTGCAGGTACCCAAACCCGACCCAAATGTTAAAAGAAAGAAATACTTAAATTAATGAAAAAACACAAAGTCTTTTATAAAGTAGTTTGGAAATATACACTTACATCAATAAAACATCAAATGGTTCGAATTAACAAACTAAGACTAAAGATTAAATACAATTAATATATTATTTAAATCAACAAACTTTGTATGTATTTCATACAATGACATAATATCATTAGGATTATTTTCGACATTATCATATTAAATGTAGGGTCATTTTGGACACCACCCTTCTAAATATAATGATAATTTAATGGATTTAATGTCCTTAGCATAATGAACAATTATTTCGTTAACTTTTTCTCTTCTTTTTTTTTGAAAGTTGTTTTGTAACTTTCCAAGTTCATTCATTACTCATTACAATACTAACCGTTACATTATATAATAAAAAATCATAATAAATAAAAATAATATTTTAAAATTAATTTAATTATAATTGTATTTATTTCATTACGAAAAGTCTACTATACACTGGACTCTCGCCACTAATTGTAGGTGTAATAGCATGACAGAGGCAACGATCTTAATCTTTCTTTTTCGTATTTACTGTACCTGTTAGGGGGGCATGCCATACTGATTTCACATAGTGATTTCATATGAATTACAAATTAATGTTCATTATTACCAGAATGTTTGGACTTTGATCACATTTTGTTTTGAAATCCGACCTAGCTTTAGGGTGCTACCAACTTCCCAGAATGAGAAGTAACACCTCAATTTATTTCATTTTGGCTTCCATTGGGACACTAAAATCAAATTCACATTTTTCTTTTCATGATGTTCGAGAGAGACGAGACTAATGCGAATAGTCATCCGTGAACAAAGCTCTTACCATTTTGTTCAAGTAATTTATTCTTGAAACAATATGTGGTCACGTACGTCGCAAAACTTACGTTGCAATTTGTTCACGTTGGCTATTTAACTTCTTTGTAGTGAACTATTCTTCATATATTGTAGAGTGATTTTCAACTCGAACACATGCACCCATGGAATGGTCATCCATTGGACAATGTTAAAAGCAATAAATGAGACATCATTATAAATATATAATACGAATTTTATTTTTTTTAGTCCTTCATATGTTATTTTTTTATTGGTTTAATAGTTATACATATGTCAATATATTATTGGTTTAAATATATCAACTCTTTATTGGTTTATACATGATTATTAAAAACATCATTATTATTAAGCATATGAAGAGTCTGAGCCAAATCATTAAGAAGTATCATCAATTTGCTTTAACATCAAAGACAATCTATTGTACCAAATCTATATATTAACGAAAGTAAAATCAAACAAAAGATAAGAATAAGATGAAAGTTTACGATAATAAGTGAATTCAAAATGCATCAATATCATCCGAGATGTAAGGTTATCACCGATGTAGGTCTAGTTTTGTATAAACACACTCACACTCGTCATCTTCGCAAATCAATTCTGACAAAAAAAGATTGGTAATTAATTTGCACACATCGCTTCTTTTCTATTGATAAACTCCCTCCAAACAGGTCATTAAAGTTATGAGGATATTGAAATTTAAGTGATTATTATTTTATTTTATTTTTTGAAAATTTTGTTGATTTTATTATGAGATATATCCAGATCAGAAAGTGAATTTTAGCAAGATTTGAAAATATACATTTGTTGTGTGCTTGGTGGCAGGAACCCTCCTTATGATATTGTTTGATAGACTTAGAAGTAACAGTCTAAAAAAAAAAAAAGGATGAGCATCACTTGAACATTTCGACTTCATCCATCTAGCTTGATAGTCAAGCATTGTAAAGCTGACAATAACTTGAATTTTTATTTGTGATATATTGCGGAAGAGGAAGACGAATTGTATAGTGAGATTTTCAATTTAACTCTTTAGTGGTCCAATTTACTTAATGGTCGGTATAAAACTCGATAAATTGCAGTAATGTCGAAAATCCGTACGTGTAAATAGTAGCTGATAACATCATAACAATATAAATTAATGATAACATGACTGTCTAGACAATATCGATTCCTCTCCTCCAATATATATAAGTCACAATCCACTCTCTTAATCCAATGTCTTCCGTTTCATTTAAATTACCTCTCTTACTATGCTACTTTGATGTGTAAACTTTTTACTCCATGCAAACATTTAACTCAGAATTGTTAAAGTCGTTTTCCTGATAATTCTACAGCATGGCAGTGAAAGATCTTCAAGCAAAGCCGCTTGCTCCGGCAGTGGATTTGGCTCCTCAAGTAGTGACGAAGAGAAGGTGGTCACCAAATGGCGATATCGGAAGCCCTCTTCTAGGTGCCGTGATTGGGTGATTGCTATCATACCGATAGTGATTCTGGCGTTACTAGTGATCGGCACTGCATTCCACGTGCGAGGCCCAAAGATCACCATAAACAACATTAGCGTCAAGATGTCAGACGTTATAGCTCGGGTTAGGATGTCGCATATGCTAACGTGTCGCTTGTGACGGAGGTTTCAATTACGAACCCAAACTTTGCATCCTTTAGCTTCAATGGTAGCGCAACCACATACATTGTGGTATGATGGCATTGTCATAGGCGGCATGAGGGGTCCTTCAGGGAAGGCGAGGGCATGGAGGACACTCACGATGAATCTTATGGTGGAAGTGGTTGCGGACAGATTTTTGTCTGCTCCGAATTTTCTCAAGGATGTCGCCTCAAACTCCATCAAAGTAAGCGGATCCACGACTATAGTTGGAAAGCTTGAAATATTCGATATGTTTGATAAACACCTTGAAGTGGGGCTGAATTGTACCATGATCCTTAACCTAACAAGTTCAAAGATCAAGAAAGAAGGATGCAAAAGGCATATTTCCATCTAATTTAGAAACTCTATCTCAGAGTCTGACTATTAAACAGTCTTTTGTGTTGCTGGGTAGATAGTTGTCGTGCAATGCAGTAACGTTAAGGACTCAGAGCCATATAATCCTACGGTTTTGTTTCAAGTAGGGGGCGTATTTTAGATCAAAGAACAGAATTTCTCTACTATATATAGAACTTAGTCAAACACATGTGTTTTGGTACACAAAATTTGATGAATTGGCTACCTCTTAGTTAGTAGTTTATAGCGGTTATTTGTAATGAGATCTCTAGTTGCCGGAAATGAAATTTTTGAAGGATCTGTAATGTATTTATTTAAGTGAATAGTGTTTTTTTGTTCCAGTTCCAGTATGACAAATAAAAAGGAGTACGAAGGGATCTTTGATATACATTCTCTCTCTCTTTTGATATGCTTAATTACTTTGTACACACACAGACACACATATAGCCATGATGGCTGATTTTTTTTTTATCAAATTAGGATAAATACTGCAAGTTCATAGTTTTTATGTTATAAGTTGTAAATATTATATTATAATTTGATGAATATGTACAAACAATTTTTAATGTATTTTAATATTAAAATCTAACAGTATAAATTTTTCAATATATACAACAATAACAAATCAAACCTTTATCCTATCAAGTAGGATCGGCTACGTGAATACGACGACGTCATTCCAATCTGTCCTGTACATCATCTTCTGTAAGATTATGAAATAAATCCTTCATGCTTCAATATATATACATGGAAAAACGTTGGTGCTTCAAAAACATCTTCCTTCATGCTTCTAAATAAATCCTCATCATTGATTTGATTATAAAATCAAATGAAGACTGTCCTGACATCCTCCCCATCTGCGTCGAATAGGCCAAGATGGATTGATCAGGGGAAGCAACGTAGGTAATGTCAAAGTCCTGAGTAGCTCACAGATAACGAAATATACGCTTCACGAGTAAACTGACTTGTTATATGAACTGCATGAGAGATATCGGGCCGAGTAATGGTCAAATATTGCAAAGCATCTGTTGTGCTACGATAGGTGCTAGGATATCATCAAGAGGGTCACCTTCTTGAAGAGAGGGAAGAGAACGCGCAGGAACATGAGTGCCAAGTGCTTTAGGCAGCTCGTGCATGTTGAAGCGTTCAAGGATAGATTGAAGATATCTCGACTGACATAAATGAAGTTAACAATTGGATCGAGTCGCCTGTACACCAAGAAAGTAGTGCATATCTCCAAGATCTTTCATAGAAAAGGCATTTGATATAGCAGTAACAAACTTTGTTACTAACGATCATGAATCCCCATTGAATATGATATCATCCATATATATCAACAATATAAGAGTCCACAATTCGAAAAACAAAGAAACATAGAAGTGTCAGTAAGCAATGAGCAAAAACCCAACCCAAGTAGTTAGGAACTGAGACGATGGAACCAAGCTGGAGCGCTTGTTAGAGACCATATATTGCCTTTCACAGACGACAAACATGATCAGAATAATGAGGATGAACGAACCCTTGCGATTGAGCCATATAGACCTCCATTGTAAGAGTGCCATGTTGAAATGCATTCTTAACATCAACCAGCTTAATGAACCATCCACCAGAAATAACAAGGGCTAAAAGGAGATGAGTAATAGTAGGCTTAACAACCGGATTGAAGGTCTCGATGTAATCAATGTCTTCTTGTTGACAATAACCTGAACAACCAAACATGCTTTATAACACTCAATAGAACCATCAGATTCTAATTTTTTTAAGATATATCCACTTGCACCCAATAATTATTCGTTACATTTACGATTAATACACTAAATTAGTCGTTAATATTACGACTAAAGTCACAATTTAGTCGTTATATTTGCTATAGAAAATATATTGATCGCAAAATTACAAAACTAATTTTTGATGTTTTTTAAAAAAATTAACTTTGTGATTAGTATTGATTTTAGTTGCAAAATTAATGACTAGTATTAATTTTGATCACAAAAATAGCTATTAAAAATATTTTAGTTATTAATTTTGCGACCAAGTTTCTTTTTAGTCGTTAATTTTGCAATCAAGTTTCTTTTTAATCGTTAATTTTACGACTAACCTTGATTTTAATCGTAAAATTCATGACTAAACTCTTATAGTGGCAAATAATACGACTAAATCTATATGATCGTAAAGTTTATGATTAAAATGTAATTATATTTGCTAATTTTATAATTAAAATTATAATTTAGCCATAAATTCATTTTTTTTTTTTAAGTGTAACATTCATACCAGAGGGACAAGGAACAAAAGACCATGTCCGGTTCTGAAGCAAAGCATCAAATTCTTTCGTCATGGCCTCAGGCCACTTAGGACATTTAATTGCACTAAAACAAGTTGGCTTTACATCCTTACTCATGACAAAAGAGAGAATATTTTTCGATGTAAATGCCAGCATGTGAGTTATACAGAGGTTTTGTTTGTGGCGGGTGATATGAGAGAAGAGGACAATGTCGTCTGTCGTCACTGGAATATAGGAGGGAGGAAGTGGGATTAAAATTTCTCGTTGAAGACGCATTGGGGAATCTGGTGAATTTCATGATGGACTAATGGAGCTCATGTTGGGTAGCTGTAACAGGGAAGGCTGAGAATTTGATGATGGGTTTGACTTTGTCATGTCTAATAGTGATAAATATAATCGAATATCCTCATGTATATATTTAGGAGATAATATCTTGATCGTACCTATCTTGAGATTTATCTTTATCTCCTTATAATTATATATACATCAATGTGAGGCACTCCTGCGGTGGGTTTTATTTTTTAATATATTATGAGAGTCTATTAAGTTACACACCCAAATACTCCTTGTCATCCAATCATCCAAATCCATGTTGCGTTTTAATCCAAAAAAAGATATTAATTCATGTTTGTGTTTCAATCCCAAAAAAACATTTGTACGATCAAATGTGTCGTAAAAATTCTTATCTCTAATTTAAAAAATCAATATAATTAAAAATATATAGATTCGAGAGATTTAATATTACAACCAACGGAATTGGATCACCTGCTATGAGTGTGCAACAACACTGGTGATCCAATGATCATAAAAAAGCAACAAAAAAAATTGTCGGGTTTTCTTCCTGATCCAAGATGTTTGTTCAGTACAGTGGCACCAATGCTGTTGTATTTCGACGACAGGCAATCCAACTACACAAAAAACTGTCCAGTGGTTCATCACCCCTCACTTGACATTCCTGGGCCAACCCAAAACCACCAGAGCAATTCTTATCATCCTCACTAAACCCTCACTGACTCCTTCACGCCGCCGCCCCCCCTCGCCGGAAATGTCCCGTCTCCGTCCACTCTTCCACCCTCTCCACCTAAACCGCCGCCACTTCTCCCACTCCGCGGCTCTCTCCCTCCCCCTCGATCCCGATCCTCAGCATCAGCCTCAGCCTCTCTTCACCTACCTAGACAATTTCCCCAAACCCGACCCGAGGTACGGCGAGACGATCACTGCAATCCCGCGTGCGATTTCCGGGAAGAACATCTCCGCGAAGGAGAGAAAAGCGGGGAGGGTGCCGAGTATTGTGTTCGAGCAGAAGGATGGGCAGCATGGGGGGAACAAGAGGTTGATATCGGTGAAAGGGGATCAGATTAAGAAGCTGGTAAATCGGCTTGGGAAGTCGTTTTTTCTGTCGCGGTTGTTTGAGTTGGATGTGAGGACGGAGTTCGGGTCGGGGGAGGTCGTGGAGTGTGTTAGGGTTTTGCCTCGCGCGGTAAGTATGTGACTGTGCTAGAATTTATTGCAAGTTTTGTGATTGTATGTTTTTAGATTGGAAGTTTGCAAGTTTCATTGAAAACGGATAAAGCATTGTGCAACATAAAGGAGAATGCTGTTATCATACCCACAACGCAAAATCCTTTATAATGGGATGGGGCTTAGTTTTGTGTTGTAGTTTGTAGAACATGCTTGTGTACTGGCTTGACTTAATTCAGAAGATTACAGGAAAAAATTGGTGGATTAATTCGGCTGCAGGGAAGGGAATAATTTTGACATTAGCTTGTGACAATGACAAATCGGCAGTTGAACCTTATCCAAGAAGGAATGATTTGTGGTAGTCAAAATGATTGATTGGTTGTTGTCTCTGATCGAGCAACTCGATGGTCTGCTTATTAGTTGACAAATGTGGCTGATTATGTTAGCCATGACTCGCACATTTTCTCTCTTTACTGGAAGAGAGTTTCTTGTCAAAGGAAGTAGATTTCTGCTCAGGTTGTTTCTCGAGTTCTTAAATCTTAAATGTAAGAATGAAGGAAACTTAATTCTTGGTATTATGATATCATTTCCAATTTCCGAGACCAACTCCTTTGACTGGGTAAAGTTCATCTCCTCGTTCTGATCGAAGAGTTAAAGTGTGGAAGGCCTGTCAAGGATGATTTTTTTTTTCCCGTTAAGATACAGAAAGTTGAGTTTGTTATAGCATCTGTTCTTCTTTAACCCAGATGCTTTTGTGCATGGAACAAACATTTACGTAATATCATTTGGCTACAAGGTTATAGGTCTGATTTTTTAGCTTGGCCAGTGCATATTAATTTCTATTTGTCTATAGCATGCCTATCTTTATGTTCTTGTGTAAAGATCCTCATATTAGTGTCACTTAGCAGTTAGCACGACATCTGACAATTTCTGCATGTCTGAGTAAAGTTCCATGCTACAAGTTTAACAATGTCAAAGTTGTTTTCGCCCTTTATTATTAATAATGGCTTGGCATTTATGTCGATGGAATTGAGAAACAATGTAGTGCGAGTTAATCGGAGAACCCTCAACACGCTTCTCTTCGAGAGCCCCTTCCAGGTTTACAACACATGCCCCCAAAGGTTTACAACCTTTTTTTAGTTCTTATTTCCCCCAAAACACAAGCCATCCTATGAATGCAAATGAGGATGCACATCCTTATTGCATATCAGTTTCCTCCAAGGCATATCAGAATTCTGCACTACCAAGTTCAGGTACCCTTCTTTTACTGAGTATCTCCTCTTTCTCCTCCTATCAAACTGCTGCTGATCACATTTACCAACCATTGCATCTCTGGCCTTGAAAAGAGAAGACGATAAGCAGCCTATTGCAGTTTTCCTGATTGCATTCCATACATCGATATCCTTCAAATAGTATTCCTTCGCCCATTTGATCGATAGTCTATCACATTTCATCTCTACAGCCCATATAGATTTGAATTTTGAACACCAATGCTATATTCCATCAATCAATCTGTTTTATCCCTAACCCTTCTTCCGTCTTTGGTTTGCACACATCTATCCAAGCCACCAAAGCTCTATGGGAGTTCATTGCATTACAAATACATCAGGAAAGCGATATAACAGGAGCAACTGATGCCAAAAATCCCATTGCACATAGTCATAGGCTTTCCTAATATCTAACTTCATTGTGCAACGAGGTGCATGGCTTTTCTCTCATAACCAAAGACCAGTTCTTGCATAACTTGATATTATCAGCTATTAACCTCCATTTGCATGGCTTATCAACGAAGGCAAAACTTGCTGTAATCTATGGCAAATCTTATTGAAATGATTTTATATGAAGTAGAACTACCAGAAACCAAGCCTTATGCATGAAATTGATGGCGATGATGTTAAGAGAGCACTATGGGATATTGATGATGATAAAGCACCAGGGGTTGATGGATTCACTGCTGCCTTTATTAAGCAGAGCTGGTCTATTATTGGCAATGAGATTACAAAAGCTATCCTGAATTTCTTCTGGTTTGGAAGGATTCTGGAGGAAGTAAATATTACTGTGATACATTTGATCCCAAAGGGTGATAACCCTTCTTGCCATGCTGACTTCAGACCCATTTTAACATCAATATCCCATAGTGTTTCTTTTACACCCTGGCCATCTAATCATTCATAAGGCTTGATTTCTTCTGTTCAGATAAACTACCACCCTCTAGGATAACCTCATCCTCAATCTGCTGTTGATAGTGTTCTTTTAACATCCTGACCATCAAATTCTTGGGCATGCCATTTTACTGGCGAGGAGATGGATTTGAAGTAATTGGGACAATCAGGAGTAGAAACCATATTCTAGATTAAATGAAGCAAAGAATTCGTTTCTGCTACTGGGCAGAATGGGTTGTTGCAGGCGCCAGGGATGCCTGGCTTAAGCTGCAACTCCATTTGCTCTAGTTCCCTTCCCTTTTTCTTCATTTTAAGTCCAAAACGTGTACCCTTCAAAATTACTAGCTCAAAGGTAGATTCAAAATCATTGTTCGAGCATCGACCGATATATTGGTTTGACCTTCCAACTGACATGATATGAAGAATTTTTCCGATATGTAAAAACAAATTCAATATCGCCATTGTATGGGGTTTGACCATATCGTCTGAAATCCAATATGGAACTTATCGGCTCGATATTGGTTGGAAATAATTTAATTGTTTTTCTTTTAATGACAACAATAAGAGACTTCGAAACAATGTCATTATGGTGTCTTTTTTAATTTTTTTTCTGGATTATAAAGTATAAACAAAACGACATCATTTTAAACTAAAATCCCTTCAACCATCTGCCTCTATCAAAAGCAGAGCAGTCTTCTTGCTACATTTGGTTATTTATATATGAATCTTAAGTTGCTTACTGCTTGAGGATTGGCTCTTCTTTTTTTTTTTTTCTTCTTTTTTTCCCTCTTTCTTTTGTATTACTTTCTTCTTTTTATGTTTATCAAAAAAAATTATGATTTATATTTTTTGTGTCTACATATACATATGTATATGTATAAAGCTTGGTGAATTTGTGACTACCCACACATAACTGTATATGTGGTTAGCGACGAATCTTTCCCCTATGTATACGTAGCACGGTGCGGAGGACCTTTAGCCACAATGGTTAAATGACTGCAGCGAATTAGGCTTTTATCACAATAGACCTAGACTTTCATCACAATTGACCTAGCCAATATCCGATATGCCAAAACCCAATCCGATAAGATAACGATATACCATACCTAGAACCTTGTTCAAATTTGACCAAATTACTACCACGAGCTCCATTCAATGCGACAAGAAATAAGATAATACGCTCCAGCTTTCGTTTCAGGTTATGCGGTTGTCCTCCTTTGTTATAATTTTCTACAACTTTCTTCTGACATTGATCATTTTTCCTCTTCTTTGTGGTGGCATGGAAACAGGTCCATTTGCATGCCGGAACTGATGCAGTCCTCAATGTAACTTTTATTAGAGCTCCTTCGGATACTTTATTGAAGGTTGATGTTCCTCTTGTATTTAGAGGAGAAGATGTATCTCCTGGATTAAGAAAAGGTAACCATATTTGATCAAGTTTTGCTTGGTGATCCAGAAGAATGCATTTTCCTGTAGCTGATTAAGTCATTGTCACTTTGTTTATGCTATTTTCTAATGTAGGGGAATGTGCAAAAAAGGTTGTTAATCTAACTAACACGTGATTCTTATATCTCCATTTTCTCTGTTTTAGTGTTTTCTTTTTTCGTCTCTAGAGAATTGGTTTTGTCATAAGATTAGATATTCCTTATAAGGTTGTATCAGTCACATGTTAACTTCTTGAGGTAAACCACCTTTTCGTTTGCCATGTCAGACTCTACAATTTTTGTCTCCAAAAATCCGCACTAGGCAAGAAGTAGGCAAGTGAGGAAACGTTTTAGGTGCCAAAAGAATTTTGTGTTGTACTTGTTATTTTAACAGCTTTAAAAAGGTCATGATTAGTGAGCCATGGGTGCATGTCCAATTCTCCTATTTTATATTTTTTTCAATATTTTTTCTATGAAATTCTGCAAAGATATAGTTCAAGCATTATGTAGACGATGGATTATTCATGTTTACTGCATGAATAAGTTAAGCAACGAAATCTAAGAGGATAGGGGGCGTTGATTTATAGATATTTATGCACTGTGGCAATTGTGTAGAACTCTATTCTACATGTCTCGTTGAAGGTTGGGACGTGCATGTCTTTTTACTGTCCCTTGGTAGTTCAGCTTCCTTCGACCACTGATGTTAATGTGACTTGATTACCAGATTTTTGGATTAATCTTCTGCTTTGTATAACCGGAAGTTGAACATTCTAAAATTGTGGGTGTAACAAGGTTACTTTTTTACTTTTTCCTTTTTTCCATTTTGTTTTGCACTGTCAGTTCCCTGTGTTCCCGGATTCTGCTTACGGCGGAGCATTCCTTGTACCCGACTCCACACCTCAATGCATTCTTGATAACTATAAAAATGACCCTTCCACCTGCCTAGTGCTCGTGACTTTAGGTTGTCGGTTCAAGTGCTGGATAGTCATTTCCTAGGACCAGCCTTCTTCTCTAGGGATTTTGACAGCGAACAGTTTCCCTTGCTTTACAGGTTCATATTTAAATATCATAAAGAGGACGGTCAAGTATCTTTGTCCAGCCGATATCATCCCGCCTTTCATTGATGTGGATTTAAGCGAATTGGATGCGGGCCAAAAGTTGGTGATGGGAGACCTGAAGGTTCATCCTGCTTTGAAGCTTGTTCAGTCAAAAGAAGAGCCTGTTGTTAAGATCATGGGGGCACGGGTTTCTGATCAAAGAAAATCAAAATAAGAATCAAGGTAATTCTCTAATTGCCGAAGATGTGGTGTCTGCAGCATGCTTTTCATCCCCTGTGCTTGAGATGATTTACTAACAGTACTCATTGACTGGAATTGCTGCATAAAACGAGTTGAAACGAATTAGTTACAATTCAAGGATCTATTGGAAATTTGATGATAACTATTGATCCTTTGAGGTCCCAAACTGCAGGAGATTACGTATCCGTAACTGAACCCTGCCTACTTGCACGGAACTCTCTGCTAGATGTTTGATATTTGCATCCGCTTCAAGTGGTCTAGCTCTTGTCTGCAGCCCTGCAATTGGTTGTTTCAGCCCACCAGTATCAGTTACATCCCTTTGCTCCGGTAATATGTTCTGATCCCAAGACATCAATCATTTCTTACTTCCCCGTTGAGCGAAATGGGAGATGGTTCGTTCTGTGGCTGCCCTCTGCAGTCCATGGATGTTCTGGTCTTTTGTTTCCTGCTCCTGGCCATGAAGTGAGGCAATGCAAAAATATTGGCAAGGTTGAGGTGGATAATGTAAAATGAAAATATTTCTCCAAGTTCCGTAGTTGTATTTTTGCAGATTGTTATGCGGAGAATTCTTGGCCTAGAATTACAACTTCGGCGGCGGAAAATACTAAATCGTTGCATTGATTTAACTTTACCATCTGAAATAAGGGGTATGTTGAAGTCGTTGAGGTTACGTCTTATGCGATTCCTTGGGCAAAGAAATAATTTGTCAAGTGGTAGTCTCAATTCTTTAGATTCCCATCTATAGATGTTTTCTCTTGTTGTTGAAATTACTTGTGCGATTATGCCTCCTTTGATTCTTGTGTAATGTGGTGGATGTTATGTCACCTGTCAAATATTCTTCGTGGGCTTGTTATCCCCTGAGTGTTCTCACGCATGAATTTCGGTTTTTTCTTACTCCGTTATTGTTATTGTTCTTGTTCGATTCATGTTTTTGCTTGATTAGTGTCCAAGCATTAATATGATTTCGCAATATTCTTGGATTTAGAATCCATCATTGTGTTCAAAGGCAATTTTTGTCCTTCATCTCCTTTTTTTAACCACCATTTTCATAGTCAACCTATAAGTCATCCATTATTTAATTTGCCACCCAAATGAATGAGACAAAAGAAACCAATTCTCATGGTAGCGCGTCTTGCCAGCAGATATTAATCGCCATCTCCGAAAACTACATCAAATTAACACACCCGAATCCCCCATCTAATTCAGGTTTCAATGCTCATGATCAAGGAAATAATCCTTATATTAACAATTTCACCCCTAATTTCTTATAATAAAACTTCAGCAACTAAAAAAAAAATCCACTGAGATCAGAATTTGCCTAGTCGACAATTGCAGTCTCACTATATATATGCCACTGCAACCATTTGTTTTTATGCCGAAACACAGCACATGGTTGATGCTTCTTGAACTTCCCCACACACTCCAACCATGTCAGAAACCGACGACATTCAGGCGAAACCCCTCGCTCCCGAGGCAGCGGATAATGTCTACGCCCGCCGCCGCCGCCGCCTGAAGCACATGAAGCGTTGCGGCTATGTGACCGCAACGATGATACTACTATTGTTCCTTATCATCTTTATTCTCGCCCTGACAGTGTTCCGTGTCAAGCAGCCGCAGATCAGATTAAACGGGGTGACGATCCTACGACTGGATCTTAATCTCACCAACATCGCCAAGCCGGAGATCAACGTGACTCTGGCGGCCGACGTGTCGATCAAGAATCCCAATGCGGCATCGTTTAGGTATGGGAACACAACGACGTCAGTGTCTTATAAGGGCGTCGTGGTCGGGGAGGTGGAGACCCCGGCAGGGTTAGCGAGGGCGATGAGGACCGCTAGGATGAATCTTACGATCGACGTGAATGGAGAGAAGCTGCTGGCTGCCGCTCCGAATTTGCTGTCAAACGTGGTGTTGGGGGGTGGAGATTTGGTTATGGATACTTATACGAGGGTTGGAGGGAGTGAAGATTATGAATGTCGTCAAGAAACATGTTGTTGTTGTGATGAATTGTAGTGTCACTTTTGATGTTTCGAGTAGGGAGGTGAAGGACCAGCAGTGTAAGCAACATGTTTCGCTTTGAGTGTGTTCATTTTACGGGAAACTAGCGACTTCAACGTACCTTATATGTGCATCACATCCCTCAATCTTCGTCAAATTCTGCAACCGCTCGCATACTCATGTCTGCTTTCGTAAGTTCATCTACTAGCATTTTGTTATAATCGAAAGGTTGAAATTCGCACACTCCTGGGTCGAAACGTTACAAATGCCCAATTTTACCAGTCATAAAAGCTTGATAACAGGCAGCGGAATTTGGGAAGAGATTTGTTGGTGCGAAAATACCCGGTTTTCACGCGAACAAAATTGGTGAAAAACGAAGAGATTGAAATCGTCAGGGTAGTGAGTCATCAAGTTGTGACCATGTCAATTAATTACCCATACCATGCATAAGCAGGCAGCATATACGGACTTTGGACGCGGTCATTAATTGATGTTCTCGATCACCGCCACCGGCTTCAGTCCCAACTCCCAACTACAATAATTATATCACGCGGTGCACTTTTCAATTAAATTTGGACTTCCTTGTAAACACTTTTGGGCCCTCGGAGGAGCAAAGACCCATTTCAATCCAGATGAACTATATACCCCATCAATCCAAACCCACATGTCAAAATCGATGTTTCTACTCATTTTTGTAGTGTTTTTTCTCTTTTTATTTTGTTCAACACATGGATTCAGAAGATTTAGTTAAACATAACAGTATGGATGAAGATGAACATTACAATTACGTCTTTAGCTTGGACGTCACCAGAAATCCAAGGACCCTAAATAACAATTGCGCCTTGATAACTGTTAATCACTCCTTATATCTCACCTCCCGTATATAAATAAAAGGGAATAATGAAGGGGGAGCATTATGAGGGGATGATTAGCACCCCCTCTTACGCCTTGAGAGCCACCTAACTCGGAGATCAAACCATTAAAAGCAAACAAGAAAATAGAATCCAAAAGTACGATGCATTATATCAGAAGTAAACATCACAATCACAGCATCACAAACGTACAACTTGCACAACACAAGGTACTGACTTTGAGCAAGTCCCATAAGGACCAAAACACCTAGCATTAGATGATTCAAACACTACAAAAATTGATCAAATTAACTACAGTCCGTTTCGATCGCTAATACGTCGTAAAAGGGGTTTGCCTATGGAATTGCGACTAAAACAGACTTTAGCTAAAACCATTGTCGCAAAACAGATTTGCGACAACATTGTAGCTAATTAATGACGATTGTTGTCTCTGATTTACGACTGAAAAACGTAACTATCGCAAAGATTGAAAATTGGACTTAGCGACAACTTTTTTTTTCTGTCGCTAATTAACGACAACATGAAGTAAATCCATCGCAAAGCTTAATTCCTGGAGTGGCCCATTTTGCGACAGAAACCGCCGCTAATTAGCGACCAAAACCTAACTTCAGAAGCAAATCTGGTTTTATGATGGAAACTCTGAACTAATTAACTGTTATTATTGATAAGGTTTTATGATGGAAACTCTGATTCTATGAAAAGATTAGGAAGTCTAGTTTATGTAGAATTTTATGAAATAATTTTTGCAGTTGTATACGATAAGTAGATTTAAAACGTTTTGAAGGGTCAAATTAAACAGGATTCGGGAATGAATTGTTTTGACCCTGATATAACTCCAAATGTTCGCAAACACTTCTAATGATGATAAATACATAAAATCATCATCATGGACTATCAAAATAAGTATCAAAGACTTTTCTCATACCTTGGCACCATCACATAATATTACTATGATGGTTTTTTCACGAAATACAAATAAATATGTTTATAACTCCGTAACGTGAACAAACATTCATAAGGTAATGTATTAATATGTAAATCCTAATATGTTATAGGAGTTGGAGGCACTGTTCGTTGTCACTTAAGGACGAGGTTGAGTGTGTACATGTGAAGAACTGTGATAAAAGCTAACATTTATATTTATTGTGTGTGACGATGCGTATTATTATACCGTGAGTATAATAATATACATTGAAATTTATGGACGTAGTCACTAAATGTGGCCGACATAAAATACTGACTGCAACTGCTGCGTGTCATGATAAGATGATGTGTGTGTTTGTGTTTTGTTTTTATTGTTGGTATAAAGAGGATGAGTGAGGGAAAGGAGTGTAAATCCATAATTGATGAGATAATTCGGTGATATAAAACACAAAAAGTATTGTGTCTGTCGCATGTGTTATACAGTGATTTGGAGATGACATTCTTTTATCGACCTTGTGAGGTCATTTTGGTATAAGGAAAACTCATTGCAGGAGACCTTGCGCTTCGGTTTGACTGATCCTTTTTCGCGGATATCTCTTCTACTAAAGCAGAATAAATCTTGATAAGTTAAAGTTGAATAAGTCTCGTCAAGGATATAATTATAACACTGAGATATCTATTATCTATCTTTATTGTGTTTTTGAGATGATAATTGTGAATGCTGGATTGACATAATAATTTCAGAGTGCTGAAACAAAGGACCTTATTTAGTTTTGTCATGAATCAAATTCGTGACGTCGCATGACGTGGATCTCAAGACGTTACACATTCTTTCTTTGTGGGACGGAGAAAGTATATCATATACTTTGATCAAAAAAAAAAAAAAAAGTATCATATACTATCTCACGAGACCATATCTAACTAGACCATATGCAATAACAAGGAAATCTAGCCTATATACTCTATAACACCAGAAGAGAAACCTGAACACGGATCAGCTTCTGGCAAGGGCGAACGCAATTGGTTGACGTCTAGTATGAATCTTCCCCATGGAGCTTCCTTCCAATCCACTGCTATGGAGCGAGCACGAAAATGAACCTTCTATACTTAATGAATATTTGAGACTGTACGAGCGTTTTTCTCTTCTCTGCTATATAACACTATGTACTAGTATATAAACATCATGCGGAATTCGTGGCAATGTTTTTGAACAAGGAGTGCGTTAAAAATGCTCCTTGTGGAACTCAAACTTTGTGGTGCCTCTTTGGTTGCACTCATTGCAAAGCTTGCTCAGTTCTTTTGCCAAGATCGGCATGCCACAGTAAAAAACACCTGCATTAAGGTATTTTTCACGGTGAAGATATGCTAGCATTGACAAATCTATCTGAATATCAGAACTTATTCTTATCGAAGATGGCATAGAACTGACCTATCCTAGCATTCGCGTGTTTGGATGCCAGCCTCGAGAAGACTTTCTTCCAGTTTGGCCTGGCGAAATGAGTACGAACCTGTCGAAGAAAGTAAGATAACTTGATATACTTCATGAAAGTATGGCAGCATAATTGTTCAAAGTTTTTCTACAAGTGTCGAGGCAAGTGTTCCATCTCAGTGGACGTAAAGACCTTTAGGTAAGAGCATTTTTGCTGCTTGCATTCACAAAGCGCGTTTGAACAAAACAGCGAAGGAATGACAGCTGTTGTAAGCATCGGATAATGGGGACAACAGAAGCAGTGTCTCAAGGGAAAAACAAAAGCTAGTGCAGGTTACCTTGGTACCGGAGACTATATCGACTCCATTCTTGGCATGGTTAAGTGCTTGGACCATGGTAATGAGAGCCGATCGTGCATCCCCTTCCTCGTACACACTCGTCAAATAATTGTGCATCTCAATGACACCCTATTGCAAAATCATAAAGAGAATGCATTGTCAGCACTCTCGAGGAAAATATGAACATGAACAGTGAAGATACAGACTCTGCTTCGGATTTACCCGGTGATCAAGCTCCGCGACTTCATTCATGACCCCTTTAAACCAGTCAAATGAGCCTTGCTCTCTTGTCACCCAATAGAAGTATGCATTCGTCGTCTTCAACATTTTCTTCTGTTTTGCCGGGTTCTTGTTAGATTGTGGTGGATCTATATTTTCAACAGGATAAAGATCTGAGACCTGATCCTGGGAGAGTTTATAATTAGATACCAAAAAATGCAGTATATATCACTAAATACCAGTGACCTAATGCAAAGAAAGAACTCATTTTTTTTGTGGAGCATGATCAAAACAGAATGGATGAACCCCTGGGTAAATGCGCTAATTCATAAAGCGCATACATAGATAAACATGCATGCTGGCGATTGGGAATTGAACCAGCTCTGCTATTACTAACGGCCATGGACTTTGGGTTTTGCTCACAATTGTTATAAACCATGCATGAATGCAGCCGAAGTATAAGTGAAACTACTCACTTGCTGCTCCTCCCTCTTGACAACGTTGTTGAGGAGATCTTTCAGAATAGAAATGAAAGGTGTCGCACCAATGCCAAGACCAACTAGAAGAAGGACATCGTATTTCCGGTAATCTTGTGCTGGAGCACCATATGGTCCGTCTATTAGCAGCTTTGGCAAGCTGAACCAATCGATTCCAAATATAAGATAACAGTAATAATAGCTGTTGCTTCTGACAGCACGGAAAAAAAAAAGAACGACAAAGAGTTCTGTCTATGAACCTTCTCCTTGTCGTCTCATCAGCTCTTAGCAAGCCACTTTTTCCGGCTACTGGAGCCTCACAGACCTCCGAGAACACTTTCCGAAGTTCAGTAGTCCAGTCACCCAACTGGCGAATGTGGATGCTCAGGTAGTCATCACCAGGAGCAGATGTGATTGAAAATGGATGCCTGTCATGCATAATTGAAAATCCATAGTATGTAAGAAAGTCGCGGGACAAATAAAAAAAAGATGCAAATCATGAAAGAAAGAACCATCTACGAGATTTCCATGGCACGTACCATTCAAAAGGAGAAACAGCAGGGCATTGAACAAACATATATTGTCCACTCTTATAGTGAAATTGTGCCGGCTTAGACATTTTCAAGGTTAGAACATTTCCGGGGTAGATAGCCACCTGAATCATGAAAGAACACATAAAACCAACCAAGCGGTTTGTTAAAAAGAAATTTTATCCCGCTAAAGCCTTTTGTTGCACAAAATAATCCATGATAAAAGCACTATGTCTCGTAGAATGTTCACTCATCTTATCCCTTAGATCTGGGTAGACAATTTGATGTCTGGAAACAAACTCGTACGAATGCATGTAACTCTAGCGATGAATACTGAGGCGGGGTGGTCTCACCTTCAATAGACGGACAGTATAAAGACCAGAGCGGAAGAATCTCAGGGTTCGTTCCCCTGCATACAGTAGGACTGGGACTGCAAGATACATCCATGTCTGCAATCACGGGGCAAGAGATATCAGCTAACGGACACTGGAAATCTGAAAAACACGGAGTCCAAAAGAATAGGATATGGGAATCTCACCGTCTTCTCGTACCATTTGTGAACCATGTAGAGCTTTTCACCATGGATGATGAGCAAAATGTAGACAATAAAAAAGAGGTGGTGCGAGTACCAAAAGGCATTGAACCCTGAAAGTCTATCAAAAGGCTTAGGCAGCTTGATGAGGCTCCGCCTAAACCACTTGGTTGCAAGTGTAAAAGCCACAGCCATCAAGATAACCATAAGGATCCCTGTCACACCCTCATATCCCCGAACCAAGTTCCAATAACTGGGCTTTGTTTCACCAAAGTCTCTCAGATTGTTGTAGTACATTGTGGGTGATGATCTTTCGAGCCTCACAAAATCACATGAAAGATGGTCTCCAGCATGAAGAATGATACCGACTACAATGCCAGCAGCAATTGTCTGCAATAGTTTGAGGGCAAGTTTAGGGAGAAAAAGCAAAAGAAAAAAGAGAAGATGATAGTTACTGGCAAAAACGATCTGATTGCTGACAAACACAAACTGCCTATATTTGTTGAGATCACTACACTGATTTACAGTGTGAAATAGTCACTCGGATCCATAAGGCTGTGCTCTATCACAATGATATTCTCTCCTTTAGATCCGCATAAGCAGGAGCGCATGACGGTGTGAAGAGAATATCACTAACAGCAATTCCTTAAAGGAAAGTTGTTGGAGAACGTCCAAGAATGTACATTATATGCAATCATGAACATGCCGCATGAAGTAGAACAATAAATATATAAAAAAACCAGCAAGCCGTATTGCGAGATACCAAGTGAGATTTAGCAAGAAAATTGCTCTTACCTTGTGAAAATTAATGCTATCATCGAAAGGCACAAAGTGAGAGAGCCTAGTGGATCTGAGCCAAGTAATAGTGTTCCTACAAACAGGCAGCAGAATAAGGGCCATATTCAGCTTTAGTGTCTCGGCTGCACCTTTAGCGGTCGTAAGACAGTAACCCATAACATTGAACGCATCCTTGTTTTTGTACTGAATGAACTTCCACGTAAAGAGCCCGGCCATTACCATGATCCACAAGCTCAGCACCCATATTCTCTTCCAGTTATCTTGCAGGAAGTAGAAGAATTCCATCCTCCATCGATGTATTCGGGCTTTGTACTGTAGACCGTGTAAGTTCTGACTCAGTGCCTGGCTTGTGTAGCTTAGCGCTTGACTGTAGCTAAGATATGTGTCCTTCTGTAGTAGAAGTGTCTCCAGTTGCCAGAGCTGCATTATCATTAGCATTGTGCATAGTAAATAAAAACCAGGAAAAAAAGGACAAAAATATGTCGATTGGTTGAATTATACGGAAAATAGGATTAATTTTAAAGAAATGTTCGTGTTTAATACATATATAAAACGAACTCATTTTAATAATATGTGTTTTTTATTAACTATGGCATTGTGGAACACAATCCTTTGCATTATCATTAGCACATTGTAATCCTCTGCTTGATTAATGGTTTTTTCTTCGCAGGTTTTTCTTTTCATTGAGGTTCTTTCCACATGGAGTCTCATGTTTTCTAATTATTGTTCGAGTGCTTAACTATGTGTCTGATGTACTTGGAGAATTGGATTCTTGATGTATGTTCAAGCTGCAATCTTTTACTTATATCGTTAGAAGTTAGTGATACATATAGATCAAGTAATTAAATATTCGATTAACTGTGTAGAAAATACTCTCTTTATTATTTATAACAGGGATAAAATTATGTATATCTCGTCCCCTCTGATCATGTCTACAACGGTAGCCCTTGAGTTGGTTTTGTCGTTGCAACCAATAGAATAGAACGGTATATTGATCTTGAGCGTATGAGTATGATCTTTCCATAAAATGTGTGATGGAGTATTTAAATTCTTCTTAGATTTATTTCTTAATCTTTTTCTCGTGCATAGGATGGTTTCTTCCTACAGAAGACTAAGAAACAATGTGCCAATCACATTGTTCTTCATTGCAATCGCATCTACTTGATCAATACAAACATATATTCCTAGCTAGAACAAAGTCAACGGAGCTTTTCTTAGAGTAACTTTTTTGGCTCAATAAACTTGATTCTAGATGTTCAAAAATATGGAATTTCAAACTTGAATTTATATAAATCAAGTCAAGCTGCTCCTTTTTCTTCTACTTTTATGTTGCTCAACAATAAATTGATAAAAATATCAGGTATGCAAGCAACTCGTTGACAAGAACAAGATCAGGAAATGGGACCCACCTCGATGTAACCAAGTCCTTCAGGATCCAACTCTTCCATGATTAGAGCTGCATATTCCTCAGCTTGTTCTTTCAACCTTGATAGCCTATTTGCTGAAGCACTCAGCATTATGATCTGATATTCAATCACATTCAGTTAAAATAACATATAGAGACCAGACCGGCAGACCCTTTGTATAATGGAAGATACTAAGTCGATGTTGTTGCAAGAAAACAAGTGAGAGAGCAAAAATTAAGGCAAATATCATTATCGAATTAAAAAATAAAGGTACATATATTTCTGATATCCAAGAATGGTACTGTATGTGGTGGTGGTTGTTCTTCAAAAGTTCATCCCGAAAAAATCCCCTCATGGAACTCTTTTAAATCAACCAAAACTGACGGATTTATCAATCATCTCCACTAAATAATTGAACACCCGTCAGGAATTGATCCCCTAACCTATTCATTGGAGGAGTGGGTCGTTGCCAAGTGAGATGGGGAAGCTCCCCTATACATGGTCGTTGACAAAGAGATGAACAAGCATATTTTCATTATAAAGATCTTATGGAATAAATACCCTAACCTCCGTCGCAGATCTTCAATCACGCCACAACAACCAGAACCAAAACACCACACCAAACAATCTAGGCACACACAGGATCCCAAATCCCAAACCAATCGTGGCGTCCGCGGCTTCGCCTGAGGAAATCGAAGCCAATCGAGATCGGGTCTCGCCGGGGATTGTCCCACGTCGTCGGAGGAGGTGTCCGATGGTTGGCGGCGTCGGCGGAGAAAGCAGCAGTGGTGGTGGGGGATTCGACGACGAGGCCGAGGGGACGAGGAGGCGGAGGCGGTGGTGTTCATGGTTCAGGGAGGAGATCGTATGGGGTTGGTTAATGTGTAGGGCGTGATGATGTAATCACATGAAAAATAGGATTTGTTTGTTTATATTTATAAAATTAAAAGATGATAATTTTAAAATAATTTATTTTAATAATTTTTATATAATATTTAATAGCATCTTTTAAAATAATTTATTTTAATAATTTTGATATAATATTTAAAAATATGATTATTTTGTAAAAGAAAAACCAAAAAATAATCTTTTTATAATTATCTCTCTGTTGACTCCAGAATATTCTTTTTGCCAAAAGTCAACCAGTCTTTGAAGTTTAGGTCCATGTAATGCATATTTCTAAACCTACCACAGTAGGAATATGGTTAATACTAGTGCGTATATATTAGATTAGAACTTTTAATTGCATTACTTCAACGACAAATTGGATATGTAAATAATATTCAGGAAGTTTTAGTTATATTTTAATACTCATTAATATTTATAAACTGTAAATAATGACTTTGTGAATTATATTATATATATATATATATTATAATTTTATATAATTGTAAAAACCAAAATGATATTAAAACGTAAACGAAACTTTCATTGAATAATTTTTTTCAAATCATACTCTGTCTTCCATAAAAACTGCAACATTGGTAACGGGAGCTTGTCAAGATATAATTTTGCTTGCGTTGACGAACATTGAACTTTTTCTTTTTAATACAAAAACAGCATATGTAACGTGATAGTAATTTGCTTTAGGAAAAGAAAACGTTACACCATTTAATAAAACAACAAAACTTGAGTAAGACAAACTCTAAACGAACTTGTTTTAAAGGGGACTGAGAGAGTATTATGCTGAAGTAGTGAGTCCTATACTAAGAAAAATGATTATAAACCCTGTTGTATTATTAATCGAAGATATTTAAACCTTATAAATTTTAAAAATGTGCAAATAATCTTGTTATATTTATCAAAAATCATCTTTTTATAAAAAGAAACCCTAAAATATATAGAAAAAGAGATCATCTATCTATTTTTAAAATAAAAAAAAACGTATACCATCAACCCAAAATTTAGGAGGATTTTATGTAATTTTTCTTTTTATACTAATACATGCTCTAGTCTTTGTATGTACGTGCCATAGGGATAAGCTGCCTTGACCTTCTCTATCATATACGGAAGGCACCATCACACCGACCCCCACCAACTCCATCTACTTTTCAAGTCAACTCTACTTAAAAAAATTTATAACGATTTCATCCGATATCAAATTTTATATACATATTAAATTTATATTAAATTTGATAAAAAAATATATTTTTTAAAGATAATGAAAGATATAAATGGAATTTAGTAAACAAAATGAAAAAGAAAAAAAAAATTAATGAGATAATTTGATTATATTAATATAATTTTATTATTAAATAAAAAATAAAAAATATTATATTTATATTAAAACTAATAAAAAATATTATAATTAAATTAAGACGGAAAAAATAATAGAAATTAGAATGGACTTTCCTTAACTTAAACAATTGTTTTCTTCTAAACTTAGTTCAGATCAGTGGTTAATTAGGATCCACTTGATGCAATTTGATTGATGATGCTTCTAAATCAAGCCGATTATTGAAGGGATGTTTGATATTGCTTTTTAATATCATGCTCAAACAATCAAACAGTGCACAAAACGGCCACTTTTGTTTCATAAAACATAAAATCATACTTGTAAAACTGTTCATATACATTCTATGTGGGAAACGGACATAGAGAACGAAAACCATCATCGATACAAAATAAGGGTTTTTTTATTATTATTTTCAATAATAACGAAAAACCCATTGCTAGCCGTTTCTCCATAGTATATCAAATTATCTCAGCAGATCTCTCCATCCCACGTGAATGCATAACTTCATATGTGATCTAGCATTTTCAAATCTTATAATTATGTTCTTAAACCATTGGTTGAAATGAACATCAGAGTATGCCTCAGGTTACTACCATCTGTTTTTAATAGAGGCAACCGACACTAATTAAGCACATTGACAAATACTCTCTCTTTCTGTCTTGATAGAATTATAACCAGTTAATGTACCATGATAATTTATATATGTGTGAATTTTTGATGTAAAAACTAAATTTGTCTTTAACTTTTATGAGTGAAAGGAATAAGAAAAAAAGAAAGAAGAAAAAAAAAGGGATGAATTAATGTGATATAAAATAAAAAATAAGGATATTTTGATATTATTATTGGAAATTTTTTTCAAATGTGATAATCTTATAATTAATTGGGACAGTTCAATTTAAAAAATATTATTATTTTTTTAGGACGGAGGGAATATATAAGTTCTTATAGCATCGGTTAAGCTAGAAAACAAAACCAAGTATGTATAGGAGTCGGATCGTCGGCGGTTGGAAACCAACATCACTGTGTGTTGTTTGATTTGATTTTGTTTATTATTTTTATTTTTATTTTGTATTTTAGAAAATCTGAAAAAAAAATTAAAACTCTATTAAGAAAATATCAATCCTAATTTTTTTAAATCTTAATAAAAATAATCCCATAAAAATTATATCTGTAAAAAATTCAATAAAAAATATAAATCTTAATCTATTAAATAAACCAAAATCGTTGGATTTTTTATTTCAATGATCTCGATGACCGACTGCATCCAGCTGTACCCCAATCCATTAACGGTCTCACTGATTCCAACTTTACCAGTGGGAACCGCGATTCCGTGTTTTGTAGAATTGGCCATGTATGTGGTTATTGTTATGTTTCTGGACATTGGCAACATCATCAGTGAACGGAAAGTTGTCATTTTAAGTTTGTATCAATTGCATGTAGATTCGCCCTATAGGACTACATATCTCTATAGCAGAAGTTAGGAAAATTACCTCTTTTACTTCTTCTTCAGTGATATGGCCGTCTTCATTCTTATCCACCCTGCAAACCAATGAATTGAATATCCATTTACGCTCTAATATAATACTGTAGTATCACCGTCACACTACTGCTTTTTAGCCATAATTATACACTGTAGCATTTTGTCTAGCATCAAGCATTAATGGATTCCTTTTTTTCATCATATTCTCACATGCCAGCTCAAACTAACTTTTGATAGCAACTCTTGAAATGTGATCATTGCTATATATAGAAACGAATAATGGTAGTGCTTCAAATATAGCATGGTCTAAACACGTATCGCAATTCATCTCTTCACACATTTGATGTTCTCTTTTTCACGGGAAAAATTAGGTACGACTCAACCTTTTTCTTGAAGGTATTGGGTTCGAATTCCATTATCCTCAAAATTCATGTTGGTCACGTCCGTTGATTTCAGTCAAAGTTTTATCCGATGCTGATGAGGGGCGTCTTGTCAGTGTCCGGGGGATTAGTCGAGATGCGCGCGAACTGGTCCGGACACCCTCGTCATAAAAAAAAGAAAAAAAGAAAGAACAATAGGCTTTTCATAGTGAATGAATAAGAGCCCCTTTGGCTGGAGCGATAAAAGGTGTTTATATGTGTTTAGGGGAGTAAGTGAGACGAATCATTTTACGAATTTGTTTGATTCGACTCGATAAAATCTTAACTCGAGTATCATTAATTAATAAAATGAGCTAAATTTGAGTCAAATTTTAGACTCGTATAGTTAAATAAGTTAATTAATGAAATGAGCTAAATTTGAGTCAAATTTTAGACTCGTATAGTTAAATAAGTCAAACTCAAACCTATTATGATTTGATTTGATAGGCTCACGAACTGTCTCATTTAAAACATCATGAATTGGTTCATTTATGGGCTTGTTTAAGGCTCGTGTTAAATTACATATATAAATATTTAAGGTCCATGTTTCCCATATATTAATATATATATCCATATTTAAGGCTCGTTGTCATTTATTTGACTAACATAGATTTAGGAATTTTTGTTATTTTCTAGTCATATAAAAGTTGTTTTTAGGACTTTTTGCCAAGAGACTTGTTTTCTTTGTTTTTTTTCCTCAGAGAGACATGAATCTGATTTCCCCATTTTTATGTGTTGTGGTGTTGTTATGTTATGCTATTGGCACAGCTTTGTGTTGTGCGCATCTTATTGTTATGTAATAACTCATTCAAGTTTTTATCTTATGTAATTTTTAATTTTCTATGATCTATCTTATCGGTTTGGATTGTTTTGCAATGAGTTTAATTGTGAATTTTATGTTGAATTCTAATAATATTATACACAGATTGATTCGACCCGAGTTTGACTCAATTCGATTAAATTCGATTAGGATTGAGTGAATAAATGAGTCGAGTCAAACCGAGCCCAAGCTTCAACATTTATAAAACAAGCTTGATGAGCTCGACTCGATAAAACTCGAATCAAGCTTGAACCCAATCTCAAATCTAGTATTTACTAAAATGAGTCGAGTCCAAACCATGTCCGACACGCCTTGGCTCGTCTCATTTACAGCCCTATATATGCTTATGATTGATATTAAAAAATTATAACTGATTATAATTTTATAATAAGTAGTTTGGTGTTTGGTAGAAGAACGTTTTAAGTTATTTTGTTGATTAAAAAATTATTTTGATTTCTCAGTTGGAAAAAAAATCAGTTTCAAATAACTTATGATTTTAAATAAAAAAATGACTTAAAATCACTCTCCCCAACATTATAAAATAACTTATACTTCATCCGTTTCATAATATAAATAATACTTGTTATTTGGGTCGTTCTAAAGTATATATAACATAGGATATTTGGTAATCTTTTCACATAAAAAAATAATGAAATAATTATCATCTGTTATAATAGACTCAAAATCTTCTCTCATAATTGTTACAGTAAATCCTACTAATATCAAAAAAATATTTTTTTCCATCAAATTTCACACAAATTCGACACATACACATAAATACACTATCAAATCAAATTATTGTCTATATTTTAAAATTAAGGGAGTAATTAATATTCATCAATTTTAAACCCAACCCTAAGAATAAAGTTGCCAGATGATAACGATGAGAATCCCACACTATCAATCAATAGATGAATAATCATCCTGAAAAACGGAACTTACATTTCAAAGAAGATCTGAAGGCGAGAATCGAAGCTCTGATCGGTGATCTGAGACCAATACTCGAATAGCTCATCCTTGCTGATCTTCTCCACCTTCGACCTCCTCCTCCTACTCAACGCATCAAACAACTCCAACGCAAACTCCTTGGAATCCTTCATCCCTACCATAAACAAAAAGAACACGAAATAGAATCAAAACCAAACCAAACCAACTTCTCCTGTCAAGAAATCGAGAAACAGAGTCCGATCAATTTCGTCGTCTGCCAACCTATGCATTGTGCGAAATCAGAGCGATGGAGGAATCCATCCCTCGCAAGCTTCTCGAAATTCCTCTGCACTTGATTCCACGCGTCGACGCCATTGTTACTCTCCCCGCTGATGAACCTCAACCCTCTCAACGCCTTCTGAGCACCCGACCGAGTCCGATTCAGCTGCGCCTGCTGTCTCCTCCGCGCCCTCGCTTCAGTCGCCGTCACCGCTGAATCAACCGCAACTGCAACATTGGATCGCGACGTGGATAGCACACGCACCGCCTGCGCGTGGCTCCACGAGAACCGCCTCAGTTCGTTCTTCATCTGCCTCGCTCTCGCGACCGCCTCCGATCTCAGCTCCTGAGAGAACTGCCGCCACCGTGACGACGACATCCGGCTCATCGTAGGGGACCTGGATGTCAATGCTGGGGTTCTTTCTCCGATCGAAATCGTCTCCACATTGAGAATCGTCGTCGAAGTTGTCCTCGTCGTCGTCGCCGGTTCCACGCTCCTGAGAACGACGGTGTCGTCGTCCTCGATTTCTAGCGTCACCTCGACGAACTCCTCCTCTTCCTCGTTCTCCTCCTCCGCCGCTGCCGTCCCAGACGTGGACGCTGCTTCGCTGCTCATTGCCAGTGAATCCGATCCCCAACGGCGGATGGGGAAACCAGTACTGCCGCTGCTGTTCGTCGTCGTCATCGACAACTGAATCAATGGATTGATTCAAAACAGTGTCACTTCGGCAAATGAAATTCTTCTGTTATGTGTCGTCGGTCCTCTCCAATTAATTAAATGAGGGAAGCGACGACAAGAAAAAATCTTAGAGCCTGGACGATGGAGATGGAAGCGCGTTAACAACGACTTCTTTTATGAAAATTGTGGCTTGAACCATAGGCCGTGACTTTGCAGAAGAGGGAGGAGAAAATGAGAATGATTTGAAAATGAGAAGTTTAATCAGTGGTAAAGACTAGTATGTATGATGAATGAAGTGTGGAACAGCTATAATAGATGTGACTGAATTCCGATTTGGGGATGGACGAAGTGGACCACGACGGTCGTCAGTGGGTGGTTTTTTCCTTGCTTTTTCTGTTGTGTTCTTTTGTTTTGGTTGTGTTTAGCTCAGCAATTCAATTCTTTTTATGTTAATGATTTAGAGGGGTGGTTGTTGGTGGTGGATCTGTGACGTGTTTAGTCAGAAAACGAGAAGAAAGAAGATAGAGGCAGGGGTGGGAGAGAGGGTAATGGCAGCCCAAACTTTTGCTTGTCAGAGCAACTCCAGAGGAGATAGATATTTTTCTATAATCATAATTTGATAATAAATAATATAAAAATATATAAATTTAGTTATGATTATTTAATAGGTTAATGTCAAATTTTAGTTTGACGTTCAAATTTTGTTGTTATGCATATTGTTGTCCAATTAACGTCAATATTTTTTTCACTTCTAGTTAAAAAGATATTGATGTGGCATATTTATCATTGTTATTTTCATTACCAAATTTAACAATGAAAATAACTAAAATTAAATTTTAGTTATACAAATATTGTGCATTTAAAAAAAAAATACAATAACCATAATATGGATTTGGTAATCCATGTGCATTTCTCCGCTAGACTTTTACAGTTTAGAGTTATTACTGGTTTGTTTCTAGGACTCTGAACAGTCGTTTCGTGAGAGAGCTAAGGACTGGATTTTCATGAGCATCACCCACTCAACTCCATCTATGTTCTCTCATTTGGATTGCCAATTTGATAATCTAAATGATAACTTTGAGGTAATTTGACAATACGTTTCACACCCCTCATTGTTATTCTTCCTATCAAAATAATGAAAGTGAGGGAGAGAAAAAAATTTGTGAAGAATTTGGATGAAAAATGGTTTTCATTTGTTAGTTAGTTTGTTTTTGTTTTTTGTTTTGTTTTTTGTCAAATTTGAGAATCAAAATGATATTGTCATTTTTTAACGATCCAAACGACAATAAGATTTAGATGTATTTTGTCATTTGTGAATGAAAATAACAATCAAATGAGAGTGGGCTGAGATAATCTTATAAGTAGGGATGACATTGGGATGAGTTCGGATCACGATCACAATCCTCATATTCGAATCCAAAACCCAGAATCCATCCTCAAACTCGACCTAAACACGATTGGGTTTTAAAATCATAGACTCAAACTCGATCCCATCGAGTTTTAAAATTATAAATCCAAACCCGACCCGACCAGGTTCGGAAATACCCTAAGGTTACCAAAAGTGGAAATTCATGGGTTTATGGGTTCGGGTACCACTAATCCGTACCAGGCTATATAATTTTTGGAGTTAGAAAAAACTTTAATAAATCTAAATAGATGACGATTTAAGTTAATTAAACTAATATTTTGATCAGTAATGTATTTCAATAAATATAATAAAAATAAATTTTAACTAATGATGATTTAGGTCATACTAGCTCCGTTTCATGTATTTTCCCTCCGTTCAAAAAAGATTGCACTATTTTGATCAAGCACGCATGGTAATAGAAGGTTTGATCGGTGTTACGAAACGATCAAACATTGATTTTTAAAAAAATATCATAAAGCATTAATGATAGTAATCGTTATTCCTTTGATTCACAGACGGAGTTCAGATCTAGCTTTTACATTCAAGATTAGTCCCACGAGTTCTGGTATGGATGTTGATCCTCCTATACGATGAGTGTTCCAGTAGGTGTCACACCATCTCCCTCCTAGGGGGCGGGATATAGATACCTAAATTAATAAAGGCAATTAAAAGACAATGTCATGCATCTTGCACGGGACCTAGCCCTTAAGGTAATCTTCCGAACCAGTTCCATACAGTCAGCAGCTTGCAACCTGGAAGTCACAACAAGGAGGCCTATTAACTGGCAAAGTACCCATATGTTACGTACTATAACCGTAAATCAATAGAAAAATTTAAATCGGGTCGTTTAGATAAATAACGAAATTTTTCAAATTACATGTTGAATAGTACATGGAGAGAGAAACGTTGCAATAATTATGGGACATAGTTAGTAACATTTACTTTATGTAGATAAATTTAGATTTATATCATTCTCTTTTAACTATAATTCTCAATCATAGAAAATTTTTCTCTCCATTTATTTTAATTCATAACTATATTAAACTTTCCAAATATGAAAATATTTCAAACAATTTGGAATAATCCAAAATGACAAAAGCATGCAAAAATAATGGGACGGAGATAGTATATAGAAGCTGATGCACAACCAATGATGTCCGTATAATCTTACCCAGTCAACAATTGTAACCGTCTAAGAATCGATTTGTGTATGCTTCCTTAGTTTCTGGTTTACTTACTTATGGTTTCTAATCAGTGGAGTTTTCAATATATAGTCATTCAGTGGATAAAAGATTATACAGATTTTTTTTTTCCAAAAATCCATTAAGAATATATGTTAAGTGGTAATTAATTTGATACATAATCTCCACTAAATAAGTACAAGTAAAAAGCCATTTTCCATATTAATGAAAATTAAGTCAAAAGTTGGTAGAAAAAATATTTTAAACCATGGCTCGTTTGAAAACCACTCGCGCACATCCTGGAAAACTTCCCAGGAGGTCACCCATCCCAGCATTACTCCGCAGTTAAGCGTGTTTTAAAGTGATGGGCTATCGAAAAGGAAGGTGCACCTTGTTGGTATAAGTAGTACTATCGAACCATTTAAGCATTTCTTTGGGGTATTACACTAACTTTTTTGGCATGTGACAAAACGCCATTGGCGAAAATTTACCTTTTTTGTTAGAATGATATCTTCCTCCCTTATAAATTACAACGAGTGTATTCTTCATCGTTTAAAAGTACTACGGTGTTAGGCCATAATTTTAATGGAGATCACAAATGTAATTTCCTATATTTTTCCTTTCGTTATAAAATTTATAGGGTGTCCATTGTAAATTTTAATGGAAAGCATTAAAATTATTCAAGTGTAGACCGTTCATCTGTGAGATGGACGATCCAATGTTGTTGGTTAAATAAGACTTCGTAGCCAACGCTTACTACGGATTAGTTCCCTATATATAAAATTTGTATACTTATTTTAAATGATATCGATAACGAATTATCCACGGGTATCGGAATTATAGGGGATACCCATTGATATCATGTCGGATTCGGGACAGGTTTGACGATATCCATACCCATCCTAAACACATTTAAAATATTTTGAGGATCCCCGAACCTGAACTTGAACACGGTCAAATAGAGTTTTCCTTGATATGATTGGGTTTGGGTTCGGGTAAACCCTCAAGATATTTTGATCTTTGATTCTTAATGCTTTTGTGTTGCGCAGGTGATGATAAAAGAGTCGTCTTTGAGTAATTCGTGCTCCATTAATAAGGATTTTGAAGGTTTGGTAGGGAGAATATGGACATCAATGCCATGGTGTATAGGCACATTGTCTCCAACCATAAACAATGTTTTAAACATTCCATGCACTGTGTTCTATGGGATTGTCATATTGTTGGTGGCGGCGGATACAATCCTATGCATTGTACACTGTTTCAGTCAAGTACATCCGCTATTTGTTTTTGCAAACGACGTGGTGTCTATGGCACTGTGTAGTACTATTTACGTGAAGTGCATGCGCTATTTGTTTTCGATCACAACGGTGATGGATGCACGACAGACAATGATGACGGAGGTGGTGACAACAGTGTGTTCGAGGTGAAATGCTAGAGTTAACGTAATTATTTTAATTTGATTACATATGGTATCTTTCTCTTTTTAATAAAAAGGATAAAGTTGGACTTTCAAAACTTGAATAATTGGTTGGTAATTAAATGAATCAAATAGCTCCAAATGGTAAATAACAGAAAAAAGTGACATCAATTGGCAATTCATACTAAATCCTTTATATGCTACATAGGTTATAACATTCTAACCAATAACCTCTAGCATAGTGTCACATGGTCAAGTTTTTGTTTAATTTTTTTTTTGTCCGTGTGGTCTGATTCTGCGCAAATTAATCGATCTGACTATACAACGAGATCTTCCCTCAACCACCAAATGTAAATACACAAAAAGCACAAAGGAAAAATCATTGAAACCAGGCACACAAAGCACAAACGATGTTTTTAAGTTTTCTTCCAACCTTTATTACAAATCCGATTACAACAAAGGATCTCTCGACTTGAGCTCGTAGAACTTTCTCATGCACATGTTATATTTTATGCGGCTCTCAAAGGCAAAGATACAGCCATAAAAAAATATCCTTAAAAATAGAACAATATCAGAAACATATCTTTTAACCCATCAATATATATTTTTCTAGCTTTGCCCTCGATTTGATCTAATATATCTTCAGGATTAATATGTTCAACAAATCTTCACAAGTTTTGTTACGACTTCCTAATTGTTTCACCCTAATCATTGAGCCTTTCTTCTGAGCATCGTTTGAGGAACAATCCTTGTTGCCTCCCTCGTCTTGACTTTGAGCTTCGCCAAGCTCGATTAGAGAATTCCTTAAGGACCGATCCAACGAACCCGCTAGCAACGAATGGATCTAGTGTTTCATCTTTGACCACTATCAAACCAAGACTTTGATTAGATTTTTCAATATTCAAGTCAACCCATGAACTTGGCACAAAGTATGGGGATCGAACTTGGGAACTTGAGCTTGGATTGATCTTAGGATATCTTTTTCCCATATTAAAGATTACTATAAAAACCCCCACTTGGTTAAAACAACCGTTGTACCCCTCTAAATAGTCAACCATTTTCTTACGAACTCAACCCAAACTTAAGTGCTCATCAAACTTGCCATCAGTTTTTGTTTGCCAATACTTAAGAATCTTATAGCGTTCGTTGGTCTTGAGAACAGGACGCGCTCGTGTCTAAATCTAAACGCAACACTAAAACAAGCCCCGCGTCTTTGCCTTGCTCGCGACAACGTCTTGCTCGCGTCCAAGTCCTAACGAAGTACGTCTTGTTCCTTTGCTTTGCTTGCGGCCTTGCATTTGCAAGAGCGTCGAAATACAAGTCATCTCGCATCGAGGTAGTGAGGGTCTAATATGATCTAGCCACAACGTAGTTTTCATCATAATCAATACCTTATTTTGAGTAGCCCTTTACCTAAGTTTCCAACTATGATGTCAAAATTCATCGGACGGTATTTGGGACCGTAAGGTAATCTGATCCAAATGGTTCCTTTTTTATTTATATATATCATGAATAAGAATCGCATTGTATATCTGGCAATCTACGCTCAATATTATACTCCATCTATCCTAATTTACTTGTAACTATTTGACACCGATATGAGATTTATGTGTGTGTTGAATTTTTGTGGAATATGATGAAGAATTTAATATTTGGTTAGAGATAAAGGGTTTACTGTAATAGTTAATAGATGAAGAAATGAAACGTAATATAAAATAAGTGATTGATTTGATTTTTTTTAGATTAAAATTTTGTTAAAACATGAAAGATAGTAAGTATATTGAGACAACCCAAAAAAAATAAAAAAAATGATGTATGTAATATAGCACGGAGGGAGTAATTAGAAGGAGTAATCTAGCTTGCTGTTTTATATCCTAAATCAATATATATAAAGAAATTTTCGCTATACTTTACTCCATAGGGTGCATCTTCTACTTAATTTTGCATTATGATATCCTATGAGAAATGAACAAATGAATCCTCTTGATAAAGATACGCTGTAATAAGGGTCTAAACAAATTAGTACTAATTAATGCCCTAGTCTATGCCTATAGTTATTCCCAATTTTACCCACATATATATAGCTTACCCACCTTATTGTGATGATAACAATATCTAGCTCGTGTTGTTAGAAGTAATAGCGTTAACCACGCAAATTTTTTTCCAAATTCTCCTTTATGAATCTTGCCACAAAACCATTCATACGGAGAAGTTCACGCATGTATACATATTTTGAAGTTTCGATCATTATTATGGCTAGTGTGAATCAAAGGATGCCTATTGTAATAGTCTTCAAATGCTAAGGTAACGAGCAAATTTACTTTCCAAGGTTTTCACAAACAACAGCTTACGATAGTCAAGATAGCTGCTATTTGACACTCCAGCTTTTATTTTCATAACCCCGAGTTTAAAATGATAACATTGGTACATGAAACGCTTTGCTATATCTGATATATATGACAGTCTCTAATAATATGGTTTAAATTTTGTTGGTTAATTATAACAACTTCTGTAGCAATCGTTTGCGTGAGCTTGTAAAGACATACCAACGACAAAGGGATGATTTCTTTCTGCGTGTCATAAAGTGCTGTCTTTGGGAATAAACTACAACCGATGGAAGTGCTTTGCAAAATGGAACTCTGCTGGCCTCAACATCCCATTAACGAACTACTGCTTGGACGCGTATGCACATAAGCATATAAGGGAGGGCCTACTCTTCATAATTCTAGTTCGCATGATTCGATCAAATCAGATGCGGGAATGTTGGTCACTGCAAAAATAGATGAATATCGGATAAAATAACTGTGTGAACTTTGTGGTCGATAATGTTGTGTATGTGATAGAGTAAGTCCAGTTATGAATTCAAAATAGTGCTATTTCGATAATTAAGAACCAATTGAACTAAAATTAATGTTAAAATAGAACTAAGATATAATTAGGTCTGTATTTGACATAAGTCCAATCATAGAGGTAAACGAGGATAGCCATTATTATAATTTGACAACAAAAGGTGTTTTTGATCTAAATTATAGAATCTTGTTTCAATGTTTGGTTTGTTGAGATTGTCGACTATTTCATGTCATCGACTGATGTTTGTTATGATCACCCAATACCCGCTTCCGGATGAACAGACGGGGGTAGTGGGGAGGTGACATTGATAGCAAAAAGTCTATCGGTGAGTATGTTTTCAATTTGTTTAGAAACTTTTCAGGAGATCATTCATCCAAACATTACTCCACGTCAAGCATACTTAATTGCGAAGTTCCCAAGAATCTTTCTCTACTAGGTGTCTGACCGGGTTTGATCCGGACCCCTTGTCCACAGGTCCAGCACACAGTCGTAGGAAGTTATCATGAACCGCTTTTCAGGCTCAAAACTGACCACAGACTAACACTAATCCTTTCAGTGTGCTTTGTCTTCATTTGCACATTGTAACGTCCCGACTTTCCTGACCTTTTCATAGGAATCCACGTGACATAACCATCGTTGGGGACCATTGTCCCAACCAGATATACTCATCACATCCTGTCATAGGCATAAGAATAAAATAGAACCAACATCAGTAGAAGTCATTCACCTTTGCTCATACCGTTCAATCTTATGATTCAGAGTCTTTTTTACTACCTCTTACCAATCCCAGAGTAAAAAAGTCAGTTTAATATTTCTCTAACTTTGTGTTACGAGTATGCATCCTTGTCATCTATCACATCTCATAATAATTCCTTACTCTTGTAAAAGAAAGAAAGAAGAAGAAGACAAGAAAAGTTACCATGAGTTATTATAGCTCAATAACGTGTTGGTCCCCTTCCAGAGGATGCATGAGAGGAAGAAAAGAAGAAAGATTTGATCACTTAGATCATATATTCCAATATTCTGGAATCAACAAACCATTTAAGAGAACAGATTTATCTCTATATCCAACAAGCCAGATCACCAGACAACCAACGAAACCAAACAACCCAAACCATAACAAATAGACTGAGATAAAGACAATGTGACACGACAGATCCCTAATTCAAATCTCATGCACTGCTGCATTCAACAATTCATTCAAGACTCTATTACACTTAGCATCATATCAATCACACAAAGGCGACAAACAATAGATACGATCAATATTATAATTGTGCTCTTTGCGACACACACAACGTTATTTATGTTTTATACCACGGAGTTGTGTTATCAATTATGGATTTACACTCCTTTCACACATTCATCTTCATTTATATCAACAACCAAGGTATAACACACATCGTACATCATCTCATCACGACACACAGCAAGTGATAGGCAATAAATCCGTAGGATGTATTTTATGTCAATTTCTCAGAAACCACCACATAACTGTATAAGCGTAGGCATACCTGCATGCATAATCACAAATCACAGTTCTAAACTGTAATATCCGAGAATTTTGGAAATTTAGAAACGAATATATAACATAACGATTTTAAAATAAATCGTGCTTAAATGTTATATATTTAAATCTAAGAAAATATTTGATTAATTAAATCAAATATGACGATGGATTATTTGGGATGATTTGTTGAACGCGCCAATAAACGTTACGAACGAATAACGTTACGTTGTTGAAACGTTATAAACGTTCCGCGCAAGGACTATTGATTTAATCCCTAAAATAATGAATTATGACTCGGGAGGTCATATTTTTATACACGGGTAAAATCTAATAATGCAAATAGATTTTTCGTGGATTAATATTGCGGAATTTTAGTGAATAATGGATTGAACGAGACGTTTCGTGGGACGAAACGTGGGATAAACCCACACTCACCCACCTCTTTTCTTTTCTTACTCCCTTTCCCTCCACTTCTCTCACCCCACTCTCCCGCACTTCCTCTCCACTTCACTCATCACTCCCACCTCCACTCCCCTCTACCGGCCACCTACACCATCATCTCCATCAGCTGTCGCAGCCATCAGCAGCCGGCCAACTCCCCTGCAGCTGCCATCATCAACACCAATATCATCAATATCATCATCATCATTCCATCATCAAACTGTCTTCACGATCATCATCGACACCCCACGACGAAAGCAGCAATAGGCGGAAGAAGATTCAACATCGGCAGCTCGTCCAGAGGGCGACAAAGGATCCGTTCGTGTGATCGTGAGCTTAAAAAAACCAAACGTGTTCGAGATAACCTCACTCGTCCGACACACCTCTTCTTTTCATTCACACAATTCAAACACGTCCGTACATGCTTTGGGACGTGTTTATGCTGTGTTAGACGTGTGTGGAATGATTTGGATGTTTAAAAACGTGTATTGAACGATCCACGGACGGATAGGGAGGTTTCCTGCAGTTTCTGGTAGGAGATCTAGCGCGCACACGATGGGGGAGCGTCACGTCCGCGACAGGTGTCACGCCCGCGACGAGGGGAAAATTTGGGAATTTTCTGCACAGTGTCGTCGCGCTCACGATGGACTTGAGTCGCGCCCGCGACGGCCCAATATCGCGGTCGCGACGTGTCTTCCGGGTCCGTGACGGTATAACGCTCACGTGTCTTCAGGCGCGGAAAGTCGGGGGCGTTACATAAGCGTTACCTTCTTAACATCATTTTTCACACACATGTATTTTATGTTTTTTTAGAAACCATCACATAACTATATACGCGTAGGCATATTTGCTTGCATCATCACAAATCACAGTTATAAACGTTACCTTCTTATCGTCGCTTTCCGCACACACGCGCTCTCAATTTTTTCTTTATGTGTCTACGCATATCAAGACACACCCTTATGAATGATTGTTCACGTTATAGAACTAAGCATATTTTTTTGTATTTTGACCTTTAACATAAATCACCACATAATTATATACGTGTAGATATATTATCAAATCGTTCAAGTCCTTTCCTGGGATATTACAATGCTTTGTACACCAAAAGAGCACATAAAGTAGACAACATGTATGGTTTTCCTGAAGAGATAGTATCGGTCAAAGCAAAACGATTACGTCTCCCCGATTCTCATGCTTGAAACAGGTCTCCTTAATACTTCAAAAGGAAAAGTAACTTTTTGTTATTTAGTTGAAATTTCTGTTCTGTTTTGCTACTACAAGCTAGCAGATACTTTCTTTGCAACAAAGTTTAATGGTGGTAAAAGACAAGAAGACTGTGATGGAGAATAAATGTTCTGCGAGACAACGAGAGACGGTGATCGATTGAGAATAATTGTTGAGAGAGGTTGTGGAGAATCGTGTCGAATGTTAAGATGCGGGCCGCAGTATGCATGTAACGCAGTTTAGGAAGCAAAAAATTCAAGCGATCTATTCACAAACCAATAATTACTTGTTTAAGAAAATGGAAGAACTTAATGGATATGTCTTCACGATTTCGGTGCTTATGCCTCTCGCGTCACGCATTCCGACTGCAAATGGACAGTGTCTGGTGGGTAACCCAATCTATGGATGCTGGCAACAAATCAACTTTCTTTATATTGTAATGGAATATGTTGAGATTATTACCAAATATTTTATTTTCGAAATTACAACGATGAGTACTGTCATAAAATGTGAAGATCAGTATTTTTTTTTTCCCTATATTGAAAGACTGATGTTTTACATATATGATTTGATGCCTCGAACGTATTGCTCTAAACCTTTGCTCACATTGGTATGTACAGTTTCAACTCTCTCGGTCATGTTTTTTCATGACAAACTTAGCAACTGTATCTTTTTCTTCGCTAACTGAGTTTCACATGTCTTCGTTTTGAATTAGCAACTACGTGTCTCAATTCATCACATTTCTGTCTCTAGTTTGTCATTACAGTCGCTAACTCCATCGTTTAGGAACGCATCATGTAAGAGATATTAAACCCACGTTAAAATTTGAATAAAACCTACAACAATATAAATAGATTATTGTCTTTCCTCCTATTGTCAATTGATTTTAAGAGTGAAACTCATATTTCTATACAATAATACAGAAACATCAGACAAGTTGGCAAAGCAGATGCTGAACTGAACATCAATGTTTCATTGAAGGAAGTTGAAGTGACCAGAGTGAATCAAAGTAGCACAAAGTAATGGGTTAGGGAGGCTTAAACAATCTCCTTTTCCTCTTTCCCATTAACTCTGTCCTACTAAAAAAAGAAAGAAGCGCGCAAAATCTCATCTCAGTCGCGCATGTTCTTATCCTTTACAAACTTATACGAATACTCTTTAGCCATAAAATTCAGACAGTTACGAAAAGACTACCCCCCATGGAGGCACCTTACTTTCTAAAAAAATATGGTGAAAAAGAAGATGATGCCTCCGACTCGAAAAAAGGAGAAGAACAACAAGAAGTTGATGATGCTGATGATGAAGGAGAGGCATGTCAACAGAACATCTGGTCCAGCATTAAGACGATTGCCATTGCGAGGGCAGGATCAAAGCAGGATGCTACAATGAGCTGAAATACTTCTGAGCCAAATAAAGCGCATCCATGAGAGGATTCCTTGTTCTTGATCTCAGCCACTCTGTTCCTTGTGGTGTCGAACACGAAACATGATCGCTTCATGTAGGATCCTTCGACCGTATAAGCAAGCCTCCTATCACTTGTCGATGTGCCAACAAATATATCAGCAAGTACATTGGATTTTCCAGGTAAGATGCTTGCATTCTTTTTCATGGAGAAAACCAGTGTTTTCTTGTTCTTCTTTGATGAACTTTCCCCTTCAAAAACTTGCCAACCGTCATGTAGGCTGAGCTTCTGTTAAATCAAAGCCGAAACCAATTAAGTCTCACACATACACTCATATAAGCACTTCTCGGTAACTTACACTAGCTTAGCATTTTTTTTACATTAGATCTGAAAATTACCTTATGATTGTGGCTGATAGTGTAGATTGGTATGCCGGAGTCATCCATGAGAACAATCTCGCCCGGATGTCCATAATAGTTGTCCACCCGAAAGACCAAATCACCTTTGGAACCGATCACGGTGAACCCACTGCAACAACAATATAGAAGCGACTTCCTCCATACCGTTAATGACATACTAGGCTCCTTATCATCTCGACAAATATATTCGTCATCGTGATCTGAGTCATTGAGATGGTGAACAACCGCTCTCGATCTCCTCGAACCTAAGAATCTCATCTTCTCCTTTTATTGTTTATGGCTTAATTCTCTTGATATCGCTTATACGCTTATTCACCTAGCTAGATATTAGTTTCTCTTGTTTCTTGCACATGAAAAAAATGGATGCTGTGATACACAAAATGAAGACATATTTTATGGTATTTATATGAGAAGTGAAGGATCCAATTTCTTGTTAAATACTTGGTGGTCCTGATCATAGCATAAATTTGAGGCCAATAATAAAGCAAGGGCGGCGTGCAAAGCTTGAATGGCCATTGGAGAATATCATTGGTTTCGTCTCTTTTCATGGTCAAATAGACCAAACTACGGGTTAAAAATTTATTGCGAAAAGCCATACTATAAGCTAGAATCTATTGTCCAATGCTATAGAACTGTATGGTTATTAATGAAATCATTGCAAAATAGTTGTGACGTGGCGAAATGGTTAGATCCCAATTTTACTTTCATCAATTATCAATTAAGTGATCCCAACTTTAAAGTGCACAACCGTTGATGTCGGGCATCATCGAAAAGTTATCCCCTAGCAGAAGTAGCTATATATAACTGCTTAAAAATCCTTCAAATAATTTAGGGCAACTTCAATAATAAAATAATATTTTGGCATAGACAAACCTTTATTTTGGTTATATATGAAGGGTTTGGAGTTTACGTGAGTGACCATATTATTTTTTTAGTGTGGTTATATCATTGAATTTCGTAATTAATGGATAAGATTAAAAACTCATTTTTCTCTCTTCAATTAATGTCAAAGTGAGCTTTTAACCTCATCAATTGATTGTGAAATCTAATAATCTAACCACATATAAGGAATCGAATGAATAGCCATACAAACATTTTTTCCGTTTATGAATAATATCAATTTGTTAAAATTTAGTAAGGCTGCTCCAATGAAAGTCGAACTATAGTATGAGTATGTAATAAATCAATAGACAGAATAATGCCATCTAACTAGGTTCGTTGTTTTTCTTTGTGTTAAAATTTGTATCAAATTTCATGAAAAGGCAAAAAATGAGTTTGTCATTTTAATAGCCAGAAGTGACCCAATAACAAAGGACAAAATTTGCTATCAAATTTTAGTAGTTTTAACAACCCATATAACTATTGTATTGGTGTTGCTCTTAAATTGGTGAATTTGCATAAGGCTCACTGGTATTAAAAAAAAAAAAAAACAGAAAATTATCCAAATCTACATTTTTAGAAAATTAATTCAAAAAACATACACACGGAATCTTATTTCTCAAAACATACAATTTCATTCCATTCACCTCTCTCTCCTTCCTCCTCGTCAACCTTCTCCAAAACACACATCATCATCATCATCACCTCCAATCACCACTGTCAATCATCACCTCTTTCCCAAATCACCGTCAGTGACTTCCACCATCTCCGACGCCGTCACCACCTCTCTTTCTCCTCAATGGCCACCAATGGATCCTTCACGGTTAGTCTCTCTATCGTGATCTAAGCTCTCAACTTCATTGACTTCAACTGATGAGATCATATAAGGAGAATGAATTAAGAAAACTTTTAGGGTTTTTGATTGATTTGATTGGTTTTTGATTTTGATGTTGTGTGTTGTAGGTGACGGTAGGCGAGGATACACGGACGAGTCTGGAGAGGATCAAACTTCACTTGGTGTCCGGTTCCTCCGACAAGAGCCTGCTGCAGGGCCCTCTCCTCAAGCGCTTCAAGACGGTGTGACTGTTGCTGATGTGCTAGAGAGTTTGTGTATAGTGGTAGTGTGTTGATTGAAATTAGTGGAATTGATTTTCGATTTGGTTGATTCTGTGTGCACAGTTGATATTAAGATCAAAATGATTCTGTGTTGTTGATGTGCTAGAGAGTTAACTGGCGCTCTGTTTAAAACAAAGCGTCTGAACAAAACACAGAGTATCTGAACAAAAACACAGAACGTCTGTATAAAAATAACAGAATGACGGTGATCGGATTTCGATCATGATGCCGACGGCGGTGGCTGGATTTCGATTAGGATTCTGGTCAAGATTTCGATAATGGTAGGTAAAAATCCCTTTAAAAAAAAAATATACACCACCCAACCTTAATGCTCTGTATAGAGGGATGAACTAGGCCGGTGTCATATTTTGGAAAGAACTCTCAAGCAAATCACTGACCACAATTTTGTGGAGTACCTTTTCTGGTGACAATGAAGTAAAATGGTGCCTTTGAAAAAAGTTACACACCCTTTTTATCCATCTGGCCTTTTCTATACATGAAAGATCTTAAAATATGTCATTGTTACACAATGAGGGTTTTTAAAGGCTTTGTTATTTCTTCAAATATGCGAAGAAAAGACTTGTAGATACAAGGAGAAACTATACAACTTAAGCTGAGCGGGACTCAATTCAACTTTTTACTTGGCATGCTCTCTTTAGTGTAGTATTGCCGGTATTTTAAGACGAGAGAAGTATCACAGGTCGGACAGTGTTGCAACGAGTTAATGAGTTCAATTAAATATTCTGAAATTAACGTATCATTCCAATTTTATCAGATGTCCCCGAAGGGACTCTGAAATTAACGTAGTTTTCTCTTTTTTTCAGGAGAAAATACAGTTAGCTCTCTTTGAATTTCAACTGTACATAAAGCATATATGGTGGTACCGTAGTTCATATCAAACGCAAAACTCATTAAACTTCTTTTCTTTTTTATTAAAGCTTGAATGCTGTAATTCCTTATTCTACCTAGCTATCTGTTACTTTTTGTTCCTACTAAAGAATAAAGATTGTAATAGTGAAAAAATATCAAATGAAACGTGTGATACCAATTATCGGTACGAAGAAGTTGAACGAAACATGAGATAGAAAAAGAACTCTGAAAGTGAGATGCGAGGGGAAAGGGCGCAACACGTGGATTCTCTAATGTTAGGATTGCTTCTTCCTTTTACAACATTCCTTGACATCTCCAACTTGGTTTCGACTACTTCCTGCTATAATTTCTCAGAAAAGACACATTGAGTTATTCCATTAGATACTATCAGCTGCACTAGCTTCGTATCATCGACGGAATCCTAAAGTAAGTTCAATCATATTATATTATATATAGTACTATATATTTTGTAATTAAATTAAAAAAAATAAGACTCGTATAATATCAAACAACATAAATGCTAAAATAGTAATGAACTAAAATTGAATATATATAATTGGAACCAAAAAATGCAGTGAAAACGAGATGGTGGACTAAATTCAGAGGGAAATTGAGAATAAGGACATCAATCGCAATTAAGATTCACTAAGAGAATCTATAAGATCGAATCAAAATGGAATACAACAAGGATTAGAAAAAATCTTTCAAGACTCAACAAGACAAAAATTATTCATCAATTCATTGTTAGTTGTTACTCCAACAACTTAACAAAGTTACATAGCATTGATAAATTAAATTTTGTTAGATAAATTGAAAAAGAAAAGTTTCAAGACAAATATTTTTAAAATTAAAATAATTATGTATAAAATAGAACCACACATTGAAGTGATACTTTGTATAATATGCGCAAATTAAAATACTTTCTACTATAAGATTATAGCAATTGTTGTACCTATTTTAGAATAAAGGTCGGACTAACTGTTATAATCTTAATTTAGACATCTTTTATTGTCTTCGTTCCATAATAAATGAAATATTTTTCTTTTTTATTTCCTCTTTTGAAAACTTTCACCAACAAAAAATACTAAACTATCCTTCTATTGTTACAATAAAGTCCACTATCTTCTCTTTCGGATGTTATACTCTCTTCATGTCGTAAAAATTATAACGATTTGATTTGATACGAGAATTTATGTGTTCTTTGATTTTTTGAGTTTTGATTTTTTTACCATTATGGTTATGTGGTAGAGAGCAGTAAGAAAAAGAATATTGGGATAAATTAATGTGATATATATAAAGTAAAAGATAAAGATATGTTGGTAGGTTTGTAAGAAAATGTTTCTAAATAAAAAAATATGAAGAATTACCCAAACCTAAAAAAATAGAAAAAAAATTCCAAAAACATATAATTTGTTCAGATGCTTTATTTTGGAGGAAACAAAACGTCTATGAAAATCATACAATATATATTGATTTTCTTATTCAAAGAAGTCTGAGACAAATTTGTGGGAGACGTTGAGTAAACTCATACATTGAAATTAATATGAGTGTTGATTTTTATATATGAAGACTAATATATGTGCGTGGTTCAGGGATGAAGATTATCAAACATGACCTTTTCAATTATAGACAGAAGAAGGAATTGCTAATGCAATGTGCACAAGATTTGACGTCAAGAGAGAAAAGGAAAACAAGGAAAACAACAGACTAGTCGACACTCTTATCAAACACAGCACCATACAAGCCAAATCTTTGCGCCCCCAATCCAATCACGATCCCAAATCGAAAAACCTAGCAAACCGATTCAATCACATATCATGAGATCGGCGATCGAATGAATCGGAGAATCGCGTGGAGCTCGAGATCGACAACAATGGCGGAAGATAGAAGGTGTTAGTGAGTCACGAGTCCACAATTGACAGAGTCAATACACAACCGTCATGACTCGCCCACTCTTGTAGTGTATTACTCGAAACGTGGAGGATATGCTCGTTTCAGTTATATGCTTATACATCAGCTATAAACATCCTTGTACAATAACGATGTAAAGGAATGAAATGAATTACGCTTTGCTGAATCTGTTTTTCTTGTTTGGTCTTTATTTCAAACTGAAGGAAAGCTTGTGAAGTACGAACACAACACAAATGGTATGTTTTTGAAAATTCTAAAGATATAGGTTACAATCATTTTCTTAAAAAAATAATATAATTTTTGTATAACATTTAAATAAGACAAGTATTGTAATTTTTGTGGGACGAAAAAAATAATATACCAACTATCTTTATAAGAACTATCGGTATTTTATGACTTTAATAAAAAAAATCTACTCTCATATACTAGTAAAAAAACAACCGATCCAAGTCAAAATATTTTTTATTTTTTTTTGAGAAAAAATATTTTGTTTTTTCAAAAAAAAAAAAAAGGAGCATCATACTTCTAACTTCTTCAATGCTGCGTCCAAAGGCCCATATCCACAGACCAAGAATCGTGCACGGATCAGGAAGACTGGGCCCAAAGTAGAAGTGTATTGGGCCTCATCCCGATTAGAATTGTCCGGCCCAGGTTAAATAGTTGAGAAAAAGAAAGATGGGATTACTTGTGTCAAAATTATCCACCACTGTCTACTTGAATGGATAACGGAATTATGGGGCACGCTGCCGCAAGTCCCGGTGTGGTTTTGATCAGAAAATCAAAAACGGTTGTTATCAACAACTAAAAGGAAAAATAGACAGCCTTATAAAAAAGAAAAAAAACACAGCACAAGAAGAATGAGATGAAACCGGCTAGACGAAACGAAACAGACTCTTTTTTGTTTTTGACGAAAACCAAAGCAGACTTTTCTAAATAAAAGATCCTCGATCCTCTTTCCTCTACCTCATTGAAGTTGTTTAGAACACCGGAGTATCAATTTTAGGAACAAATTCATTGCAATTAGGGTTTTAATTTTTGACCAATGAAGTAGGGTTTTTGATTGACGACTTGAAATGCTTCATTTTTAATTGGATATTTGTCATGATCGAACTTGTCCGATCATGAATAATAGATTTTCGGTATGATTTAACAGAGGTTGTACTTGATATATCATTCTCCACTCTCCATTTTTGAGATGTTTATTTTTCTTTTTCTTTTTTTTCTCTTGGACAAAACAATGCTGTAATTGGACTTGCGGTAGTGAGGGAGCAACTGCTCCTGCTGCCGTCACACAATCCCGATGTATCAATAACTTGAGTAATAAAATGTGACGTCCTATTGATCCTTAAAAAAAAAATTATCCACCGCTGTCAAATCATAAGATAATCCATAATTATTGATAGTTGTGCCTCACAAATTCTCTATATCAAGGGTTACAAAAAAATTATAATGTTTGACTCCAACACGTATATTAATGTGAAGATTGAATTATTGAAAAATTTATCAAATTATCACTTTGTCAATGTAAATGAGAAAGAAAAGATAAATACTAAGATTATGCTTGATACACAGAATAAAAAAAGGATTGGATAAACAATTGGGATAGTGTTATGTTTAATAACAAAAAAGATATATGGATTATTAATTCCTCATAAGGGGATAATCCCTCTATTCCTCTCATTGTCAATCTCACCTCCCTCGTGTCATTAGTTATCCTTCTGGTGGGAATTGGGATAAGAATTTCAATACTAATAGTACCTTATCGACCGTTGTCAATAGTTATTGACTGTCGCCAACCACCGCCACCATCGCCCACCGTCGATCGCCATCATTCACCATCGTCGCCCGTCATGACCATTGTCGATCGTTGATTGCACCGGCCACCATAACTACCCACTGTTGACCGTCGTCGACCATCACTGATTGTCGTCGACCACCTCCACCGACCATCGCCAATGTCGCCAATAGTCGCAAATCGCCACTGACCGCAACCACCGCTTATCACCGTCGACCATTGCCGACCACTGTTACCATCAACCACCACCGACCGTCATTGGTCGTCACCTGCCATCATTGTCGACCGCTTCAACCACCACCACCGACCACGAAGATCGTCGTCGACAACCACTGACCACCACCCTCCGAGAGTCGTTGTCGACCATCGACCACCACCCATCATCGCCTGTTGCGGATTATCTTCACAGAGTTATCATTAAATTAGTTTGATTAATGATATATAATTTTCACAATCCTCCTATTTATATCAGATAATTAATCCCCAGCCCTTAGGGTAGGAATTTGTGGTGGAAGGATATGATGTGATATAAAATAAAAATAGATATATTTAAGTATTTTGATAAAAAAAAATTTTTTAATTTTATAATGTTGTAAATTTTTTGGGAACGGATCAATTTAAAAAATTGTTATAATTTTTTTTTTTGACGGAAGAAGTATTTTTCTATCTACATAGCCTAAAACGGACAATGTTAGTTCTCTCTACATTCTCTTTGAAAGGTTGAAGTAGGACTCTGTTGTCGTGACAAAGCCAGGAAATGGAGTCAACGAGGACGAGAACATTGACCTTCAAAAAATAACAATTTTTTTTTTGTTAATTAATTTGTAGCATTATATTACAAGTCTATTCTAAATTAAAAATCGCATCAACCCCAAATAAGTCCATTCCAGTAATAGAGCAAAGAATATCAATGCCATTTTCAAGGTATGAATGACGATTAAAATGCATAAGAACGAATCACAACAAAAAAGAAACAATTAACATGATGATTTTGTTAAAGAAAATAACGTAACAAAACTAGAAACATGAGCCAAGACAAATGAAAAGTGTTTTGTCAAAATTAACCTAAAAGAGAAAAGACCAAAAAAGGAAAAAAAAGAAAAAAAGGGAAAATATAGGAACAAAATTGAAGCAGCCCATGAACTAGGTCTATTGTCCTTTATCAGTATCTTTGTTTCTTTTGCTCATGATGTTCTTGTTTCGATTGATGTTTGATCTCTACTCTTATCCTTTAGTTATGGTTTTATATGAAGGTTGATAAACTCGTATCTTAATAGTGATCAGGCATTGACGGATTGTTTGTGATTCTTACTCTTTGGTATATTCAGGTTTATGTTTTAGAGCATGTCGTACGTGGAAGTGGACATGGTCCCTAATTATACTCATGGTTCTCGACAAAAGGCCTTCGAGATGAGTCTATACGAAAATGGTATCAGATTTTAATCACTTGTTCAGATTGCGAAGTTCAATGCCTTTGTTTTGATTTTCTTTTCTATTCTCTGTATTCTTTTATTCTTATCTTGTCGTGATAAACTTGATTTATGGATCTTAATGTTTTTTTATTATAAGCCTTCTGTGGTCCTCACTATCATCATGGTTTTCACTGTCGGATTTGCGCTCTTTTATACTTTGTTTTAGTTCTTCATTCTTCTGATTTTATTTCAGGAAATTACATGCTAAATTAAGGGGGCAGAGTTTAAAGGAAGCTCAGTGGTTTTGGAAATTTAAAAGATGTATAGGCTGATGTTATGGTTTGACCCTACTGATAACATTGTACTAGCTGCATGATCGTAATATATGTAAGTTTGATTATAAGTTGTTTTGGTTATAATAATTTACCTGAATTATTAAATGGTTTATATTGAAAATTCAGAGCGTCACATATTGTGTGTTTAATATTTGCAAAGTGCTAGAGAGTTCTGTATCCTTCATATAAATAGGAAAAGAAAGGAACTTTTGCAAGCATTAATTTTAGATGAATCATTGTTGCAGAATGTCGATCTCCTGCGTTATTGGTGCAAATACAAGTCCTCTCTCGTTGACGTACTTGAGAAAAAATTCTAAGCCTTGTCGTTGAATCTTTTCTTTCACGATGGTATCGTTTTCAGGTTGACTACCAATTCCGACATATGAGAATTTAATTTAGTCATAACTAAAAATATTTTTTTAGTATCGTTTAATACTTCCTGTTAGTTGAAAATAAAAAAAATATTGTGATGACATTGATGGGAATCTACACTCAGATTCACTTTAGTATTAATGTGACATGTGAAGTGTTCATTTTGTCATGTCAACATTTAAAATCGTCGTTATGCGAAGTCGTGTTGATACTACGATATCACCGTTTTGAGAGAAAAATGCATTTAATTTTTGTTTCTTTTTTTTTTAATTTGGAAAATAAGTATATATCTTCATGAGAGAGATTTTCTGTCAAAATATATACTTTCAAAAAATCATATAACAAAATAAGATTCTTTTAAAATTTGAAAGGATTAAATATTTATTTTTAAAATATAAAAAATTAAAAATTTAAGAATTAAATATTATTTTTACGTTCAGAAATATTAGTCATCCCTCATATCTTACCTCCTTCGTTACTCTTTTTTATTTTTATAAAAAGGATGAGGTATAGGGGTGGGTAGCGATTACCTTTATGCTGAATCTCAATCTCCGCATCACCATCAGCCATTTAATTACTTGACCGCGCCATTTGTCTTCTCACTTCTTTTTGTTCAAAGAGTTGTGTAGAATATAACAATTGATCTTCTTGTCAGCGAATTTTAGAATATGGCAACCATTACCTCGTAAAGAGTATTGATCTTTTTAAGGATCTTTTTTGGTAGACTTAAATTTGGTCAAATTCAACATTCAATTATTTTAGAATTTTGTGCAGAGAGTTTCACACAATTTTAAACAATAATCTAAAGCAATTTTCAACCATTTGAATTTTTTTTCTCAACGAAAAAATCAAAATTATCATTGATCAAATAAACTAACAGAGAATTATTATTTTATCAAACAATAATATATTTATTACGCCTCTGAGTTAGGGGCCATAAGGGTAAGAGTTGAGCGCATATGTCGCCGATGTGTTAGGGGCATGAAATGATGAATTTTCTAATGTGCGGTGGTACTGATTTTTTGAGGTTCTCTGCAAATTAGGGGCCTCTTAAAAAAGGATGGTTGTTTCATGATCTGCGGAAAAATATGGCCCATAATGACCCATTGAAATTGGATAAAGCCTTTCATCCTATCTACTCATGGTTGTTTCTTTCTTTTTTTCCTTGCGTTTTCTTCCTCCGAGTTTCAAAGAGTTTTTTGAAAGTTAAATTGGTTTGTTTTTGCGGTCACCGCACGGCTACGTAAGTTAAATCGGTTTGTTTTCGTGATCACCGTACGGCTCCTTAACTTAAATCGGTTTGTTTTCGTGATCACCGTACGGCTCCTTAAGTTAAATCGGTTTGTTTGCTTTTGCATTTTATAAAAACTCATAGCACTTGTATCATTTTTTTTATTTCATTTCCTATCCTTATATATAGGGATTGTTATAGAAATGATCCGTTTAACATATTCTTTATTCTTATTACTATGTTCATATTTTTCATTTCATTCCTCAATTTTAAAGAATAAAAAAATAATTCCCTACATAATTTTTATCATTATTTTAATTGTTATCAATATAAAATAATAAAAACAAACAAATAAATAAATAAATAAATAAACGATGACACCGTTTAAAATAAGATACGACAGCTGCTCTGACATGGTGGGCCTGCCCTGTTGATCACCTGATTTGCCTCCATCACCTTTTGTTTTTCGATTTACCGTTTCTTATAAGAAACCGTGCTCACAGTTGCTTTCCCATTCTCATACAATTTTAGTAAAATTTAGAACATAGGAATTATTAATTCAAATAAAAATTTTATAATAAAAAAAATACTTTTTTTATAAATATAAAATTCATTTATATGTTTATATATCACAAAAATTATAGTATATAAACATTAATAATATATAAATATCTTAATGTAATATAAAAAATCAATATATAAAAAATATGCAAATCTGTATTGGGAATCGATATAGAAAATCTATAGGACCGAATCAAAAAGTGAATCCTTATAAAAATAAGAAGAAACTTATAATATTATATTATAGAAATAAGGATAGAAAAACTATTGACAATTATCTAATTACGTCGGATCATCTATAAAGTCCCAATTTTCAGAACACTCATCTGATAGTACAATTCTGTTTTATGTACATGTATATTCTCGTGAATTCTCATACATGTAAAGTCCTATATCAATTGATCCAATACCAAAACCAGAGCCATGGCAAGACCACTGTTAAACTCATTCTCCAAAAAAACCATCTCAAAAACCTCAGCACCAAAAGATGGGGATCCATTCCTCGTTTTCTTGTTCTTGATCTCCACCACAACCTTCCCTGATGGATCCAACACCTTGCACGATCTTTTCACGTACGAACCTTGCACCCAATAATCTGGAACAGACGATCCCTCGACGAAAAGGTGACAAACTGTGTCATTTGATCTTGATCCCGACAAGAAACTGCCTGGTGGTCTCTTGACATAGCAAGCGGGCGTCTCGGATTCCCCGTTGGAAATGACCCAGTGGTCGCCCGTTCCGCGAAAAGAAGTACCGAGTACTGTCTTGTGGCGGCGAATGCTGTAAATTGGTCTGCCTATATTATCCATGAGAACAACGTCGTCTGGACGATCGGTATAGTTGTCTACACGATAGACAAGTTTGCCCTGTGAATCAAACACGGTGAAGCCGGAACAGCAGCAATAGAGGAGTGATTTTTTCCACAATGTGAGGGATGTGCTCGGCTTGTTATCTGAGATTTGATCGTCGCTGCGAGGATTCTGTTGTGGTTGAGGATGGATTACTGCTGTTGTACTCGATCTTGATTTCGCGATGTTGAACTTCATGTTCGATGAATATGTTGAGATGGTACAATGTGGGCTTTGGGGTACTTATAGGAAAGGAGTGAGCTGGTTTTTTAAAGGTCCCCAAGGAATTCTCACACTGATATTTCAAGTGGAGTCAAAACTCTCCGTATGAGAAAAGGTGCAGTGGGATCCTATGAATATAATGGGCTTTATGTGGTGAAGTGGCTTTGATTGTGATACACACGAAAGAAGTCACGTTTATGGTGTTTCTACTTTTGGTTGTGGAAGTTGTTACTCCAAATCATTTTGCAGCGGGGATGAGTCTCTTTGCGGACATTTAATTATTTCGACGGGTTACGGTGCGACAAATAATACGCTAAGCAACTGTGTCTAGTGCTCAATGCAATGGTTACTAGTGCGTCAAGTATTGGACATGTATCCTGAGTCCACATAAAATAGTTAAAAATACTGCATGTGTAAAATGTTTTGCAACTTAAAAGTTGGGTTTGAACCAACATACTATTTCTATATGTTATATTTCATTCATTCCAAAAGAATTATAACACTTATTAAATTAAGATATCTTAATTAAATTATTCTATTTAAAAATTATTTTCCTATAAAAATATCAAAATATCTTATTATTTATTTTATATCATATCAATTCATCCCACTATTTTTTTTTCTTTTTCTCACTCCTCCCACTTACATAAGTTAAAAGACAAATTAATCTTTACAATAAAAAATAACACACGTATAAATTAATATTCTGTCAGACAAAACCTAATAGACTTCTGTCAGACAAAGGTTAACAGACTTTTGGGATGATGAAGAACTTTTTGGAGATGTATCGGAAAAAGATCCCTAAACCAAAAATCTTGCTCCATGAGATGGAATATTACATCTTTCGATTTACAGATGTAACGCCCTGAGCTCCACGTCATGAGACACGTGGCGTTATGTCGTCACGAACTCAGTCCGTGACAAGACTATACAATCAAACGGATTTAAAGGTATCAAGAGTCAAGAAAAATACCTATGAGGCTTCAATCCATCATGATTGACAAACACATGTTCTTTTCTTACAACAATGCGGAATCAAATATTTTACATTGTCCAGTAGCTTAACTAGTACATGCACTTTATATCTTTCATAATCAGAATACAAAAATTCATTGTATCGCTTTCAAAATACAGGAGATAATCCATCACATCCTTCCAAAAATACATATGATACAATCATCCTCATACTTTGTCCTGTAACTCACCTGCAAACGGAATACATAACCCGTGAGTATAAAACTCAGTAACTTAGAGTGTATGTCTCACATTTGTAGGGTACTCCCTCGACTATGACGAATCGATGAGCACCAGTAAAATATTTTTGTATTTGGTAGAAACTATGTGCGCCATATTTTTGTATTATGGCGAAGCGTGTGCGGGATTGAAGGTGGACGGACGAGACGTGCACAGCCCGTTTCGATGTCGAAAGTAGAAGCAGCTTTGCAGAGAAAGGAAATGGCAGAGGGAATGTGTGTTTATATATAATTCGAATTCGTTCCCTCATTTATTTTTTATCGGTCTATTTTTATCCGTATTTTATTCGATTATTTTATTAAAAAATATATCCGTAATTAGATAAAATTATTTCTAAGTTAATGACGTTCATTTTGTTGAAAATTTCGGATGTTTCCGGGATCTATTTTATTAGCCCAAATACGAATATTATAATGTTATAATGTTACGTTATAACGTTACACGTACGTTATATTTAATACGTTCGCTTATTTTTATTCGTATATTGAAATATATAATGTTATATTCGATCGTACGTTATCTAACATGTGAAAATATGTATATATAATTATTTAAAATATCAAAAAATTTCCAAGATATTACAACAGAGAAGGTTGATCCGGAGGCAGTTAGGAGGAACAATTGATTTCTGAATTCAAGACCTTTGGTGTTAAGGTTGTGGGAGCCAAATTTCAAGTTTAGTCAAGATCTTCTTGGGAAAGTTCCTTCGTGGGTTCAACTTCCTGGCTTAGATCGTCAATATTGAGGACAAAAGACCCTGGCAAAGGTTACTAGTAGGATTGGCACTCCTATATGCACATATCAACAAACTGCAATGAAAGGAAGAGTGTCTTACCTTGGTATTTTGTTTTAACCGGTGTTTTTGATAGGAATTGATGACGTACTAACGCTGGTGAAATAGGCATATTGATAGTGATGCGTGACTTTCGATAACGTTTTTTTATGACGTATTTCGGCAAAGAGGCGTACTGATATGGTTCGAGACTTCCGACTATGATTTCCATCCATGGCGGCAATGACGTACTAATTTTGATGAAATAGGTTTACTGATAATGATGTGTGACTTTCGATGATGTTTTTTGACGACGTACTAATTTCGGGTGAAGGCACGTGCTCATAGTGGTTTGAGACTTCCGACGATGGTTATCGACTATAACGACGATAACGTATTGATTCTGATGGGATGAATGGGACAGACGATTTGTGATATGTTTATGGTTACAATAGATGTTTTTAATATCTGAGCAGGGCCGACAATGGTCGAATGAGGGTGATTAGCAAGATTATGGTGTTGTTGCGGTGAGGTGGGATATCATGGATGAGGTCATTGAGGTGGGGAGTGGTTTGGGAAGGAATTGTTTTTTGGAAGATGAATTTTAGATATAATGATGATATTGAAAAAAAAGTTATTTTTAATTGATTATGTGAAATTTGATGAAAAAAATTTAAAATATGATATTTTAAATAATTAAACTTTAAAGGGATATCTTTCATTGTTACAACTTTGTGGAAATAATCAAATTCTAAATGCACACAAACAAAAAGGGCAAAACCAAATGTGCATAAAACAGACCTTGGAATTGCATGATTTGAATTAGAATTCAACATGCGATACTCACTAGGCAATCAAAATTTGCACGAGATATCTTCCGACGCCTTCTGCACGTACTTTCGATGTGACAAAAATAAGTCATTTATATCGTAAATTTGCAACAAAATTGTAGCTTTCATTGACATCAAGTTCATAAAATGACTCGATTTCATTTTCAAAGTGAATTAAGTTTTTGTTGTAAACCTTATTTGCCACGGGAATACAAATTTATGATGTTGATATTATAGAGGAAGTCAACCCAACCCTTCTTTAATAATGTCACTGCGAGCTAGCTTGTCTTTGGAGAAAAGACAAGTTTTGATCTCACATATTTAGAATAATAACAGACCTTCATATTTGTACGGGAAGCTAGACTTCTTAGATAAAGGTCATGTCGTGCTCAAATGAATAATAGATGTGTCACGTCACGAAAACTTATGTCTAGAATCGGCATGCCACTATATGCTAGCCTATCGCCACTTTGAACCGAAGCAAAAGCAAGTTTAAGAGGTTTAGGCAATCAATTAGATAAAAACATGAATATACTTCATTAGTTCACTCTTACATAGTTGGAGAACTATTTAATTATTACAAGTACGTAATCGTTCAACTGATTGAAACTAATAAATTCTTCCACTAGCGCAGCCCTTCTCCTTTTCATACAAATAGACGTAAATGTAACCACGAGACTCGAGGCTCAGGAACATGAGTTGACTAGTTCATCTCAAAAGTCAACCATGTTCTCTGTGTCACGGTATGCCATTTGCACAAAGTATCGGGATCTCTTGCATCGAGAGCAAGTCCAATCATAAAATTAAAATAGATAAATCTATTATTATAATATAACATCAAAAAATGATTTTGACATCAATTATATAACTGTCGTTTCAATATTTGGTTATATTTTAGAACAAAATGAAATCAATTCAAACTTAATTATGTATTTATTGATCAATTAATCCAACGTAAACTTAGATAATTGAAAAAATAAGCAAAATACTGACGTGTCAATTATAAATATTCTTATATTTGGTGCAAAATTTGAAATCAAGTTTAACTCAATTTTATTTTGGTATTATTTTTATCTCATGATTAAAATCCTATTTTTATAATTTGATGAAAAAACATAAATATATCATTATATATAACTCATGATGGGACTTGTTGTGATGTTGCACGGACCAAACAGCCCATCTTCATTTATCAAAAAAAGAAAAAGAAGACAAAAAACCTAGGTTCTAATTTTTGCATCCAAAAAACTGGACAGACACACCCACTACAACAATGCACGAAAGGATGCAAAGTAGGGTGCAACCAGGCGATAAATGGTAAAGCCAATCGACTGCAGCGGTTCCACCCTAAAAAATAATGCATCATTCTGAGTAAATATTATTGTTACAAGGGCCGTCATCTACGCCACGAGCCCCAAATACACAATCCTCCTCATTCCACACATGACAAAGAGTCAGGTGTTGCACTCGGACCACGACGGCTAATGAAAACAAACGCGTAATGTCAGGCCGTCCAATGTTGAAGATTTAATTCCAATCGGGCCCAAAGATCAGGCGCCCCAAGATACACAAGTAACCAAATTCCTTCACACTTCCGTTCTCACAACCCTATAAAAACACTTCTCACATTTCTCAAACAGCAGAGCAGCAACAAAGCTCATATCCAGCAAAGACAAAGTATTATTAGATCAAAAACAAAGACCAAACACATATATCTCGACATATTAAAACCCGCGAAAAAAAAAATGGAGATCATGAGCTCCATAAGACGATCGAGGGCAGCGGTTCACCCACAACCCAAGTTCAAGAACAACAGCGTTACGGATGATATTATGCCTTGCACGTCGCTTACGGTGTGGAGAAAGTCGCTGGTTTGTTGTTGTGATGGGTTCACGGTTATTGGCTCGGAAGGGGAGTTGGTGTATCGGGTCGATAACTATAGGGGTCATTCCGGTGAGATTGTGCTCATGGATAACTATGGAAGATCAATCCACACCATTCGTCGTCACAAGGTGATTTAGCTTCCGTATGATAAGTTCTTCTATCGCGCGCTACATCAATAAGGAATTGAAAAAAAATGTTGATTTTAGTCATTAAATATACTTACATATTTGTTCGTTTGTTTTGATAGTGCAGAAGCTCAGTCAGCTTGTAGATTATTGGTTAGTATACGACGGAGAAGCATCATACGGGCCTATGCTCTCTGTGAAGAAACAAGGGAACATACTGAACTCCAATTCCAATGTTCTTGCTCATTTATTCCTCGGAGCCTCAACGGAAAAGAGGCCGACTTATTCAATCGAAGGTTCATACTCTCAGAGATCATGTAAGGTGCTAGACCAATCGAGGAATGTTGTTGTAGAGATCAAGAACAAGGAAGCTGCCAACATAAGTGCCTCTTTTGGCTCGGAGGTGTTTCAGTTAGTGATACGGCCTGGATTCGATACTGGTCTAGCCATGACCGTGGTTTTGTTGTTGGATCAGATGTTTTCATAACATTTCACTTTTTTCGATTTGATACTTTTCGCCTTTTGTTGATTTTCTTCTCGTTAGTGTAGGGATAGGAGGCTTGTTCTGTGGCTTTTGTCTAAAATATCAGGTTTATTTTTCCTACACTTCATGAGGGAAAATAAGAAACGGAAATGCAGAAGGAATATATGTAAGGCTTAAATCGTAGATCCTATCTGCTCTCTTGCCTCACCTTCGAATGTGATCCGAGATCGTTTTGGGTTAGAGACAAGTATACACTTCACGTTTGGAGTAAGTCTCTCTTGGAGATTGTTATAAACGACCTTAAAATAAACCTATTAGAGCCTACTTTGAGTTAATAAAAGAAACCAGGTAAATGGAGAACAGTGTCTCGATCACCAGAGACAAGCCCATTTCTAATAGATGCAAATAAAGGCATGAAATCTCCGTGTTGCATATCGAGCTACAATTGTTTTAGCACCAACATTTCTCCAATAGAGGAGTGCTAATTACACTCAAACCTTATAAGTTGCTACTATACTACACTGATCCTATCATTTGTTCATCTGTTCTTGCCACGTTTACAATATGTTCTTAGCCAGCAATTTTCAAGCAGTTATTGCATGTTCAGGTCTCTATCTTGCTCCCCTCAATGCATAATATCAACTATACGGCCACCAGCCTTGTGTTGTCCCCGAAAAACGTACTAAACAAATTTATTGGTCCATGAAATGAAAACCAAACTGCAAATCATATGCTTGACCTAAATGCCATATTTTTCATGTCCTGAAACCTCTTGCAACTGAATTCTGAAAGAGAAATCGACTGATACCCTTCCGGGCCCTCTAGAAAACGGCAACCCGCAATGGCAGTAAGAGCGGTACTCATACAAAAGATCCATCATATCTTGAAAGCTGTATTTGCATTATAAGTCGTGCAAACAAATAACTCCTGCTTCGGACGTGGAATGGGTGAGATAAATCCGTCATGGCTTCGTGTTCAAGAATGAGACATATTGAAAATGTGCGTCCACTTAACCCTACGCCAGATGAAATGAAATTATGCCTTGTTTTAAACATGGGAACCAACACCTGTTATCTTACAGAACTTCCTCTGCAGTCAATCAGCACAACCCTGCAAATGATTGTACTTTCAAGTCTTTTACATAACCCGAATGTTAGAGTTTAGCGGGTTCAAAGACAGAAGGGAAAAGGGAAAGGGGTGGGAATAAGGAGGAAATCGAATTTCTATTGCGATATCCCATGAGGAATGATCTGTACAAGGCAAGGAGTACACTTAATCAGCTCCGTCTGTACTCATCTAACTTGACATACTGTTACAACATTTAATCTTAGATCTCTCCGTGAAGAGCCAACGACTTCCCTACTCTTTTTACCACAATATATACATGAGCACCAGTTATTTTACCTTCTCCTACATAACATCAACAATTCCACAATGAATCTCACTGGACGAAGCCACCTGAGTTTACTCAGACTGGTTGGCAAACCAAGCTAGCTCCTCGTCCGGGCCCAATCCATGGGGACAACCTTCCTCGGCTTCTGTTGACCGTTATTACTCTTGTCCGGAACCCTTGGAGGTGGTGGAATCATAATCAACTGCCTTGCAGTGGTTCCATTGCTGTATCTCGCTCCAGCAATGTTATCTCTCTGGGAAAATCTAATAGGGGATGATCTGCTCGACGTAGGAGGCGGCCAATAATAGTTTCGCATCCTAGAGGGATTCATTTGACTGAAGTCTCCATTCTTCTCAGTCATCGGCAGCTTAGGCTTCTTGAAAGGGTTAGAAGGGCCGATAAGCCGAGACAGGTCCTTATATGTAGTCTCTGACCTGGACACTGAACGCTCCACAGATTCGTTTGTTGAGCTCATCTTGCGCACTTTCATGGCCTTCGGAGAAGAATTATTCAGCCATTTGGTCATACCATTTGGATCTTGACATGATGATTGGCGTGCAACGTCAAACAATGTCTGTGCTGCAATAAGTAGTCTCGGAGATTGCGGATCTGTTAAAGAATATAAACCCAAATTCACGTTCAGGATCTTGATTCATGAATTCTCAATACAGAATCTAAAGATTGTATCGCCAGACATGCCGCTTCTAACAAATAGATAAGAAAAGTGAAGATCATTTTTATGCCTACGGGGATTGTCACACAGGTCAGAGATGCAAGATGAAAAGGAACTCTTCCCAATCAATCAATTTGAAAGCAACAATTGGGTGTGCGATTGATTATGAATTAGGGACCAGATCATGCAGTACCATTTACTTTGCAGTCCATCCTGCTGATCGGTTCTGCACAAAACATAAACACCGATCAGAGAGAAAAACTTCGGACAGAAATGCAGAAGGGTAAATCAATCAAACACCCCTAATCTAGTATTGTGGTGTCTTTGGATAAGAAGCAATACTTCTCATGAAAGTGTCTTACCAGGACAAGAAGAGGAAGCCGTCTTACATACTCCAGAAGATGATGCCTGGTCATCTCCAGGAATGCTGGGAAATGATGAGGTGATTCCGATTTGTGGAAAACTATACTTCACTTGCCCTGCTGGAACCAGACTCGAATCGTAAGCAAGCGATTCCAACTCCACAGAACAGTTGGTCCCACCTCCAAAGAAACTGGAAGTGTTGGCTATCCTTACCCATCTACCTTGGCAAACACTTCTACAAGATAATTTTGAAGCATCATAGTTTGATTTGCAATGCCCGTTATAGCCATGAGACCAAGGAAGTGGTGGCAAGCTAAGTCGATGAGGTGTGGTTTTGGCAGAACGTGGATCAGAAATCCTTGAAGGTCCTGCCAGTTTGGTTGCATCATGAAGCAAAGACTCCAGATCCTTGGGTGAAGGGAGAATCAATTGCTCCAATACATCTCCAGGTTGCAGCTTAGTATCAGCGGGATCATCGATAACTTCAGCATTGATACAAGATTTCTGAACCTGTGGAAATGACCATGCAAGTGTACTGTGTTAAACCATTCATGCCATACAAAATGAGCGACCCATATCTTTCATATCTTTCAGAAGGCTTCAACATTATACTCGACACATAAGAATCCTAGAGGAGAATGGGAAAATTATGCACTAAAAGTAAGCCAAATACGGATGTAAATATAAACGAAAAAAATTAAGAGGAATGAATCTGTCAAGTCAGTTACTAAATGAGCCGAGTCCAGCCAGCTAGCACAGTAATGGATGATTCACTGACTACTCGGACGAGTCTACCAGTTTGGCAAACATAACAACACAAAACACCCACACAATCCCAATTCTAAGTCAAAATCGATAATATGTCAACCACATTTCACATCCCAAGTGATGTGACTAACGCCAATCGAGAAACCTAAGCCAGTGATTTGTACTAGTATCCTCTCATTTCACAGTATTCTAACGACATTTTCCAGTGTGATCTGTGAAGTGATTAGTGGCAGTAATAGCAGGTTCATGTCACCACTCGATGGGTGAAAAATGCATTTGTTTTCCAGACACATACTCTCTCGGTACTTACAATGTCACTTGAAGATAAATCCAAATCTTGGTGATGTTCTGCTTCGGGTTCGGTATCATTTGCCACAGTCGGGCTGGAGGTTGATGATAAACCTGAAGCTTTCTTGTTAATACCAAAACTTACGCCATCAGGTTGTTGTCTATGACCAGACCCTCTAACTCGAAGAATGGAGAAAGCTTTTCTAACCGAGTCCATAATATTATCACTTGTGCCAGCAGTTCTCTTTCCCTTGTCTTCGCCATAATTAGTGCAGTTATAGCTTCCATCTAGCAGTTCGTTTAGAGAAATGTCATCAAGAAGATGGGCGATATCATGTGTCTCAGGCTTCAAACCGTATAATCCTGCATTTTTAAGACAGAAAAACATTAGAATTCTGAATTCAGAAAAAAAGAATGCTACAAATGTTGAGTTATAGACCCATTTAAATAATCTGAAGCAGTAAAATATAAGAAATTGTTTTCCATGTAGTATTGTTCCATTTTAAAAAGAATGTGAGAGAAAGCATAATCTTAGTAACAGAAGGCTTGCCATGAACAAATATTTCTAGCTTCAGATATATACGTCAACATAATCAGCAAATGCACCAGTAAAAAGTATCGCTTCGGATTTAAGCAACAAGATAGAGCTTGCTCTAATATTCTTACGTCTGTGATGCCATTCAGACAGAAGCTTACGAAGCATCATCAAGCCTCACATGCATTAACATATCAAGTAGAAACTCGTAAGCATGGAGGGTGCTGCTTTCTGCATTCAGCAGGATGTACCTCTGGAACCTCAACACTGAGGAAACAATTATCATTTTCACCATTCTTTTTGTTGACTGCCAGGAATCCAACTTCCATTGTATTTTCTCTTTCATGAAGACTCCCGAGGATCAAATTAAGATTTGAATTTCCTGATAATTATCAGCATCAAAGCCTTGACCATTGTTTTATGATTTCTCCATTACCAAATATCACTTTCTGCAATACACTTTTGCTAAAAAATAGTAAAAATGATAAAATTCAAAGTTATCCATGAGGCCAAATAAATAATCATTATAAATATAAAATACAAATGTTGGAGGTTTTTTATTTGTTGGTACACTACGTGTTTACTTCTTATTGGTTTATACATGTTATGTTCCTATTGGTTTGTACATGTCATGTTCCTATTGGTTCATTTCATGATGACTTAATATTAATCACTTAAAAACTTCACCATTACTAAACATATCAAGAGTTGACCCAATCAAATTGAGTCAAAACATCATCGAAGTCATGAACACAATCACATTGAACCAGATACGATAATAATCATATAATTTTAATCTAGGAATTTTTTTGTTGATAAGTGAATCCTTTTCATATGTCAATGTCAATATCATATTGGATTATTTGATAATGAATTAACGGTGCTTAAGAAAGGTTTTCATTCACTACCATCATGAAGAGTTGATTCTAAAATAACAATACTAAGATAACATGTATTTATCATTTAGTATTCCAATTCTAAAATTTATTTATTTAGACATCATTAATTCATAAACTTTGCGAGTCTTAATCACTACGAAGAATTTAATACAAGTATGAACTAGGGTTGTCTAAGGACACAACCTAGATGTCTTTTTGGCTTGAAAAGCGAATGTCATAAGAGCCCTATTCTCTACACGGCGAATGACACTATCTAGAATTAGGAATAGAAAGACGAATCCACCAAAAACTAAATTCGTCCTATATATGGGCCGGTTTTTTTCCCCTTATCATAATTGATAATTGTTATTTTGAAGTAAACCAATCTACTCTGAAGAACTAAATTCCAAAAGCAAAAATGCTAACATTGGCTTCGCGGTATAAAGATAGTTAAAACTTAAAATTGATATAAGAGAAGTCCAACTTGTGGCAATGACTGCCACATGTCAAGCTTACCGTCGTAAAACAAGTTCTACCAAAAATCGAAACTGATGATAAAAGACTCACTAATAGATATCTTAACACTCCTCTTTACATAAAAACCCATTGGGGCATGAAATGTGAACAACAAATATATTGATCCAACCCACCAAGTACCAAAATGGGTTTACATAATAAAACAGATAGGTAGCGATAAGTAAGGGAGACAGGGATTGAACTCATGACGCACATATGTTTATGGGGTTTCTACCATCAATTTAAGCATTTGATAAAGTTGATTTCTCGATATGATATCATCAATTTAAATATTTGATAAAGTTGATTTCTCGATATGGTATCAAAACAGGTCATGACATGAGGCCATGAATTTAATCCATACCTCTCTCATTTATTTGCCACTAGCTATGTGGTTTATTATATGAACTTATTTGGCGCATGCCCCAATAAGCTTTCGTGTGAGGGGGAGTGTTGGATATATATGTTCGTGGGTATTCTACTATCAGTTTGGATTTTTAATAAGTTGAATTTTCAACAAGATATGATAAGATATTGATACTATTTTGTATCTTTTATAATAAATTCGAATTTGTTTTAGACTGTATTCCACAACATGATATCAGAACAGACATGACATAAAATCACAACTTCAATCTTGTGATCCCTTTCTTGTTGTCCTCTTTACTTGTGGTGTTTTGGTGGTCAGATGCATTGTCCAATCTCTAGGCCCATGAGACCCCTAACTTATTGGGGGAAATTTAAAATAATAATGTTGCTATGGACTCCTATTTAGATTATGGTAGAACTGTTCCACAACAAAATCAAATGTCATGTGTCTAAAGTTCTTAGTATTATAAGGTTAGTCTGCAGGACATTCCAAGTGTTGACCTAGTAGTAAAGCAATAAAGTAATATAGAATATGTGGATGATAGAAACCCTAGCCAAACGAATCCAAGAATTATTCAGTGTCGCTAACAAACAGATAATCACAGATTCAATGAACAAAGAAGAAAAGAAGCGATAAAAGTGATCTCAATCTATCCCTTTGGAATATCCTACAAAACAAAATCATTGACAAAAAAATCATAAAAACAAAAGTTGGAGAAAAAAACAGCAGAAAGATGTCATACCAAAAGAGTTACTCCCTCCTGTAGCTAGGTTGAAGCTTGTTACACCAGCATCACATTTACCCTTGACAAGAGCTCCTTTAGAGTTCCTTCTCTCACTTCGTTTGCTGTTTAAGTTGCTTTTCGTTCTCATCATCTGAGTTTTTTCTAAAGCACAACACGTGATGGAAAGAAGTTTAAGGTAAAAAAAAACTTAAAAGAAAATAGATTATATCGGGATGTATAACATAAGCACAAAAACAAAGCATCAGAAGTAGCCAACTCACAACACTCAATAAGGTCCAATTCAAGGCAGTGATCAAGCAAGCATGAACATGATAACACAAAAGAAGCTTCATTAATAGAACATCCTTATCAGCAATGTTAGTCACTAAGTTATGTACCAATGCAGTGTCTTCCTATGGTGTACCCAATACTTCACCTACTGTGGTGAGTCCTTTGGCTAAGATCATTATATAGCATACTCAATGCAGTGTCCTCCTACCAAATACC